>VXBH01007708.1:85609-96963 GCA_013400035.1 Rynchops niger | reverse complement strand
TTTTTTTTTTTTTAATACACAAATACACGAATGGATTTTTTCACTCCTGCTGAAATTTGTAGTGTGTCTATTGGGAGAAAGAGTCCAGAGCAAGTGTGGAAATGTTGCATGGCAGGAGTTGGCAGCATCTCAGTTCCTTCCAGACTGCGGGGATGAGAATAGGTTTCATGTGTTCTGCTTAGTGCATGGGGAGAGACACTAAGGAGCTTTGGTTTGTGGTAGCACATTGGTTCCCTTGGGCAACAAAGTATAAACGTTTTCTAATAGCAGTTCCAGGTAAATCTCTCTTCCCTGTGCTTGAGGAATTGAGCAGCTGAAGCTATTGGAAGGAAGGGTGAAAGACTCACAAGAAGGTGATCAGACAAAAGAGCACTGTAAAAAACTTTTAAGAAAGCAGTGAACTAAGTCATCAATATGGGGGAAGGGAGAAGATTTGTAATTATTCTGACAAGTCAGAATCTACTGCTACTAACGTAGATAGGCTCTTAAATGCCAGAGGTGAGAAAAAGGATTATTTACATTGTCTCAGCATTAAATCTTAACTCTGCAGAATAGCAGTTCTGCTAGGTTTTAAATTAATGATTTAAAGATTTTAAATTTATGCAAACATAATTTCTTTCTCTTAGTTACTTAATTTATGTGTTAATTAAATTTTAATAAGGAATTGAGAAAAGCAAAAGCACTGTCAGCCTATGAAAAATATCAGGAGTAAGAGCATTGTGACAGAGATGCTACCTCTAATTTAGGAAGTAAAAAAGAGCCAAGAGGTGGGAAATTATCACTGTATGCTTTCATAGAACAGTTGTGTTGCTCTCAACTCATTTTCCACGCTTTCCTATACCTTCCCATGTATATTCATATTGATTTTATGAGAGTGGGTATATTATTGTGGAATTTATTTGGCTTACCTAACATACTGATCTCATACCGAGGACACAAAGATGAGGTGACGAATGAAGTTACTGTCTTTCAATCTTTTTCTGTATGCTTTGTAAAGACTGTTGTGCAGCACCTACAAAACAACAGCTCTCAAAATAACAAAGCCTTCCTGGATGTAAAATTACACATCCTCCAAGGGAATGCAGAAATAAAACTCAGCTTCCTTATAACAAAGCCAATGCGGAGGAGGAGCCACATGGTGTAAAAAGCTGTGCAGTGTGCCTGGGACTTCCTTGAGTTAGGGCTTTCACCAGAGAAGCAACCATGAATAGATGGCAAGGCATGTGCTGCCCTGTGGTTCTTCCAGGCAGAAAATGCCCATAAACTGAGGACCCCTTCAGGTTGCTTAAATATGCAGCAGTGATCTCAGTGGCCACTCCAGGAAGGACTCTCTCCTGAGCTTTGGTTTCTTTTACACATGTTTGTGTCATGGAGTTGTTTTCATTTGTTTTACCACTTACCATTAATGAATGCCCTCCCTTTACAAGTGCCCAGTTACGTACACATTTATAGCTACCTTAAAAATGTTAAAAGCTGATGATATTTGGAATGGAGAAGCAGACAAAAATGCCAAAGCTTTGTTCCAAAACTCAGCATGTGAGACTTAATGATTTCCAGAACAAATGTTTGAGTGAAGATTTGTGAATGTCTGCTAGCTCACAAGAGATGGACGCTTAAGATAAGTCCACCAGGTTGTCTTGGATGTTGATTTTTGCTGTCTGAATTGCTCTGCTTTGTTGGATCTGTGCTGGCTATTTAATATTAGGTTAATATACCGGAACAATAATGCAGCTTGTTTTGTGGGTTTTTTTTGGACCCATTTCAGTTTAGTGTTTAAAGCACTTGTTTTTACAGACGGTTTAAGCTGGTAAAAGCAGTTATGTTTTTACTATATGGCTCTGTTGATAGTCTGCTTGCTGTCAAGGACCACAGATGGTGAATGCTACTTATTTTTCACTACTTTGGAATCCAGATTTTTCCATCTTTTTCCTGTATCATTTGTAAATCCTCAATTCAATTTTATTGGTGAGTCTTCAGTGATCACTCTGTATAATGTGTTTTTAAGTTGTCTGGAATTTCTGAATGGAGGATTTTTTTTTTATATTTTGCTATATGGAGGTGTGACTGGAACAGGCCTGTTGCCACACGCTTTGGGGAATGGGTCACTAATGCTTTAAGAGATGGGTAGGTATTTATCTGAGAGGGAGTAAAAGTGAGGCTTAAATGAAAATGCCTGGTTTGGATTTAAATATATGGAACTGAATTATTTAAGCAGCATCTTTCTCTGCAAGATTTTGCTATGAATAAAATTAAACCAAAGCAGTTCTCAGAGTCAGGGTCTTGGGGCACTAGCAGGCTGTTTGTGTCACCACCAGTGCCCCAGGGTGTCCCCTCACCCCTGGGGCCCAGGACACTATTTCAGCCCCTCGCCAGACACACTTGGCAATGGAGGCTGGGGCTGCCCCCTGCTGTCCCGTGGCGGCTCCCCGGCTGCCCTGATACTTGGCTGGGGTTTGGGACAGGATGGGGTGCCAGGCTTGGTCTGCTGTCCTCCATGGGGAAAACCCTCTCCGACCCTCATGACACCCTGACATGCAGGTGCTTGGAATCCTTCAGGGTTACAAAGATGATCAAGGGGCTGGAGCACCTGTCTTATGAGGAAAGGCTGAGACCTGGGCCTGTTTAGCCTGGAGAAGAGAAGACTGGGGGGGACATTATCAATGCTTATAACAAAAGGGGGTCAAGAGGATGGGGTCAGACTCTTCAGTAGTGCCTGGCAACAGGACAAGGGGCAATGGGCACAAGCTGGAATAGAGGAAATTCCATCTCAACATGAGGAAAAGCTCCTTTACTTTGACACTGACAGAGCACTGGAACAAGCCGCCCAGAGAGGCTGTGGAGTCTCTTTCTCTGGAGACACTCAAAACCTACCTGTATGCGTTCCTGTCCAACCTTCTCTAGGTGAACCTGCTTTGGCAGGGGGGTTGGACTAGATGAAGGTCCCTTCCGAACCCTACCATTCTATGGGTCTGTGATGCCCATACAAAATGAGAAAGCTCATAGGTGTGATAGGAGATGAGGACCTGACCAAAAGTCTTTCTTACATCTGCTTAAAGAAGCTGAATGAGTTTTAACTGGACTGAAGACCTTTTTCTCATAGGCAATGGTCAACCTGCAGACTGAAATAATTGAAAGCCTGTAAAATTAACTGGTGTGTCAAATGCTATTCTTCCAACTCGTTGCAAAACACAGTTGCGTCTCTGGTTGAAAGAAAAGTAAATGTAAAGAAAAGCAAAGGCCTGTCACACATTTTTTTGACTGTTTCATCAGTTCAGGAAAAAACGTTGCAGTAAGGCTCAGGATAGTAATCTGAGGGACAATAGCTACTTGAACCAAAAATGTTACAAATATCCATGGTAGAAGAGCTTGTGTGATATGCTATGCGTCAATGACTTTTTAAAGTATTATTCTACATCGTGTAAACTGCACCTCCCATCTTTACTCATTCCCCAAAATAGGAAATCCTGTAAAATAATCACTTATACATATAGGTTTTTTTAACATAATTGTTCATCAACTTTGCATTTCTTGAATCATTTGCCTTCTGAGTTGTTCCTTTTTTCCCATCTACTAATCATCAGGGCATTTTCATCACCATGAATTTAAGAAAGAAGTAGCTAACCCTAAATCAATATTGTTGTGCTCAGAGAAGTGCTGTGATGTTCAAAACTGCTAATTCCCTGGAAAACCAGACCACTTTTAAGCACTAACATATGGATTTTTTACAGCTTTCAAGACAACTTTAAGCACTTAACAAATAGCCTGTATTTACATATTGCTGAATTCTAAATACTGTTCAGAAGTGTTTACTTCTTTGCATTTTGCAAGTGACGTGGGACAGATTTTCACTTTCCCAAAAAAAAAAAAAAAAAAAGAAAAGAGAAGGAAAGAAAAGAAACAAAAGATTTATCTACCTTACATAGTGTTGTCTAACCTAATTAGGCAACCTATTGCATCAAGAGTCATCTCTTTTACAAGAGTTTCTTTTCTGAGTCTAAAGGGACCAGAGTATAGCATGATAATTTGTAACAACAGAACTATTTGGCACAACAAAAAAGAACAAAAAAAACACCCCTTTTGCTTCATCTGCTTTACTTGCTTCAATAAATTAACTATTAATATGCGATATACAGATCAAAATTAAATGTCACCGTGGAAATTATGTTCTTGGCAATAGCTAATGCCTGCCAAAGACAAAGAATTGAGCACTGGTGCATGAGGCTTTCACATCTTCAAGCCAAGCTAATTTTGTTGCATTGTCTTGCAAAATAAGCTTATGGGTTGCAGGTTTATAGATGGGAATATGGGGCTGTTCTTTGACATGCTTGCCAGCAAAAGTAATAGCTCCTAGAAGAGCAAATGTAGAAGCGATTGTCTCTTTTCATTACCTACTGGACTTGGAAGTTGTTGTCTCTTTACATTCAGATTATTTGATAGGGAACTCTTATAATTGGCAGTTGTCCCAGTTTGGTCTCCATGTTATCCAGGAAGGGCAGTGATGTATTTCTCCAGCAGACGAGCAGTTCTGTTCCATTTTTTTCTTCCCCCTCTTCTTTTCTGTGTAGAGCTTTTCCCAGGACAAGCTTTTCTTGAAACAGGACAGCTCTTTTCTGCTACATAATTTAAAAGACCAAAGACGTTCTTTTAAATAATAATAAAAATAATAATAAAATAATAATAGAATTAAGCTGTTTCCCAAACAAAACCATTTTCCAATCTGTAATAATTATTGTACTTTTCTTGATTTATGCTGTCATTTTTCACAAATAATAGTAAGAGAAGTACAAAGCAATTAGTGCTTGAAGTTATTATACATTTTTTCTTTGTAATTTTTTATTACACTCCCTGAAAGCGATACAGGAATTGCTGGTGACTGGAGTTGGTTCTGCAATAGCAGAAGAGAGAGAAGAAAGAGTACATTAGAATTCCTTTGTCTTTAAGAACAGCTAAGACTTTACTTGTCAAGAAATCCTTCAGTGAGGATGTCCACTGTAGAGCTGAATCCCATCAGTTAAGTAAATGAGATGTGAAAGTTGCCACCCAGCTTCTAAATGACACTGCAACCTCACATATGGTTAAAAAAATATAAAGGAATCCCCTCCAATAGACATATAGGATGCATATATGAAATGCATAGAGAATAATGAGTCTATTCTTACTGATTAGTACAGCTCTGTTTTGGAGAGCTGCAGATGGCAGAAGTGGACTGAAGGCCACAGGAATTTTGTCAGTTTACCAGTTGGAAATCTGGTCCAATATATTAAAAATTAGTGATGGGTGATAGTTTATTCTCTTTACCAAAGCTTCTAATTCTCACGGTGAAAAATGTTCTTTTAAGATAGTTATTTCTGTAGTGAAATTTAGAAACCGCTAAGGCCTTCTACTTGGGAGGAAAGCGAGGAACATTTTTGAACGCATAGAATTTAGCAAGCCAATGGCCTAGTCTTTTCTGAAGGTAATTCAAAATCCATGTACTCCTAGCCATGGCTCTCAGGAACTACATTAACTACTACAGCTGATTAGTCAAGTAGTCAGCTGAAATGATGAAAACCTAACAACTCACTGCTACTATTACTCTAAGTAGGGAGATAAAGCTAATTTGGCTACACTTGTGAATATGTAAAGATTAAGAAAATTCTTTCTTCTGCTTCCCGTGTTTGCATAGGAGACATTCAGGCAGTGGTGTGTGACCCATAAGCTGTTCTGCTGCCCTTCACCTAAGGCCTGAGCTGCAACAGAGAAAGACACCCCGACTGCTTAGAAAATATCCAGGCCTTCATGTGTCTGCATGCACTACTGCTGGCTGACAAGCTGTTGCCTTTGAACATACCTCCAGTGAATGCAAGACCCTGTGAACCAGTGGATGCATACATGCGTTCCTGAGATAATGTGAATCTGTCAGATCTCCCAAGTCGAGATCCCAGGCTTGAGTTCAGATGAAAAAAAAAAAGAAAAAAAAATAAGGCTTTTACAGGCAAAAAAAGTTATTGCTGGCATTGCTGTGTGATTTGTGTATATACTTTTACAGTATGTGACAACACAGCCCAAAGTTGCATGGGTCTTTAAGCCTTAAAAATCATTGAGTACAGACATTAATTAGATAGGGGATGGTGGATGCCTGTTAAATGAAGTAGAGAATTTAGGCAGAGAGAGATATTAACAGCCATATCTAACACAAGTGTTAATGAGTCATTAATTTAGTAAAATTTAACCCCAAGTACATTAAGCTGTGTTAAATACACATCTCTATTTAAAATGTATCAAATTAACCTGTCAAATCTGCACAGGTGAGAGTGACTGATGGTGTTTCATTGTTCTGCTACAAGAATACTGAAAAAATTAGGTGGTGCTGTTGGGCTAGTTCACCTCCAGGTGAAAGAACAAAATATTGCAATATAAAAATTTGTCTTGACTTACAAACAGTTTTTAAAAACATCATTACACATCTATTGAAAAGCAATTTTTTCTCCATATCACACGGGACTTTCTGAAGGTTATACTACTAGGCAGCGAATTAAGGATTTATTAGCTGATTGTGAAGGCATCATTCCAAGTGCAAACATTTAGGCAACATGTTAAGACAACCAGTTAATCTTTAACACTTTTGGCTGATATCCAACAGTCCTGAAACAGATTAATAAATTAATAACCGAATGAATATCTGCAATTAGATGTTTTATGGAGTAAAATCAGCCTTGATAACTAACACCGAATTTACTCAAGTGACATCAGTTTCTTAACATCTTTTAACTCAGAATTTTTGTAGTTATTTTTTCACAACACTGAAAAAGTACTTGCTTTTCCATCTGATACAAAGCCCCTAAAATATAGAATAAAAAATTAAATTTAAAACACCTAAAAATATTTGGGATTCTTTAGAATGGGAGAAATTATTTGCAGTTCGACTATCATGGGGAATTTTACACCTTTCTCATGGACCCGCTTCTGATGTTTTAGCATCTATTTCTGCAAATCTCTTACTAGCAAGAGTCCTGGGGCTCAAATGGCTGCCATTTATCGTCTGCAAAGTGAATTTAAAATGTTATCAGATAAAGAATGGTAGCATTGAATGCTCACTTTGCTCTGGTGAAAGCAAGGGCATAGACATAAAAGCTTGGCTTCTGATTACTTTACCAGAGTGTTGAACAGTTTAAGAGTGCAATTCAAATTTTCACATCTGGAAAGGAAAGCATTTATGCAAACAAAACTTCTATAAAACAAACAGAAAAAAAAATGTATCAGCTAATGGAGGAGGAGACAGGGATTATAGCCTTTCCTGTGAGCTAGTCATTATTTGCAGTTAGCCATGGGATACATTTGGCAAAGCTCCCTCCGTCTCCATTTTCATAAATTCTGTTATGGCTATCAAGACTGATTTTACTCCTTCAAATATAGGATTCCAGGTACTCATTCAGTCACTAATGTCTAGATGTGAGTTTGCGAGTCTCCCCTTATTTACTTCCATTATTTATTTTTATAGAAATAAAAACTGGATTGTTTTTCCCCAATTCTTCCCAAATCCAGGAACTATAATACAACAGTTTATACTCATTTACTTCTTATGACATTACAATATTGTATAACAAATAGTGCCGTTCTGTATAAACGTTGTAATGCATACAAACAACCTTCTAATGGCTTCTGCTGAAGCCACTGGAACATAGGTTTAGCTGTAATGTAAAAAGAAATCATGCATGGGCAACATAATGGATTAATCATTAGAACTCTGTATCATGGTTTGAAAAGTTATCTGTCTCTGTGCTCTGAATTGCAATACATAAGTATAGTAGGATGACTGTTTAGAATGTGACACTATAACACTTTCAAGAGTCCTTTGGAAAATCTATTCAATTATTTCCAATTTGCAAGAAGAAATGGAGTGCTAGTCTTATTACATTAAACTTATAGTTAAAAAAAGCACAGGCCTTGAGATGTTACACTAACCGTACATGGCTGTATTTGAGTTTCTTTTACTAATGTGGTGTTTCACTAAGAAAATCCCTTAGCAAGTCAAAAACCCCCTCCATGCTGAATTTTGTCTCTCTCAGATGCCTAACCACAAGGGTGTGATTCACCCAATCTAACTTTGCTGTGTGTCTAGTACGTTCTATTACGCATGCAGAAAGAGAGGCATCTCTGCAGAATCACTGACACCCTAATATTTTAGACCTTTCATTAAGATAGAATCGCCTCGTCATTGCCTATGGACAGCACAGACTCCCACTAAACAGACCACCCCATCTAAGCTTAGATGTCTGCAGTACTTTGTGTGAACTACCCATCTAAACATTCTTTGAAATTCATAGCAAGAAATAAATACCCAAAAGGTACAACTCATCTCATCTTAATATAGATATCTCAAACAGTTCAGATGAATTTTAACATTGTTTCTTTCCACTCAGAGTCTAGATGAGCAGTTTATATACAAACACTAAAGCTGGTACACTGATAACCTACCCAAAGACATCTAGCATCCTTTTGGGATGCTCTGGGTTTTCTGAAGCATGCTTTGGGACATGGCAAATATGACACAGGGAGAACCACATCCTTTTGGGGAGCATTTGCAGACCAGGTCAAATACCAAGGACATCTCAAATACGACTAAATGCCTACGATTAAAGAAAGGAATCAATCCTTTTGTCAGAGGAGCTTGGAAAAATATAACTACCCACTACAGGTCTGCTTTAGGGTGAGATGCATCTCTCTAATTGCATGAGATGGTTAAGGGGATTCTGCTGCCTATACATAGTCAACCGGTGTCAAGTCAAACACAATATAATACCTGGATGGAGCTTCAGCTGCCTCTCCTGAAAATAAATATATCCTACAAATCCTGTGCAATACCTGCTAACCCTGTACAGGTGTCTTGGATGTCCTAGAGTATCTCAGATGGCAGTGGACACTTATGTTCAGGTAACTGAATCAGCCCTTTGATATATCCTGATGATCCTAGGAACTTAAACACATCTGGAAGACATTCCAATCTAGATGCCATGACCTGGAACTGAATCCCAGCAAGAGGTGATGTTTACATTGCCAGACAGTCAGGGAGACAGACTGAGCATGGATCACACTGTTTATTTCCTCACCTTTGCTGTGGAGCACTACAGCTAGCTTAGAAAAAGGCAATACAGGAGTTCAGTTGGGGAGGATGGAATCCACCAAGGAATTGCTATTAAAAGGCATTATGAATGAGAGAGTAACAGCTCTATCTCTCTGTCCTATGCAATCTTACAGCACTATTTGAGAAAGTTGCAAACCCCTAGACATCCCACAAAATTTCATTATCCCAAGAGCAACCGACAAACATTGTAAACTGAAAAGAAGCATGATAATTATATTTTAGGCCATGGAGTAAGCACACAGGGCATAAGAGACAGAATGAGGGGCTACGTAGAGCTGCTGGTGTGCATCTTTAGGGAGTTTATCCTAATCAGTGGAGATATGAACCAGTCAATGGTATCAGAGCCAGGAACTGGTCATTGGTCTTAATTTATTTAGTTAATACAAGCATACCTATGTATTTTAGGTGTCTGACATTAAATGAAGTAAATTACATGTTCAAAGTCAAAGTGATCTTTGCCCTTCAGTTCAATGAGCATAATAAGTGTTAGATCAAAAATGAATGAAAGAGCTGAGGAGCAATTTGCAGCTTCCTCATTAATTACCACCTTATGTACAGGCTTGAACTTTAGCAGTTCAGAATTTCTATCTTATCAAGAGAATAATTAACTGAGAAGGGAATTCTCTCAAAAAGGAGCATGCTCATAAGACTTCTAGTGATATTCTGCAAGGGATAGCCACTATGCTGTTCAACTTCATCAAGGATCTGAAAGTAAATTTAAAGCCACTACTAATGTAAACATGTCATGTCATAATGGCATGGGAATCATTCAGAATGTTTTTGATTGAGTGAATGACTGCAGCATATAAAAAAGAGAACACGGAAATGCTTTCAAAGACGTCTGGACTACATTTAGAAACAAGAAATTAAGGATACAACATGAACGTGTCTTGGAAACTAGTGGCTCTGTTGAAGAATGTAATCTCAGTTCCCAATGTGATGCTGAAGTAGAAGAGAGTGTTAGAAAGAAGTTTAAAATAGAAGGTTTATAAAGATGATTTTTTTGTAACTGCAATATTTTTCTGATAGTGGTACTGGAAGTATCAATGACTAATATTCTCAATTTTAAAGTAACTTCATAAAACTGAGGAAGATTCAAAAAAGTTTTATAAAAGGGATTAAAAAGTTGGATATTCTTGAGACTTAAAGAGCTTGATTTTTGTAATGTATGAAAAAGATGGAGTTGTGATTTTACAATTTTTGTGTAAGTATCTTCATAGGTAGAAAATGTCAGTTACTAAATCTATAAAGCCATAATAAGTACCTGTGACTTGATGTTGAAAACAGACACATTTGAATTTGAAAATTAAATTACCCTTTTTTGACTGAAAAGGTAATTAAGCACTGAAAAAAACTGTCAAATGAATTGGTAGAGCAGCCATCTCTTAGTATTTTAGGTTTGAGACCAAGTGACATACAGAAAGATATGCTTTACTCGAATGTAAGTTATGCTTTAGTTAGCACAGAAATCATTAGGCTTGATGCAAAGATAACTGGATGAAATGCAGCACAAGCAGAAAATAAGAGGTCACAGTAGAGCATCTAATTGTCTCCTCTGGCCTTAATTTCTAAGAAACTGTTAGATTTTGTAATGGGTCGGATTCCCAGCTGTCAGAAATTGGCATAGAGCTGCTGATATGAGCTATTTCTGGTATATTAATAATATCATTTTTCCCCTTGTTAAATACTCTGAGTACATTACTACAGCTATCATCGACAATCATAGAATCATAGAGTCTTCATGGTTGGAAAGGACCTTTGAGATCGAGTCCAACCAAACAACCTACAACCTCTGCCACAAGAGCATGCCCTGAAGTGCCACATCTAGACATTTCTTAAACACCTCTAGGGATGGTGACTCAACCACCTCCCTGGGCAGGCTGTTCCAGGGCCTGACCACTCTTTCAGGAAAGTAAATCCTCCTAATATCTAATCTAAACCTACCCTGCCTCAACTTCAGACTATTTCCTCTGGTCCTGTCATTATTCGCTTGGGAGAAGAGGCCAACACTCTCCAACTTCCTTTCAGGTAGTTGTAGAGGGCAATGAGGTCTCCCCTCAGTCTCCTCTTCTCCAAGCTAAACATGCCCAGCTCCCTCAGACTTTCCTCATATGACCTGCTCTCCAGACTCCTCGCCAGCCTGGTAGCTCTCCTCTGGACACGCTCCAGCACCTCAATGTCCCTCTTGTACAGCGGGGCCCAGAACTGAACACAGGACTCGAGGTGAGGC
>VXBH01007708.1:66876-85090 GCA_013400035.1 Rynchops niger | reverse complement strand
TCTCCATCCTTATCTGCCAGCTCAGGAGGCTGAGCAGCCTGGGGATAGCTGGTCTGACTATTGAAGATGGAGGCAAAGAAGGCATTCAGTATCTCAGCCTTCTCCTTGTCCTTGGTTGCAACTTTCCCCCCTGCATCCAGTAAGGGATGGAGATTCTACCTGGCTCTCTGTTGATGTATTTATAAAAGTTTTTTTTTTTGTCCTTAATGTTAGTGGCCAAGTTGAGCTCCAGCTGGGCTTTTGCCTTCCTAATTTTCTCTCTGTATAACCTAATGAGATCTCTGTACTCCTCCTGAGTTGCCTGTCCCTTCTTCCAAAGGTGGTAAACCCTCCTTTTATTCCTAAATCCCATCAGAAGTTCCTTATTCATCCAGAGTGGCCACTTTCCCTGCCCTTTAGATTTGCGACACTTGGGGACAGCCTGCTCCTGGGCCTCTAAGATTTTCTTCTTGAAGAGTGTCCAGCCTTCCTGGACCCCTTTGCCCTTCAGGACTGTCTCCCAAGGGACTCTCTCAACCAGTGTCCTGAACAAGCCAAAGTCCGTCCTCCGGAAGTCCGAGTTCGAGGTTTTGCTAACCCCCCTCCTTACATCGCTACAAATCAGTTCACTGGAATCAGTTCACTGGAAATCTCCTCAGGTTTAGAGTGTAATAATAAATTTTGGTTTTAGACAAAGTTAATATGCTGACCCAGCATTTGGTTTGGTTTCAGTTATTAAAACAAGGAATACTATACTTTTGCAACATTCTTATGCTTAAGTGGTGTTGACAAATTTTGTAATGAAGAGTCTACTGCAGATGTACTTTTTTCTGTCTTTTTCTAAAATACCTTCTTGAATAGAACCTGTCTGATTAAATGTATATAACATTCATCACTAAAATTAGAAACGATGAAACTGAATAATTAATGTCATTAAGTCAAATGCTGTTGGCTCTACTCTCTCTGAAATTTTTCACACGATGCTTGTAATTTGTGCCCATATCCCTAACCAATTTTTAAATTTAAATGAATAAGAGAGAAACTTGAAAGTCAAAGGCCTCTGTCTGATTTCAGTAAGAGAGTTAAATTAATGATGCATAAGAAGCAACACTGGAGTTGTAACCAAGGCAGGAACCAAGTGATTTTAGTATCTTTTAATTCATGTCTCCGTTACACTGAGTGTTTTGGCATCTAATCATAATGCTGTAGAGAAGCTAGCTATTGATTCAAGTGATATAGATCTGCTAAAGGAATTTTTACATCACTTGAACTAAAATGAAGCATCTATGTATTCAATTTCTTAATGAAAAGTCTGTCCCAACTCCGAGATGTGGATTGGAGATTTTAAAGATTATTATAGGGACTGTGGAGGATCATCTCCCTTCAGCAAAGGAGAAAACACAGTAACTGAAAGATAACTGCATGCTCTAGTGGCAGAGGTTGTAAGTTGTTTGGTTGGACTCGATGATCTCAACCCATCCAACCATGAAGATTCTATGATTGCTATGATTGGTCATACAGATGACTGACCTCTGTTTCTGTGTGGAAGAAGAACATATTCTTGTCATCCAGCATAACATCTTATATTGAGCTCAAATTCAGGTCTTTGTTCAAGTACAGAGTTACTGACTATTAGACACAAATTTGAGAATAGCCCATTTGGGTTCTCAGTGTCCTTTAGCATGGGGCCAAGTTTCTATCTTTGTACAGTGGGAATAACCCAGATATGTGATGGTTCTTCTAGCAACCGCCTGCACCCCCTGCCTTTCCAAGAGGGCTGCCAGTGTTGCCTGTGGTGAGACCAGTGGGTATCGGAAGGCTACCTAAGTGGGCTGCCTTATACTGGGTGGACCTGACAGCTGAAGGCAGTGGCAACCTCTGTGCAGTACTTGGTATGCCAGACTCTTAGGGAAGGCAACAAGTGTTGGGTCTGCCATAGGGTGAATATCACACAATGAAGTCTTCTTTTAAAGTATACAAAAACTATTCTGATTTATTTATAGGTGGCAAGAGAGTTCTAGATGGAAAAATAATTGCTTACAGACTCCTTTGGCATAAATCAAAGCTGATCAGCTTTGTAACCCATAAAGCATTGAAATGCATTTTGAGACAATCCCAAAACTAAAACATCTGCTGTTTTTCACAGATGTTTTGGAAAGAAGAGGTATGTAGGAGTTTCATATAGTATTTGAGGAAGAACCAAGCTACATGTACCTTGGCAAGAGTTTCATAGATTTCGGATTTGCTTGATTTTGAAGTGAAACATGTGAGATATAAGCAAACCAAAACTGAATGATAGTTCTGGAACAAATCTCTCTTTAACTGGAGTTACTTAGCTTGTCAGAATTCTGACTGAGACCGTTGCTACTATAAGACTAACTGCTGGATTACATAAAAGAAAATGTTGACCTTATTTCAGTTTCTGTTAGACATATGCCCAAAACTCTGCCAAGCTGGCATCTTTGTAGGTACTTTCAAAGATAAGGTCAATGACTGAAAGAGCAAAGGGATTGAATTTCCCAAAGCGAATATGAAAAGAATTGCGTCAGGCATATTCGCAAACTTGAGAAGTCAAAAATTTTATACAGCAACTTGACAGAAGATAAATATATCCCTGGAAAATCAGCTCTGTCTGCTCCAGATCTCAGCCAAGATCAGTGAAAAATATGTATCTGGTCTGGAAAAGTGGTGGAATTGGATGCTGTTTGCCTAGCAAAGATCTAGGCTACTTCAAGGAAGAAAGAAGTGTTACTCTTCTGTTGTTCTCTTCAACAGAAATTGGGCTTTTGATCTATTTTTTAAATACAAGCTGTGGGTTGAAAAAAAAAAATTGTGAAGTAGGGCTTGGCCACTGCTGAGATGGGCCCTAAACAAATCAGCTCATTAAAAAAGGGGTGTATTTCTATAGATAATATTATTGGTGAGATAGCAATAAACTTTTAAAATCAGTTGAATAAGAATGTTACAAGAAAGTGTTAGCCGTGCATGATGCGTGTAGTCAGCAGAGGAGCTAACTAGAACTGAAAAATGAAATATTCCCTAGAAGTCATTTGAGCGACAACCTCACATGGGCTAGGGAAGCAGATGATAAAAATGCTTAAGGTCCAATTTTCACCTTAGGAGTAATTTTACCTTCTCAGTGTTTTGTTGTGGTTTTTATTCCATTTTGTCTCTGAAAAAAACCAACCATTAAAAATCACCTTAGGCTTTTAAAACCAACAGCAGTATTATTTTCTGAAAAGGAGCTTAAAATATTGTATAAATTGTAACACGGATATCAAAGTAGAAATATTCAAATCAAAATAATTCCATTCTGGTTAAATCTGAAATAGAAAAACACAACCCCCCCTGTTTTGACCTTACCAAAGTTCTTTCTTCCCCTCAAGTGTTTTACTGCCAAAAGAATTTATTGAAATTGACATATTCTTGCAGAATATGTAGAATTTGACAAAACTGGCCTTTTTCCTAAATGAAAGGAAAGGTCGCAGGAGGATTTTGTCCGGTGCTAGTAAGGAGTACTGTGCCTTGTATACAGTGCATGTCAATACCTTCTGAAGACTCAATGCCACGTGACTATCCAGGAATCCTGGATACAACATGATCGTTGCTGTTGTATGCCCTACTCATTTGATGGCAGGACATAGGTCAATGAAGCCATAGCTTTGTGTTCTTAGTGCTTTCTTCCAACCTTTCCTATGAATACACTGTCAGTGTTGATGCTAATGCATTCCAGATGCTTCATCCTGAACATTTGCCTTTCTTTCAAAAGAAGGATATTAATATCTTGGTATTTTTATTCTGTAAAGTCATTACAGTAGGAAAGGTTTTCCTTCTTAATTTGGGCCGTAGAACATGTTTTCCCAATTACCTCCAGCCACATGGAGTCACCTAACTTGTGAGTACAGCAACATTATTTCTTTACCCATGAAGATAAGGCATTACCCTCATTGCAATAAAACACTTTTTTGGCCTTTTTTGTTAAATGATATTAGATTGCTTAGAATAATTTATAAATTTAGCTCTCCCCTAATTCTTGTTTCACATCAAACTTAGTTGGCAATGAGTTGGTGTTCTCTTCTGTGTTGTTGCTAAGAATATATTAGAGAGCACAGGGCTCAAAACCAATTCCTGAGTAATATCACTGTAAGTATATACATGATGTATTGGTTCACATTCTCTCATTTATTATAACAGCTAGCACTTTTTTTTAACATACTTAAATTTTGCATTGTTTTATGTTCTGTGGGACTAAGTAACCTTGCAGAAATACCTAAACATATTAGCACAGTACTGTTACCTTTATCATTTGTTTTGCTTTTCAAAATAAGATTCCTTTAATAGCCTAGCAGATAGTTTTGGGTTTGTCCGTGTAACTGGAAAGGTCCTATTCTATTATCCAAACTGAATACAATAATAGTTTATCAACGGGACAGAACTCATCTTTACTGTTAATGCCAAAATATCTTGAGAATCACTCCCCTTTACCCCTCTCCCTTCTCATGGTGAAAGGACACACTGTGAAATAAATTGAATGATACATTGGTAGTGAAAATTGGTAAATAAATGCAGAGCACTGATGTTGTTATCTATTGCACTGTACTAGCAATAGCTTTCAGTATCACAGCATCTTTTCAGAGCAAAATATTTTGTGTTTTGCAGAAAGTGGTATGTTTGGGGTTTTTTTGAGATATAATTATCTTTCATTATTCACTATTCCAGGGAGAAAACTATAGCATACTACCCTTTAAGTAGTAGCTATGTAGCCTTTATCATGTCAGTTCTGTTGAATAACTTCTCTTACATTTGGTTAAGGAGATACATTATCTTTTGACATTAAATGGGATTCTAATGCAGAAGGAAGTGAGAAGTGAATCTTTCCTAGTATTTTAAAAGAATTTGGGTAGCCAAATAGTTTTTTAAAAATTAGATAAATTTTAGAAAGTGTTGGGTAACCTGTGAGAGACGAGAGGAATGATATTGACCTAGAATGATGATAATAAATAATTAAAATAATACTTTTTACTTACCACTTTTTTCCTCATGAATATATTCTCACATTCTGTCCAACATCAAACCTAAAGAAATACCGTTCGTTTTTTTTTTTTTTTTTTCTGAAAATAATTTAATGTTTGTAAACGGTCACAGGGAGACCAGGCAAACTAAGTAAATGAATGGCTCACTGGCCACCTCTTCAGCAGTCACAGGACTCAGATACCTTTTCAGGAAGGACAGCAATACCACCAGGCTTGCTTTCTTGGATCAGAATGGTCACTTCGTAGAAAGCTTTGCAAATCTTCCCAGAAACTTCTGAAAGTCCTTGATACCTGAGAAGTCTACATTTTCCATGCATGGTGGTAATTTTGCATAGTTAAGCATCTCTCTAATTGTGTCACTGAATTGCATTTGAAAAAGATTACATTAATTGATTCTTTCTCATTCTGATTGCTCATTTTCTATAATGTGTGTTTTCCTTCTTGTTGTTTTAAATGTTGAAAACATTGTTCATGAATAGTGCTTCAGTGATCAGCTCTAGAAAGAGGACTCCTCTGTCTCAGGCTTGTTGTGATGGGCGTTACTCTGCAGGTCATGTGCAGTGTGGAATTAATCCGAACATGGAGATGCACAGGAGGCACAAAGCAGGACCTTCTGAAGCTAGGGTGGTGTCAAACCAACTTGGCAGTTGCTTTTTACCTGCATGCATTCAGTAGCTGCTTTACTGGGTATTAGTTATACAAATATACTAAGTGCTAACTCATGCAGGAACACCAACACAGTATTTCTTCACTCAGAAGCCTGTATGATTCACAGCACCTGCAAACAAGAACTTACAGAGTCATACATTTCTAGCTGGGACTTGAGCCAAGGCAGAAATAGAAGGCTTAGCTGATGAGAATGAGGATTTAGGATTTTTTTTCCAACAGTAATTAATTATGAGTCCTTTCTTTTACTTAAGCAGTCGGTGGATCAGGACCTGTGAGACAGAAGGGAATTATTTTAACTCTGCCAGTCAATGGCAGAATCTTAATAAGTAGTTTTCACAATAAAGAAAAAAACTTTGATTATCATTCAAGAGAAAAGCACCACAAACCAAGAATAGCTGGTTGCCTGTTGTCTTCCTTGTTCCACCTTCTAACAGGAAAACATTGTATTTTGTCATAAAGAAATTTGTTGCTGAAGTTACTATAAATCACCCGCTTTTACTGCCTTTAGACTTATCATGAATGAAGACAAATAAAGATAATAAGCAGAGAAAAGTGAACCATTTCAAGACTGATGAAACTAATGAAGTTTTCCTTAAGAATTTGTGTCCTTTAGTTAGATTTTCTAAAAATGTGTGAGCTCTGGACTAAAGCTTTTCCTATATATGGGCTGTTCATAAACATGCTTTGTGGTATGGATTCTGTAGTTTCCACTAAGGACTGTAGCTAGGTCTCCACATGGCTGCCTATCTTCACAGAGGTTGTAGGAACTTAACTTTTTTTTCACACAGCCAAATGAATCAAAATCTATTGGGATGGCAGTTAGACCTTTGCATTCTTTTGCATTCTTGATTCTACCTTCATGTTCACATGTACGCACATCATACAACTGAATAAGATACATTTCCATGGGAAACTAGATTAGAATGCGTAATAAATTTCGTATTGTTGAATTACTATTTTCAGTAGAAGTAGAATGACAATTTGTTGGGAAAACCTCTTTTTAGCACAACATCTGTAGAGAATAGAAAGCAGCTGTACAGGGTACATTACCTGTATTCTGCTTTGGAAGGACCGATCTAGAAGTGCGGTTACAGTATGGATTGGTATTTTATAAAATATGTGGTTTCAAATATATTATGTGGCATGTATTAGGACAACTCTCAATTTCCAGCAGTGATAGTTCTGAAGATCTTTGGGGTATTCCTTTTTTCAACCATGTGTTTGACATCACCAGACTAATTCAGATAAACTGTCACATAATTTCAGATCACAATATTTCTAGGTTATCACTGAACTGAACAAAATTGCCTGGATTACCCTGTACTACAAAATATACTTCTTTTAAATATATTCAACTAGATAGCAATTGAATCAGGCTTAGGTTGATGCCATGTCACTGATTTATGGACCAGATGCTAAAATAATAGGACAGGGAAGTAAACATATTTGTCAAAAATTATAAAGCTTTCTCTATGCTATTGAAATTTTTTTCAATATTTTTTGAAAATAAAATAATTCATAATGGTGATGCTAGAAAACATTCCTTTCATTCTAATAAAAGGCCTGCAGAAAAGATAGGCAAAAGCTGTAATAAGCATTCTTGGCAACAATA
Organism: Rynchops niger; assembly: GCA_013400035.1. Taxonomy (NCBI): domain Eukaryota; kingdom Metazoa; phylum Chordata; class Aves; order Charadriiformes; family Laridae; genus Rynchops; species Rynchops niger. Next base: position 77,797 of record VXBH01007708.1, on the reverse strand, counting down.
CCAACCATTCCACATGTATTCTGAACCAGATTTAATTTGAATTAAATAGAAATAAAAACTATTTACCATTGCACCCTAATGACTATAATCTTCTCTCAAGCTGTTACTTACAAAGTATGCTGCACCTTTAAAATAGTCTCTTCCTTGTTTTTCTGTCTAGCTGGCAAAGTTTTGGTGCATGCATTTTTAATCACTAGACAAAAAATTATGGACAGCACTGGAAAGGCTAATACAAAAGTAAAACAGAAAAATCAATTTTTTCTGTCATGATGGAGGAATTCTCAATTTATGTCTTTTCAGCTGGCTGGGCCACTAATGTCTGCAGCTAACAAAGTGATACTACCCTGTCTCCTCTTATCCAATGGTACTTAATTCCATCGTGATAGCTGTACTAACCATTTAACTCACCAAATAGCTATTATCCTGCTCATTTAGTGTTGTAGCCAAAATATCTCCGTTATAACTGCAAGTAGCTAAACTCCTCAGTGCCAGATGGTATACAAATTGGTCTCATCACAGAGATACGGATGTCATCACACACACAATTTGTCAGTATTATGACACTCCACTCCCCCCCGGTGAACTTAGCGTGACAGAGTTGTCTTATTTAATCTCCAACTTAGTGATAAATACATATCAAAACCCGCTACCATATAAAAATGTACTAATTAGCAGAAAATTAGCATTTCCTCACTGCCAGCAAATAGGTACCCAACTTGAGAGTCAGTGTAGGGACCTGCTGGAAATAGATGCATGTTAAAGATCAGATTAGCTTTCTGAGTGTAACTTTAGTGCATCTTAGTGAATTACTCCAAAGTGGCTTTGAATATCTTCTCACCAAACACTGTAAACATTTGTTTGCTATGTAGGAGCATTCAGCTATTCATGCCAAATGAACAAGAGTAAATGACAGCCTACCCTATTCTATGCAAGTTGCTCTGCAAAAGATTTATTACTTAGACTTCATGTTCTTGTACATTACCATTTCAGTAAATTACTTGAGGGAATTTCAAGACTAATGCATGATAGCAACAGAAGCTTTATCTTCAGGAAACAGCTAAATAACATTTTGTGTCATCTTCTATTTGACTGGGAAAACTTAACTGAGAAGACTTCAAAACAGTTGAAGAGTTTGCTGGCTTTAAAAATTTATTTCAAAATTTGAAACATATCTTAGGCTGCAAAAGGTTTTCACAGAGAAAGATGGGTAAATGATATTCTGCCAATATTCTCAATTAGCATTTATCTGTCTGTTTTGAATGAAAGAGAGAAAAATCTTTTATAATCCTATCATAAAATAGGTGAAGTAAAAGACAGGAAATGTTTTTATTTTTTTTTCATGTATGAATATGCCTGGGAACAGAGCATTTATTTGTTTGGCTCCCTAATAGGAGTGTGCCTTTCATAACATGTACTTTCTCCAGCTAACTCGGATGCCCTAGGTTCACTCTGCCCTTCTTTCCACCAACAGGACTTGAAGAGAATTACAAGTCTCAAGGGAAGGTGAATTTGATTCATTTCAGGATCCAGGGGTTTTCTTTCTTCCCAGTGCACTATACGTGTGACCACTGCCTATGGTTGTCCTTCTCCCCATCCACCTTGATCCCTCTTTTTCCTTACACTTGCCTCCTTCCAGACACATAACCCACCAGTAATTACTTTTTCCCCTTTGATCCCAGTTTTGGATTCCCTAATTTGTCATTTCTCTTGTGATTAGCAAACTTATCTTGGCTTCATAATATCATTACTGATACAGTTACTTCAGGTTCTACTCCTCAAAAGGATCCTAACAATGCTGTTTGAACTGGATGGCTGGACTTTAGCTATTTCTTACTAACTCCCCTTTAATCACCTGAGAAATACAGCCATTCCCCATGGCACTATCTGTAACTTTTCACAGCTTTGCACTTTCTTTTTTTAGTACATGCAATCTTTTACAGTCTTATTTGCTAGTGTGTTATATTCTGTTCAGCTAGCTAAACCTCAGGTCAGGGTCCAGTCATTTGTCTGCATACCTTAAACAGATTTTCCTACTCTGATTTTCTTGATTGTGCCTGAAACAGTGTGGCTACCCCTCCTACACAGATGTTAGCCATGACTTAGTTTGGAAGATACACACTGCAAATGGAGAGGCACAAAACCAGCAACCAAAGGGTACAAGAAGTTTGTATGATTTGTGGACCAAAATTTTGCCAATGTAGACTTTTTGTGCAAGACCAGTTATGTAGCCTGCCATTTTGTGTCCCTACAAAATGCGCACACTCTTTGATATCTGCAATTAACTTCACCTCAGTATCTCACCTTCCTAATTGATGATGGTTGCTTTGATGGTATGACTTACAAATGTCACAGTCATCGCTCCCACCAGAACTGAGGCAAAATTTTCATTGTTTGCAAAACTTGTCCCTACAGGGTGCATTTAGGAACTAAGTTGTGGTAAGACACAGTGCATTGTGTAAGTTTGCAAAACTAGGTTCAGCAAGTCCTGTGTGTGGTGGGAGCTGTGGACAGTCGCCTACGGCTTTGGAGATCCAACGGTGAATTTGTGGGGGATGTAGGCAGGGAATTCAGAGAAAAGTGTTAAAACTCTGTTGATTAGTGCTGTCTGTGAATGGTTTTAGGCTAAAAGATTCCTTACTGAAAAGTCCTTGTATGTCAATTTTTTCTTCAAAAAGAATGAAAATTTTATTTTGACTAAGAGTCTCCTGTTTCGAAACATTTTTTTTTAAGAAACAGCATTTTTTAATGGACATTCATCTGTATTTTCAAGTCAAAGACCAGTGTAATATTTGGCTTAAGAAGACTTAAAAAGTAAAGTTGAAGGATAAATTTTATTCTACATTGCAGAATTTTCTGAGAGTAAATGGGACTTCATGTCTCTTGAAACATTCGAATGTCTCTGACATTTGAATATCACAACACCAAACTAGAACAAGAAATCAGGAGTGGATTAGGAAAAATTGTTTAAACTACATATATCCTTCATAACCTGGGGTTTGTTTCATACCTTTTATAGGAGAACATGTTAAGGAAAGGAATTCTCTAAGATTTTGGTCATTTTCATGGTAGATTTGGTAAATGGAGAGGATGGATAATGATTCCAGATAAGAAAAGATTTTTTCATCAAAATCTTCCAGACAGAGGAGACAGGTTTCTCTGTTTGTAGCCACATTTTCTCTTTCTGGTCATGGAAAATGTTCTTTAGTATCAGTGGAGTTTCTTGCACTGAAAGAATTCTGGAGTGTAGACCATGTTTTTAAGCTTTTTTTCCTTGCTGCAATTATTCTGGACTTAAGTTACAGAATATTTGAGGTTTAAAAGCTTTGATTAAATACATTATATTCTCACATCCCAGAACTGATTTAAATACGATCTCCATAAGCAGATCTCAGTTTCTTAAAACTAGTATTGTATTTTTATGGCAACATCCACTGCATGTTTGATAATAAGAATGAGAGTGCTGAACTGTATCACAACAGGCTCTTTGAAATCAAACTGTAGACCTGTGGCTGCAGGTTCACAGTATACATGCACTCAGATAAGACCCAATTAATATAATAGTTCTTTAGCATGATTGGCTGGAATCCTATCTCTGTTTTGCACAGGGGGTTGTATAAAGTGCTAAAACTGATTAGGGGAAAGCAGTGTGTTAATTATACTAAAATGAAGTCACTATTCTCTTGGTAAAACTGCTTCCGTACTAAGGGGAAAACAGGAGTTGAATTCTAGGAATACAACTGCAAAGAATCCATTTTTATTTCTAGACAAGTGGTAAAATTAGATTCTGCTACAATTTAGAGATCTATAATTGAAACTGGAAATTTTGCTATCGACCTAAGTGAAGGCAACTAAAGATTCCTGATATTTTTTTTTTTTCCATTCCTTTCCTTCTGTGAAAAATATAGTATACACGATTCTTAAAATTGTATTTCTATCATATCTCTGTCCACAGGAGGCATGGGAATACGACATGGAAAAACAATACTTTCTTTTTCATCTCATTAGTATTCACTATGCTATTTATTTTATTTTTTTTTTTTTTCAGTTTTAATTGTACTGGGAGTATGACCATTAATTTTTCTCTACCCAGATAAATGAACGATTGAGCTCTCATAAACTTTGAGACAACAATAAACTCCTATATTTTCCACCGCAATACTAATAATTCTAAGGAATACTTGTAAATATTCAGTCCTGGAAGATTTAGAACCACAAGACTTAGAGGTGAATAGGACTCATTGTTCCTAATTCTGAACATCTTGATCCCAAAAAGCTGAGAAACAAAATGGAAGCCATGCAAATGCTGTAGTATTTACATGTTACTTTTGTCCACATTTCTTAAAAGAGTTCAGACTATCGTTCACTAAAAGGTATTCTCTTTCATAAATTGTAACCTGAATTGATGTGAACCACTTAATGGTTTTCTGATTACCTGATGTTGAATACAGCAGCTGCATATTAATTAAACCTGAGGTAAATGCGTTTCAAGCATAAAGTGTGTGTGAGGGAGTAGGGAAAATAAATTACCAACTCCATAACTGAGAAGTCTCAAAGGACCAGAGATTTTGTATGCATCCATCATGGTTTAAGAATTTTGGCATATGACTCTTGTCTGCCCGTAGATAACATAATCTACCACCTGCTTAAGATCTTTTCGTTACTCTGCAGTAACCTCCAGCAACTTAGTATCAGATGTTCCTATCTGAAATACGTAGTTCCCATGACTGTAACCTTTAAGAATGACATAATTTTAAAACATTTTTTCTTAAATGCTGTTGTGATTATGAAAAGATCAAAATCCCTCAGACAAGGAAGTCTTAGAAGTAAAACCCCTGATCTTAAGGCTCTCTTGATACTTCACTATTGTAAAAAAAAAGGTTACTCTAGTTGCAGCTTTCATGTTGCGCTTCTGGTGAAGTCCTTTACTTTCTGAAAACTAAGATGTAGAACCGTATATTGTGAAGTGTTCAGCTAAGTATATGACTACTCATCACAAAGATTACTGAATCACCCTACAAAAGTTGTCCATAGGTTCTGAAAGGAGAGAATATACACCTAGTTTCTCTCAATAACTTTTCAGAGGCATTCTTTCTCTGTTGGCTGCATAGGGACTAATTTCCAGCATTCCAAGTCACCCAGCAAAGACCCATTACCTAAATATTATAATGGTTAACTTCAAAATTAGAGAAAGCCATTTCAATCTTCCTTCAGGAACGCAACACACTGCAACAAATTTTCCTGTACCTGGCTTTCAGTGCTCCATGATATTGCCTACATAGATCAAAAAGTATACAAAAGAGGACCTACATAGCAATATACTGTGGAGATCAAAAGTAGGTCATAAATCTCATTTCCATTTAGAATCTAGGTACTTTATGCAGAACTTCATGTGTTAGCTTCATGAGTACAGTACTCACTGGAGAAGATTCCACAGCAAAGAAGCAAAACAGCATTTCCCATCTCTTTGGACAGTGATTTACTTTGTATGAAAAAAAAAAAAAAAGAAAAGAAAAGAAAAAAGGATTCATTAGGACAGGCAGAAAAGCATGGTTCTGTTGACTCAAAGACAGAAGTGACAGAAGACACCAACAGGGAGGGCAAAAATCTATGTTCTATTATTCAAAACAGGGGGATATTATATACTTTACATTGCACATAATGGACACAGTACTGAACCATACTTGAAGCTCCCTTACTCCCATTTGAAGACTCTGATCGTTAGGCCATAAATATCTGTGAATGTGATTGTTTTCTTAAACAACTTTAGTCTCCACTTCACTGAGGAATTTAAGTATCTAATTTTAAGTTCAAAAATTGTATTATTTGTGTTTTGTTCTAATAGTGACTTCTGTTGTGCTTAGTTTCATACATACACAAAGGCTTTTTTTGCCTTCCGGGTTCTGGTGCTTTTTTTAACCATTGTTGAAGTTTGCACCTTTATGCATGTTTCTAATGAGGTCAGTTGGCTCACTCTGCTGCCAGTGTAGCTTTTGTCCCTTCAGATTATCTTCTAGGGCCTTTTCTATTTGTTACATATATCACAGAATCATAGAATAGTAGAGTTGGAAGGGACCTTAAAGACAATCTAGTTCCCAACCCCCTGCCATGGGCAGGGACACCTTCCACTAGAACAGGTTGCTCAAAGCCCCATCCAGCCTGGCCTTGAACACTTCCAGGATGGGGAACCCACAACCTCCCTGGGCAAACTGTTCCAGTGCCTCACCACCCTCACAGGATATAATTTCTTCCTAATATCTAATCTAAATTTAACCTCTTCCAGTTTAAAACCATTACCCCTTGTCCTATTACTACACTCCCTGATAAAGTGTCCCTCCCCATCTGTCTTGTAGACCCTCTTCAGGTACTAGAAGGCTGCTCTAAGGTCTCCCCAGAGCCTTCTCTTCTCCAGGCTGAACAACCCCAGCTCTCTCAGCTGGTCTTCATAGGCAAGCTGCTCAAGTCCTGTGATCATCTTTGTGGCCCTCTTCTGGACTTACTCCAGCAGATCTGTGTCCTTATGTTGGGGGCCCCAGAGCTGGACGCAGTACTCCATGTGGGATCTCACCAGAGCGGAGTAGAGGGGCAGAATCACCTCCCTCGACCTGCTGGCCACACTTCTTTTGATGCATTCCAGGATGTGGTTGGCTTTCTGGGCTGTGAGTGCACATTGACGGGTCATGTTGAGCTTTTCATGCACCAACACCCCCAGGTCCTCTTCAGGGTTATTCTCAATCCATTCTCCACCCAACCTGTGTTTGTGCTTGGGATTGCCTTGACCCAGGTGCAGGACCTTGGACTTGGCCTTGTTGAATTTCATGAGGTTCACATAGGCCCACTTCTCAAGCCTGTCAAGGTCCCCCCTGGATGGTATCCCTCCCCTCCAGCTTGTTGACCATGCCAGCTTGGTGTTGTCGGCAAACTTGCTGAGGATGCACTCAGTCCCCACCTTTCATGTCACCAACAAAGTTAAACAACACCAGTCCCAGTACCAGCCCCTGAGGAATGCCACTTGTCACTGGTGGCTACTTGGATATCAAGCCATTGACCACAACCCTTTGAGTGTGGCCATCCAGCCAATTCCTTATCCACTAGAGTGGTCCACCCATCAAATCCATGTGTCTCCAATTTTGAGACAAGGATGTCAGATGGGACTGTGTCATACAGCTTTTTCATGATCGTCTGAAAAAAAGGCCCAAATAATTCTTTACTAATAGAAATGTGTGTCTTTTAGGGGTGAATATATGGATGTTATTACAGTTGGTTTTGCTTTCTTACTCATCTAAATCTTCTGGTGGTGGATGTTTCGCTTCTGAAGTGTACAACTTTACCTCATGTGTAACCTGTTCATTTTTCAACCTCCACAATTCTAACACTAGCAATTTCAAACTCCTTTCCCAACGTGGATTATTTCATTTTCAATGTCTTTTTATGAGTCTGTGATTGAATTAAGTATTGCTTATTGAATTGAATTTCCTCTATGAAAGGAGAATAGGTAGTTCACTGCCTAATGGCAATATATAGAATTCTTATTTCGCTGGCAAAAATAGATATGAATTTTTTAAGCTCCTTTAAAAAAGAGTTATTTCAATACCCACTTCTGTTTTCTCACAGTAATATTTTTTGGTCATCAAGTATCTTCCATCTTCCTCACCTTTTTGTGTCCTCATTCTAGGTCCCAAATATCTCAAGAATTATTTCTGTTAGGAGGATTCAACAGATCTGAGATATTTAGGACCTGATTCGTAGAGGACATAGAATAAGATTTTTAGTAGGGCCTGTTGCAATAGAAGAAGGGGTAACGGTTTTAAACTAAAAGAGGGTAGGTTCAGACTAGATATAAGGAAGGAACTTTTTACCATAAGGGTAGTGAAACACTGGCACAGGTTGCCCAGAAAGGTGGTAGATTCCCCATCCCTGGAAACATTCAAGGTCAAGTTGGACGGGGCTCTGAGCAACCTCATCTAGTTGAAGATGTCCCTGCTTGTTGCAGGGCAGTTGGACTAGATGACCTTTCTATGATTCTAAGATCCAAAAGAAGGTTTAATGATACTTGCAAGTTAGGCAGTCAATTAAGCTCAACAATATCCAACTCTGAGGCATCTGAACCAAGAGCTTTATTTATCCATTTATATGAAAGAATCATTAAATTCATCATTTTTATAGGAAGAAGAACACAATCATGGACTTTTCTCCCCAACATTTGCATACTCTTGCTGGCAAAACACTGTGACTGTGAGAAAACCATCAGTTCTTCCTGATAGGTCCCAAACTGTGCCTAAGAACTGTTTAGGACACTGATGGGGTCTGTTCTAAAAATAGAAAAGTGTAGGCAGGTGCAATATTACCTGGCACTGTCTAAGGTAACTTTACAGACAAAGGCAGAGAGCTTGGCCCTTCTAAAGCAAAGCAACAGCGAGACAGAGAAACATAATTTAAAAACTTTCTTCAGAAGTCATGCTACGGGCCACTAATTCGTGAGTCTATATTTGACAGATGTGTTATTTGAAATGATATTGAATTATGTTTCCCCACTGTACCCTCTGTCTTCTGGTAATTTAAATACCAAGTACCACTTTAAGCACTTAAATCTTATTTGAATAGATAACTTAAGCATTTCCCTATTTTATAATAGAGGGCGTATCTGTATAAGGGAAAAAGGAATAGCAAAAATCAGTCACATACAGATTGTTCATCAGTAATACTTTTAAACTGTAAGCATTTTTTAAAATAAGTGATATTCTTTCTTTTAAGTAGAAGTAACTGAGAGAGAAACTATGTTTAAAAAGCAAGTCAAATAATCCAATGTTCTCTTTTGGCTTACAAAAATATGCATAATAGTCACGGAATAATTTCTAAATTCTGACCTGAATATGTAATATAGTCTGTTCATTCGATAATACGTGGTACAATAAAATAGTCTAAGAGAAGAGGAGGAAAGACAGGCACTTACACTTTTATCTTAGGAGTAGTTAGAAAAAATTACAATCACTCTCTCTAAGCCCCAATAAGATAATGGAGAGGAAATAGGAAATTCACAATTTTTGTTTAATTACTTATTTTTAAGTGCTTGTTATTTTAATAATCTCTAGAAAGAGCAGTAATATGTAGATGGTAGCCTACTAGATGTTGTCTTGCTAATCATGAAGACAACAGTGTTTATGTCTGTGTATCATCACCAGCAGGTGCAAATACTTCTGTAAAAGCAAGAACCAGATCATAATTTAGCAGATATAATTTCAGATAACTCTGCATAAACCTTGGCTCTGTATTTACCATCTTGATAATACTTACTGTATTTTCACCAATACATGAACTGAGAAGGAACGAGGATGCCATTTCTTCTTTTGAACACATCTTTTAATCGGTGAGAAAGGCAACCTAGTTCAGTGCAGAGTTGTAAATTTTGTTTCAGAGATGCACTCAACTCAGTGTTCAAAATTTACATGTTCCTCCAATGTAACTATTTATGATTGTATTTGGGAGCTACTTGTCAACTTGCACAAATTTAAGACAACAGCTGTAGCAAATCATGGAGGACATTGATGCAGAACCTGTACATTTAATTTTGATGATAGTTATACTTCTATTAACAATCTGCAAAGCCAAATTACTAACATAAAAGTTCAGTCTTATGCTTTGACTATTATTTCTTTTTCAATTAAGATAATTTCCTTAAAACTAGTACTAGAGTTAGAAGTTTTAGATAATGGTTTTTAAAAATAACCAAAATATATAAAGGCATGTTAAAAACAATTTTGTGAGCTATATTTTACACTTATTTAGTGTCTCTGAAAGTTGCTGGATAAATAAACTATAATATCAAGATTTTCTCTTACTGAGCCAGGAGGATAGAGGAAGTAACAACAGCACAGCTTTCCCCTTGTCCTGCTCTTATGCCTTTGGACTGGTTTGGGATAGGAGATTTCAGTTTCCTTTTGGGGTTAGATCCCTGCTAGCTAATGGCAGAAACATAAGTTTTCCTTCTGCTTTTCAGAGTCTGCCGTGGATCAGATACTGGATACTTGGCAACTAAGGTGCCAGCTGTTGAGTTGTAATTTTATATTGTTGCTACCATTGTTCAAGAATTTGGTAAAGCAGGAACAAAGACAAAACATAAGTATATTATTTTATATTAATACAGGAAAAAAACACGTGTTATCAATGCTGTATTAACCAATAAACTTACAATTTTGCAATTTTTGTGGAAAACCTTTTAGAAGAAGTTAAAACACATAGGAAGTTGTGTGTTTTCTCCTCTGGGTAAACAGGGAAAACATCTCAGAGTAGGTGAAGATGCTGAGCATAAATATCAGAAATGCATCAAAGAAAGGTTTGGGTAATGGCTTAGAACAAAATTTCTAGGGACAAAGAATTCTCTGTTTTCTTGTAGGGCAAAGGAGCCCAGGAAGCCTGGATGTTTTTCAAGAAGGAAATCTTAAAGGCGCAGGAGCAGGCTGTCCCCATGCGCTGGAAGACAAGCTGTCAGGGAAAAAGACCGGTCTGGCTAAACAGGGAGCTAGTGTTGCAACTTAGGGAAAAAAAGAGGATTTATGGCCTTTGGAAGGAAGGGCAGGCCGCTCAAGAGGACTACAAAGAGGTAGTGAAGCTATGTAGGGAAAAAATCAGGAGGGCCAAAGCCCAGCTAGAAATAAACCTGGCTTCTGTTGTCAAGGACAACAAAAAAAGTTTCTATAAATATATTAGCAATAAAAAGAGGACTAAGGATAATCTCTGTCCTCTAGTAGATGGGGCTGGAAGCATAGTGACCAAGGATAAGGAAAAGGCTGAGGTACTTAATGCCGTCTTTGCCTCAGTCTTCAGCAGTAGGACCAGTTGTTCCCTGAGTACCCAGACCCCAGAAGACAGGGATGGGGAGCAGAATGAAGCCCCTGTAATCCAAAGGGAAATGGTGAGGGACCTG
>VXBH01007708.1:837-58184 GCA_013400035.1 Rynchops niger | reverse complement strand
TTTTTTTTTTTGTCCTTCACCATTTTCTTCCTCATATTTTCTTCAAAACTTTCTTTAAGTTAGTCATTTTTTTCCATTGTAACAGCAATGGTACAATTAGCATGGAGAATGCAGACAGTTGTCTACAGTGAAATATTTATGCATCAAAACTGATGTTAGTGTAAATGTTGTGCCAACACAGCAGCATCCCATTTGACTTTGTTCTGCATTTGTGCTGTTGAGCACAACTTCACTCAAGTGAAAACACTAACTTTATGCTCAGTTTCAGAATTTTCCTTTAAAAGCTTTCATACATGATTAGTCCTTGCACTGTTTCTGAAAGTACAGGAGCTCCACATTTCTTGGCCAGGGAATATCAGCAATCTCCACAACAGAGGCAGAGGGATTCTGCAACAGTTTGTGTCATAGCACAAAGCTGTGACATATGGGCAGCTCTGAGTGAGCTTGTTTAGGTATCAGAAGTACAGCGCAGCTCCCTGTTAAGGATAGATACCTGACTTCTCACCATCTTAAGTCTTTTTCCAATTTAAACAATGTGAACAAAAGTTGTCTGATTTAATTGTGTGATTCAGTAAAGAAGTTTCATTAACACTTTCTGTATTTTGATTGCATGTCTAAGAAACAATTACAGTCATCACCTGTTGCAATTGCAATATTGCCTATACCCATGTCCGTAGTTTGAGGTCTTTTTCTTTCAATGCTCTGTCCTGTGACTGTGACCATCACACGATTTTCTCTGTCTTCTGTCTTGGTCATTGACACAGAGCACTCATAGATCTCGTGGAGGTTTTCTATCACATATTCACTTTCCAAGTGATCTGTCAGGAATTCTGCCATATTATCCAGAGCACTTTATATCCACCTAATTGCAAAATACTTAAGTTTTATTTCTGCAGTAATAACAGCAAATTGTTGCAATGTGGGTTTCCTACTAGCATCCATAATGAGCTGATAAAAAACCCACCACAGAGGTGACATGTTTTGACTACATAATATTGAAGCCAAAGTATAATCTAATCTAATTAAAATAATTTTTCAAATTTATTCTATCTCTTTGTTATCTGCACAGATTTTTGTAATTAAAATTTTGTTATAATTGATACTCTGATTGCATTATGTTTCTATTTTTCTTTAAGTATTGCTGAAAATTTCTACAGGCAATAGGAGAATGGAAAAAAAAAAAAAAAGAAGACCCTCTGAAAGCACTTTAAAAACCCCACCACAAACCTCCTCAGCTGTTAAACTACCATTACCAAATGTTCTGTCATTAAGAAATTGTCTAAATCCCTCTTTCTCTCCATCAGAACAGGAGCTGTAAGCACTGTGTCTGTTAGAAAAGCAAGATGTGGGTGTTTTGGAGGATGGTGTATGTGGGAGTTACTTATCCAGTAGTTTTCTGGTTTTTAGAACACTATTTTAAGGTTGAAAAGTTCACCCAACATATGTTTAGCAACTTGAAATACAGGCATCACATTTTCTCGAACTTTCTAACTTTTACTACAGAAGCTTTCAAAGTATAAAGGCTTCAAATAACTTTTTTCCTTTTTGCAACATTCCTGCAACATGGGAGATGAATTTACTTCCTGCACCACAAGTTCTCTCACATTTTAAATGTTCCCATCTGTCACACTGATGCATTTTTTCTGAAGGTTAGGTTCTTCCTTTTCTTTCTGTGTTTCATATGCCGCCTCTGTCTTAAATAGGAAAATATTGAATTGTTTTCTTTTGAAAATTCTGCTTTAGGTATTCCTGCTGTTCTATTGCTGAATTATAGATAGTTTATGGATTTTTTTCAGCATTGCCACAGGCTGTGATCTTGTTTCATCTCACAAGCTAAATGGCATAGAGAGATATTGTTTTATTTACTAAGTGGTAAAAAGGTTCCCACTTGGTCGTATGCAGTATTTGGGTGGTAGATCTCAAAGGACAATGTGTATATAGCATTCATGAGAAGCTGATCTCACATTCAAAACTAGTCTAGTGCTAGTGAAAAAATAACATATTTGATTTATATAGGTAATTGAGAAGTATAGTTTACAATGAACTCCATTTTATGTCTTTTTTTTTTTGTCTGTCCAAATACTTATGGCTGATATTTTTAAATGAAAAATATAATTGAGATCTTGAGTATCTTGGCAACTACAAATCTAGCACTTCAGAGGAACAGGGTTATTTACCTTACCTTAATGGACATACCCATTTGCCTGTCTGAATAGACTTTTTAATATTGTTTATGTCTCCTTCATTTTCATGTTATTATTAACTACTGCTTAGCATGTTGATATGCTTTGAATATTGTCAGCTTTGAATGATAGATCATAATTCTAAAACAAATGAAGTAATTCTAAAGATAAGGGTTTTTTTCATTAAATCTCATGCATTTAAAATAGCAAGGGTTTATACAATATGCTTTTCAGTCTTAAGCATGGCCGTTACATTATTATTTGGTTTTGCTATGGTGTCATCTTCTATAAATAAAATTGTATATTTTATTTATTCAAGGCCTTATGGCAGCTTTCAATAAAACTTCCTTATTTAAGAGAAAAATCCAATAGTCTTCTTGTAGAGGAGTCTCCTTTTCAAAATGCTATTACTCAGTTTAGCTATCAAAACCCCTTTGAAAACCTAATATACATTATCATGAAGGACAACCTTGGAAAATATTTTTTGAAATTATGCCACAGTAAGCCACGTGATTCAACAGTTTGTATATTAAAAAAGTTATGTGTTGATAAAATTTGCCTAAGGTTGTAAGATTTTGCATATGTTAATAAGCCTCTGTTGTGGATCCCTGTCTAATAATAACAGTATTTGACACTTGTCGAGTCTTGTTCTACAATGCTTGCTATGTATGCTAACATTATAGTGAATTTGCATGATTCTTTCATATTGCTATTAGGGGAGCTAGACTTTGCAGATATAATAAATTGGCAACAATAGTGGCTTGAAATGGCTTGTTCTTGTTTATAAAATGTTTATGACAACAATATTTTTACTGGGATGCAGGAAAATTATTTATGCAATGATCATAATTCCAATTTGATCTATGTATGAACATTATTTATCTCCATTTTACCTGAGAATATTTTACATGCATTGTAGTTTTGTATCATATTAATTTGAACAGATGTCTGACAATGATGTCTAGGACTTCGGCCATCATTTATATAAAGGTGTTCTGAGACCGTGCACAAAACAGACTGAGACCTAGAGTTATAGTTTTGGTCGCACAAATATTATAAATTGTCTAGTCTGACTTTTTCAGGGAACAGTAATCTCATGAATACACATTGACACAACATGTTAATAGCTTTTTGAGCTGACCACTGTGACAGGTTTCCTAGTTTTTGTATGACCGTTGTTAATCAACCTCAGGCTTTTATTGTGGTCCTTCTGCCTCTTGTGAAGAGACAGGCTGTTAATGATGAGACTAGACACAGTTGTTATGAGAGTTTTGACATAATTTTGGGAGCCCTGTAACTGATTTATCTTCAGAAGTATTTTAAAAATACTATATTTGAGCTGCATTTGTAACCCATCTGACTCATATTGAAGTTTATGTATTGTCTATTGCGTTTTCACTTTCACAAGATAATGACATTCTTTTTTTTTTTTTGCAAATATTACATTCAGAGAAGCTATTAGACTCATGTTTATTTAAAATGATTGTTTAGGGTAGGTCATTCAACATAAGTTACGTGTTTCTGATTCCGGGTGTTGTGGGCAGAAGATATTTTTAATAGCATAGAGGTGACTTTGTAGCTCTGTACTGGGCATTACAAATTGAGATCGTTATGGAAAAGCCAGAGAATATTTCAGTGTATTTATGGTGAAAGCTGCTTATTCAACAAGCAAGGCAATTTAACCAAAGAGAAAGTTATTTTTAAGAATTATATTACTGCACTTTAGCTTCACAAGGTAAAGTCCATTCCCATTAGTTATGTTTCTCTGTGACCCCGAATATTTACCTTTTGTGATGAAACCATAGAAACAGACAGTGACTTTCTCAAGTATCATTGCCTGGGGCCACGCTGAGCTCACTGATGACATAAGCTTCCCATTAAGTTTCGAAGACAAAAAGAAGGCATTCCATGAGCTTGGATGCGTACTTCAGAAATACCTTTGAGTTTAACACCACTATGATAATTTTACAAGCAAATTTTCTACTGTTGGCTGAATAGCTCTTGGTAAATAGTGACTAAGTATAATTTGACAGAACAGCTGGAAAATTAGAAGTTTTTTCCTTATCAACTACTTATTGTCAGTGCTGTAAGGCTGAGAGAAGTCTTAGTAACAAAACTGAACTTGAAAGACATGATGGGCAGAACACAATCAGATACTTAAAAAAAAAGTTTAAAAAGGTGTTGTGGTTTGTTTTTTTTTTTATTTTTAAATTGAAATGTTATACTATTTTTGATTGTCAGTTGCTGTCACCAGCAGTCAGGTGAGCCAGATGAAATAAATGAAATGTCTCTCACTGATTTAGCTTGTTTTGAGTAAGATCTTTATATTTGCTGGTGAAATATATTTTATGCCAATCTAGGGAGTATCTTCAGAGTCAAGATTCATCATAAAGTGGTTATCCAGAGGGAAAAGTAATATATTGTTTCTAGCTTACAGCACCTCATGCCTGAAACACAAAGAGCAGCTCCTACTAGGGTAATGCAAGAAACCAGATTCTGAAGTTTTCTATAGGAAAAAAAACCAAAACACTTGTGTGAAAGACAGTTGAGTAGTTCCCAACAAAAGAAAAGAATTGACCTGCAGCTAGAATTGAATCTTTTTTGGTGGTCATTAGCAGGCCCTCTCTTTTTTAAAAGACACACAGAGTGTATCCTCTGTGTGGTTCGAGTATCGGATTCTGGAGAGCAGAGGGGATAAGAGG
This sequence comes from Rynchops niger, assembly GCA_013400035.1. Classification (NCBI taxonomy): domain Eukaryota; kingdom Metazoa; phylum Chordata; class Aves; order Charadriiformes; family Laridae; genus Rynchops; species Rynchops niger. The sequence continues at coordinate 53,299 of VXBH01007708.1, read as the reverse complement.
AATGCTTGTACTATATCTTGAGAAAGATTGACTTTTTTTATGTGACTACAGTTAAGCTTGAAAGACAATAGAAAGTTGAAAAATGGCAGCATTTGGTCTTACGCCAATCACAGGGTTTCATTGCCTTAAGACCAGAAAGTAGAATCAAGGTGTTGCTGTTCCTGAGTAATTTCCCTAATCGTAAAGTCCTAGAGTTGTGTTCCTCTTATTTTCTCTCCTAATGAAACTATGTCTCTTGTTCCCACAGCTGCAGCATTATGTTAACTTCCTGTAGGAGGCAGCAAGTGGAAAGCAAAGAATTAAGAATTCTTGTTTACCTTTTATGCAAAAGCATCTCAATTGTTTTGTGTTCTTTAGCAACTGACATTAAATTATTGCACAATAGAAAAACGTAAATGTCCAACATCAGAACTACAGAGAGACATTTTTGTTCCAAGGTAATCTCATTTCTCCCACTAAGTCATTAAAGCTGTTTCTGTGTCCTGTTCTTCTGACCATGCTGACCCACAGCCTTTTTCTCTAGGCAGTACCAAGAAGAGCTGGGAATATAAAGGTATTTCTACCCACAGTTGCTATTCACAACAGACTGATGCTTGTAGTGAGCGTGCCCCCTCTTCTCTAGTTTACAGCTCTCTATATTGTGACTGTTTTTGGAAAGCCAGCTTCCGATGTATCTGTGGGGAAGAGGTGAGAGTAGTTTACAGTAGTTGTTATCAGGAAGGGAAATACCATAGTGAATTATAAATTTTGTATTTTTATTAATTGTAGTGACACTAGCCTTGAATATCTGGCATTATTTCAAGAGAAAATATTGAAAAAAAAAGTCCACAATTGGGTAAAAAACCCTCTTGCTAGTATAATCATAGATTCATAGAAACATAGAATTATAGAATTATAGAATGGTTTGGGTTGGAAGGGACCTTAAAGATCATCTAGTTCCGAACCCTCCTGCCATGGGCAGGGACACTTCCCACTAGACCAGGCTGCTCAAAGCCCCATCCAGCCTGGCCTTGAACACCTCCAGGGATGGGGCATCCACAGCTCCTCTGGGAAATCTGTTCCAATGTCTCACCACCCTCAGAGTAAAGAATTTCTTCCTAATATCTAATCTAAATCTCCCCTCTTTCACTTTAAAACCATTACGCCTTTTCCTATCCCTACACTCCCTGATAAAGGGTCCCTCTTGCCCTTTCCTGTAGGCCCCTTTTAAATACTGGAAGACTGTTATAAGGACTCCCTGAAGACTTCTCTTCTCCAGGATGAACAACCCCAACTCTCTCAGCCTGTCCCCACAGGAGAGGTGTTCCAGCCCTCGGATCACCTTTGTGGCCCTCCGCTGGACCCGTTCCAACAGGTCCGTGTCCTTCTTACATTGGGTGCCCCAGAGCTGAATGCAGTACTCCAAGCAGGGTCTCACCAAAATGAAGTAGAGGGGCAGAATCACTTCACTCGATGTGCTGTCCATGCTTCTTTTGATGCAGCCCAGGATAGGCTTGCCTTTCTGGGCTGTGAGCACACATTGCCAGCTCATGTTGAGCTTTTCATCCACCAACACCCAGAAGTCCTTCTCGGCAGGGCTATTCTCAATCCATTCTCCGCCCAGCCTGTATTTGTGCATGTCATTGCCCCAAGCCACATGCAGGACCTTGGACTTGGCCTTGTTGAACTTCGTGAGGTTCACACAAGCCCACTTCTCAAGCCTGTCAAGGTCCCTCTGGATGGCAATGTCTGGACATTGGCCTAGTAACTGGGGCAAATGTTCTGGCAACCTTGAAGATGCGGTATATTAGAGAAGGGGATGCAAATAGGGGCTCAGAGACAGTGAAAACAATATTTATAATATAAATGTAAAGCTTCTACCTTCTTTTTCTGATTTTTTTTTTTTTTACCCACTGAGACTGTTAAATTATAGCGTAACACATTCGGATTTGTTCAGCTCTACATACTTTAATATTTAGAAGATGCATGGTGTTAAAGCAATAAAACATTAATTTGAGAAGAGAATTTTAATATTAAATGAAGACATAAAATACTATTGCTTTTATTATGCTTGCCAGTATTTACTTCTCAGATAGCATTTAGAGACTCAAGTCAGTAACAAATCAAAACAAAATTCAATTAAAAATGTTAGAAATAAAATACTATACATTCTACTAATAATGTCAATTCCAGCTCCCGCTGTGATATTGCTTATGATATTTTTGGAATTTTAGAGGGAAGCAATGGTGTGAGTTTCACTTATTCTATGGAAAAATAAATTTCAATTTGGAAGCACATTGGAATAATTTTCATATGAGATAAACAAGAATATTTTGTTAAGCTTTCAGAAAACAGTCTACTTGCCACCTGAGAAATGGACCGGTTTTTTTTTTTTGTATAAGCAATATTTAGAAGTTTCCTACATATGGAGTTGACAGTGACTTAATAAATGTGTGGCCACGTTATTAAGACTAATTATGAATAATCAGTGATAAATAACCCTGACATCTCCAGTTTTTAGGGAAATAGATCACGGGAAATGTCTCACAGGACAAAAAGGAGATGATAAATAAAACATTATGATCTTTAGCTGAATTGCATAATACGTAGAATAACTGCAGACACAGGGTGAAGCGGGTGTTAAAAAAACATCACAAGATCTTTGGTTTGTTTCAGTGCAGAAGAGGAAAGATTTTAAAATCTTGTGAGAAAAGAAAAGACTTTCCCACTCAAGTCCCATACAAAAAGAGACCTTCATCTGGTCTTATTCATTTACCAGTTCAAGCTTAATTTTTCTACTATAATCCAATGTAACTTTATGCTTCCTTTTAAATGGAAAGTACTTATTAAAATGTAGAAAGAGTGGAAATAGTATAAATGGTTATATTTACAATAAACACTGTTTTTAAGAATTCTTTAGCTTATTCAGCATCTAATTTTGAGGTAACTATTTGTTACATTTTCTCTGCTAAACGATCTTCTGAAAAAGTTTCGTTTTCTCCTGAAATTAAAGAAGGAATGCAAACTAAAGACAAACAAACAGTAAAAAACCCAGTTTTGGGTAGATAACAAAACTGGTAGAACTTGGACCTAAAGGGTGAGAATATGGAAAGCTATCTCCATTTGCCATAAAACTGCATTTACTCATGGTGCCTACAGGCTATAAGCAGTTTAACCTCAGATTCACTGCTTTCACTGAAGCACTTTTTATTTCAGTTTTATTTCTCAGCTTAGAGATCAAACCTTCTTCAGTCAGCACTTTTCCTTCTTAATATTTGCATGTTTTTGTACCAAAGTTGGATCACTCTTTTCATGAACAGTGGTTTGTTTCTGGAGTTTTTCCCCTTCCTAGAAAGGATGGGGAATTTTCCCTTCATAAGGTAAATGAAAAATAATGTTATTATAATTTTTGCTAATATCATAAAATCATAGAGTGGTTCGGGTTGTAAGGGACCTTAAAAGATCATCTAGTTCAACCTCTCTGCCATGGGTGGGGACGTCTTTCACTATATCAGGTTGCTCAAAGCTCTGTCCAACCTGACCTTGAACACTTCCAATGACGGGGCATCCACAACTTCTCTTGGCAACTTGTTCCAGTGTCTCACCACCCTCATATTAAAGATTATCTTCCTTGTGTCCAATCTAAAGCTAGCCTCTTTCAGTTTAAAACCAGTTTACATCTCATCCTGTCACTATGGGCCTTGGTAAAAAGTTTTTCTCTGTCTTTCTTATAAGCCTCCTTTATGTAGTTAAAGGCTGCATTTAGGTCTCCTTGGAGCCTTCTCTTTTCCAGGCTGAACAAAGGCTGAACCCTCTCTCTTCTTTTCCTCATTAGAGAGGAGTTCCAGCCCTCTGATCATTTTTGTGTCCCTCCTCTGCACCTGCTCTAAAACCAGGTCGATGTCTTTCTTGTGTTGGGCACCCAGAAATGGATGCAGTACTCAAGGTGGGGTCTTCAACAGCAAAAGAGAGCAGAGAATCACCTGCCTCAGCCTGCTGGCCACACTTCTTTTGATGCAGCCCAGGATACGACTGGCTTTCTAGTCTCTGCAAGTGGACATTGTTGCCTCATCTGCCAGCATCCCCAAGACCTTCTCTGTAGAGCTACTCTCAATCCATTTCTCCCTCAGTCTGTACTGATACTGTGGAATGCCCTGAACCAAGTGCAGGACCTTGCGTTTGGCCTTATTGAACTCTGTGAGGTTCACACAGACCCACTCCTCAAGCCTGTCCAGGTCCCTCTGGATGGCAACCCTTCCGGGGTTCCAGGGTTTGAGAGATTTTGGAAGAGTGATTAACTTTGAAAACTGAGGCAAAAAAACAACAAAAAAGAGTCTAGTAGCTCAGCCTTCTCCATGCTGCTTGTCCCTAGTTCTAATTTATTGTGATGGTGCATTTTCTTACATCTTACTTTTCTGCCAAATGTACCCATAGAAGCCATTCTTATTGTTCTTCACATAACTTGTGAAATTCAACTCCAGCTGTGCCTTAGCTTTTCTGATCTGATCCCTGTACATCTGGGCAGCATCTCTATATTCTTCCCAGGATACATATCCCTCCTTCTACTGCCTATGCATTTCCTTCTACATTCTAGTTTGACCACAATGGTGGTCCTTACTCCACCATCCTGGTATCATACAACCATTACCTGATTTTTGACACACAGCAATTGAGAGCTCTTACGCTCTAGGAAAAACATCCTTAAAGAGCTGCCAGCTCTGTTCAGCTCCTTTATCCCTCAGGGCAGTTTCCCAGGGAGTCTCATATGACCTCCTAAAATTTAGGGTCTTGACTTTACTGTTTTCCTGGCCCGTATCCCTCAAGACTGTGAATTCCACCATACAATGATCATTATAGTCCAGATTGCCACCAACCCTCACCTCTAATTCCTTCATCTGTGTTGATGAGCAACAGTTCTATAATGTGTCTCCTCTGGTTGAGCTGTCTGTCACCTAGATTAAGAAATTACCCTTGAAGAAATCCAAGAGTGTCCTGTACTGTTTAAAGTTTGCTGTGCTGCTTTTCCAGAAGAAGTCAGGGTGACTGAATTCCCCTAGCAAGATCAGGGCTTGCAAGTGTGATGCTTCCCTTAGTTGAAGTAAGAATGCTTTGTCAACAGGCTCCCCCCAATCAGGCTGCCTGTAGTAAACACCAACTGCAAGGTTTACTTTCTCATCTTGGCCTCAAATTTTTACCCGTAGCTCTCAGACTGTTCATCACCTCTCTACTGTAGCTTCTCTACTAGGTGATGTCCTAAATAACTCCCAAACCTCACATACCACGTCCTCACAATAAATATATGTGATGTAACTCCCAAACCTCACATACCACATCCTCACAATAAATATATATGATGTTTTTAATCCTCTATATACCACTGCAAAGTACTTTGCATCAGTAGTGAACAAATTGTCAATGTTATCAACCATTCATAACTCTTCTGAATAAACCAAGAATCAAAAATAAACCAAATCTCAAAAAAAATCTTAACTTCAGAGAATTCTGCAAATGTAACAATTCAAAATATGCTATTCCAGACTAAACCCCGGACTACTTTCAGTCATATCAAATTTAGGGTTTGTCTACATAGTTTACAGATGGGTTTGGGGGCTTTAATTAATTTTACAAGAGATTTCTCTCATGAATTATGACTGCATTGCTTAGTAAACACAGACATTCTCCATTCATGTTTGTCAATTTTGGTACCTTCTCAGAGATGCGATGAGGATAACTCACTGAAAAAAAATGTAAATTACCTGAAGATTTCTAGTCAAAGAAATCTCATTACTTTTCCTGTGGTTTTCCATGTCATCATGAATAAGCATGTAGAATTAAAAAAGTTTCTGTGGTAGAATCTGAATTTTAAAGCATGTTTTGGTGAGATGATTTAAAAGAAATCATGTTAACTGAACTTCTGCATTCATAGAAGTTTCTGGATGTTTGCTGTAATATTGAACTTCCAAAATAATCATTAAAATATATCATTGTGACCAAAGAAAAAGGAAGTGCTTTACTAAGGAGGATCCGGGGAACTACAGGCCAGTCAGTCTGACCTCGGTGCCTGGGAAGGTCACGGAACAGATCATCCTTGGTGCCATTACACAGCACTTGCAGGAAAACAGAGTGAACAGGCCCAGTCAGCATGGGTTTGTGAAGGGCAGGTCATGCCTGTCAAACCTGATCGCCTTCTACGATAAGGTGACCTGCTTAGTGGATGAGGGAAAAGCTGTGGATGTCATCTACCTGGATTTTTGCAAGGCTTTTGACACCGTTTCCCACAGCATTCTCCTGGAGAAACTGGCTGCTCATGGCCTGGACAGGTGTACTCTTTGCTGGGTAAAAAACTGGCTGGATGGTCGTGCCCAGAGAGTGGTGGTAAATGGAGTGAAATCCAGTTGGTGTCCGGTCACAAGTGGTGTCCCCCAGGGCTTGGTGCTGGGGCCGGTTCTCTTTAATATCTTTATCAGTGATCTGGATGAGGGGATTGAATGCACCCTCAGTAAGTTTGCAGATGACACTAAACTAGGCGGGCGTGTTGATCTGCTTGAGGGTAGGTTGGCTCTGCAGAGGGATCTGGACAGGCTGGACCGATGGGCTGAGACCAATGGTATGAGGTTCAACAAGGCCAAGTGCCGGGTCCTGCACTTGGGTCACAACAACCCCATGCAGCGCTACAGGATTGGGGCGGAGTGGCTCGAAAGCTGCCCGGCAGAAAAGGACCTGGGGGTGTTGGTGGACAGCCGGCTGAATATGAGCCAGCAGTGTGCCCAGGTGGCCAAGAAGGCCAACAGCATCCTGGCCTGTATCAGGAACAGCGTGGTGAGCCGGACTAGGGCAGTGATCATCCCCCTGTACTCGGCACTGGTGAGGCCTCACCTCGAGTACTGCGTTCAGTTTTGGGCCCCTCACTACAAGAAGGACATTGAGGTGTTGGAGCGTGTCCAGAGGAGGGCTACAAAGCTGGTGAGGGGTCTGGAGGACAAACCTTATGAGGAACGACTGAGGGAGCTGGGGTTGTTCAGCCTGGAGAAGAGGAGGCTGAGGGGAGACCTTATCACCCTCTACAACTACCTGAAAGGAGGTTGTAGAGAGATGGGGGCTGACCTCTTCTCCTTGGTGACAGGTGATAGGACGAGAGGAAATGGGTTCAAGTTATGTCAGGGGAGGTTTAGATTGGATATTAGGAAACATTTTTTCACTGAAAGGGTTATTAACCATTGGAATAGTCTGCCCAGGGAGGTGGTGGATTCACCATCCCTGGAGGTGTTTAAAAAAAGGGTAGATGGGGTACTTAGGGACATGGTTTAGAAGTGGCTTTTGTCAGGGTAGGTTAATGGTTGGACTTGATGATCTTAAAGGTCCCTTCCAACCTCAGCAATTCTATGATTCTATACTTTTTATCAGATCTATGTTGTGATAAAAATATCAATGTAACACTTTAAAAAATAGCTACTGCCTCACAGAAGTCAGAGTGCATGGCCTCTGTGCAATTTTTTCTTTTAATTGGAGAAAAAAAAAAAAAAAAGGGGACGTTTCACAGCTATGCCAGCAAATATGGTGCTTTAAGATCTTTTTTTGTATGTATTCTGCCTCCAGTAGTATTTTCAGATCTCACTGCAACTTCTGTATGGACCATGGTGCTCAAAGCCCAGTATTGTCTATTAGCCAGGGCTGCTTTCAAGGCACAGGCAAATAAACTGTGGCATTTTCACTCGCGTATCATTAGATGGTCAGTTCCCAGAATTTATAACTGCTCCCTCATGCCCTGGGGCAACTGAAGATGGAGAAACTGGATGGAGTGAGCTGCAGGATGGAAAGAATAGAGGAAACCTCTGCCTCCCCTGTATCTTCCTCATGTCCTGTATCTGTGCTGACACCTTCCAGTCCTCGCCCATCCTATTCCCATTTGTCTGTCCCAAAGTCATCAGGACCAGGGCGTAGGAAATGACCTCTCCTCAATGGAGTTCATCCACAAAGGACTGTTTCTCTCTCCTGTGATGTATAACTTCAGTGGAATAGGGATCTCAGCCCCCCTTATGCTCAAATTATGAAAGAATTTAGACAGGCTTCTCATGAATTCAGGTTTAAGAAGTGAAGTCCAGTTTTTAGCTAGCCTGTGGCCTGCATATTTATTAAAAGCCTGCTGAAGAGGAAAATATACAAGTAGTTCACATTCATTCAGCACTCATAGTGACAAAAGTCCATCTAACAGTTCAGTATTTTATAATTAAAATTGTGAGCAATTGTATAAGTTTAGTGCCTGATGCTTACTCAGTCCCTGCTGAGATTTTAGATGCAAATAGCTTTTGCGTCAAAGAAGACATTAAAAAAGTGGAAAAGGACATGGCGATGATTTTGCTTTGGAACCCAGTTTTACGCAGAAGAATAAAGGTATATGGAAGCAGTCTTCCAGGTCTCATTTCAAAGCCTGATCTATGAGATTATGCTTCCTCTTAATCTGGCTATCAGAATTTTTTCCCTACTATTACCCTTACACAACCTCTAAGGTTCTATCAAGCACATACTGAAATTTATTTTAATCATTACGACATAATAAGGTACAGAGGAGAACATTTTGATGAACTGCGGATAATCCTTCTTTGTTCCTATGAAAGAATGTGATAGTCTGCTTCATTTAATACACTCTGCTTTTCCATAACAGTCTTTTTAAGGAATGTAATTAAGATTAGTGACTAGCTTTTCCCGAGGAAGAAAAAGTAAACTGCACATACATTTACAGAAAGAGGCAACAAAAAAGGGTTTTATTGCCTGGTCTTTTTCTAATTGCAACATTTTATGGTTTTTTAGGTGTTAATATATTGTGTGCTTTCTGTTTCTTCAACATCAACTCTTTTAGCATCCTGCCACAGCAATGGGTGTTACGGAAAATGGTAGCATAAATGAAAAATAATTTAAGTACTACTTTTTTTTGTTCTGAAACAAAGATAAAGATATAGGTAAAATAAAAAAATCCCTTGGGTCCACCCTAAAGCTTTTCTTTTTCATATGTACCTCAAATCTAGAGATTTCACTAGGTATATAAACAACAACAGTCTCATGAATAAGAGGCTTTTTAAAGAGTTCAATTCCAGGTGAGTCATAGCTCTGAATCATACAAAACTGTAGTATCAAATAGCTTTCCTCCTACAGCATACATTGGGAAAAAAAAGGGAATAAAGAAAGAAAATCAACCTTCTCATTTTACTGCATTTGCATATGAGGAAAACATTAATATCCTATTATAGTCTTGCTCTCTATAAGTCTGTAGAAATCCCATAAACTAGATTACTGCTTTTAATCTATGTTAGCAGAAGGCCTAAGGAAAACAGATAAAGGAGGAATTTTGGTTTCTGTCCTCAGTATTTAAGGGAAAGGCTCCACAAACAGCTGTTAGCTAGGAGGAAACCCAAAGATCAAAAGGAAACCCAAAGATGAAACTTATAAAGCTGATTAACTGTCAGATGATAGTCACAGGGATTCTGGGACATCTAAACATCTCAGATGGGTTTAAAGAAACCCACACATGAAAAAAGCTCTCAAATCGGACAGGAAATATAAAAATAAGGTATACTAAGATTTCAATTCTGCCTCCACTCCTTAGTGTACAATTATTAACAGGATACGTTCAGCTTGTGTTACAGGATAGTTCTTGAACACTAATTATCACACATATTTTAAATTTATTTTAAAAATTGTTAAGAAAGATATGCACAAAACCATATTTTTTTTCTGTTAAATAAAGACACTGCCTCTGTCAAATAAAAGGAGAATAATGATTGTATATGAAGGGGAGATAAAAAAAAAAAAATTAAAACAGTAATTGTCTTGTCAAATCCTCTGTCAACAGATCTTTTCAAAACATACCAAGATTGTCTAATAGATTGTTGTTTTCGTAAAGACATAGTAGCTTTCAGGACAAGATAACCATCTTTCGTTCTTTGAGCAGGTCAGTGTAATATGAGTTAAAGAGAGACAAAGACCTTGGGAATTGGATTAGAGCTTAAAAAATTTTAAAAACTGACCTGGCTGGTCATTATTTACTGTCTAAAATTACAACAAATTTTTTCTTGGATCTAAACTCTCCCATAACAGAACCATCATTTTCGATTTATAAGCTAGCATTCCTCATTATGGAGTAGTTATTTTCAGCAGAGAGTAAGATTTTGAGACCATTTTTGGTTACTTGAACTAATATTAATATGGGTTGTTCTCAATATTTTCATTAGTGTTACTCTACATAAGGGCTAATATAACTAATGTTGTAGTATTAAAAACTGAATGAGCTGTTACAAGACAATGTGTACTTCTCCCTGTTGATATTTCTGTGCTATGGATTTCCTCCTCCATGAATTGGTTCAGGAATTTATGTGGCAGTGCGGTGAACTAGCTGTAGAAACTGGGTTAAAANAGTAAGAAGATTTTTATATATATATATATAATTTTTTTTTTTTTTTTAAATCATAGTATTTTTCACACAGAAAAAGTTTTCTGACTGAGCTCCCCAAGCAGCTGCCTGAGGACCTTTGTTGGCAGCAGCTGACCAGCAGTGCTTCCTCTCAATTTTCATAGTCTTGGTTGCTTGCTTGGAGGGACTCTGAAACTTTGGCTTGGGGTTACAGTTTAACATTACATATAACCCACTGTAACGGAAAGCTGCTGCTGCAAGTAGGGTCTGGGTGGTCACATCGAGATACATGATACAGACTGACATCCATTACACTGAATATATCAAATTCTGCTTGTTGCCCAGAACTCTCTAAACACATCAGTGATGTTGTATGGAGTTAAAAGCTGCAGTCCAGTTTCTTTGACCTCCGATTTTTAAGGGCTGAATGAGTCTATGACACCCATTTTAGCTATTTCTTACAAGAACAAGTAATGTGTAGTAAGTATTGTTTACAGCTGGGGTTTGAGGGGGAATTTTTTAAGAAAACTGATCAAATTTTAATGAGGTGAACACATGTAACTGAATTCAATGATAACATGTAAGAACAACTAAAGTTAGAGACATATTTTTTACATGATAATCAGAACAAATAGTGTCCAAAATTATCTCAGTCTGTCGGGTCTTCAAAGACACTGATTTACATCTTTATCAGGGAGTGTAGTGACTCTTTGTCAGGGACCATCATGATAGGATGAGGGGTAATGGTTTTAAACTGAAAGAGGGGAGATTTAGATTAGATATTAGGAAGAAATTCTTTACTCTGGGGGTGGTGAGACATTGGAACAGATTTCCCAGAGGAGCTGTGGATGCCCCATCCCTGGAGGTGTTCAAGGCCAGGCTGGATGGGGCTTTGAGCAGCCTGGTCTAGTGGGAGGTGTCCCTGCCCATGGCAGGGGGTTGGGAACTAGATGATCTTTAAGGTCCCTTCCAACCCAGACCATTCTATACTTCTATGATTCTATGATATAAATCCACTAGAAGATAAAGAAGGAAGATTCACCTTTGGTGCTTAGAGTTTCCTCATTTTTGCACATTGGAAGACAGCAATAAATAGTATCTTATTTCCTCACAGAACAAGGAATAAGAGATATTATCAAGGAAAGAATAATGGGACTGAAAAGGACTGTCTGTTGAAATTATAGAAAATATTTACTTTCTCACCCAGAGTATCTGAATATGAGGGTTAGGCTGAAACAGTTAATTAATTATGTCCACCTCCTTGTGATGTCAAAAAGGCTCAGGTTAATCTGACAGACATATCTGATTAAAATGCCTGTGTGTAAAGACAGAAGAGTGAAGCCTGATAAATGGCTTGAAATTTGGCTCCCTAGCAATACCTATTTGCTAGTTCTGTAGCAATATGTGATTTGCAAGTAATCATAAGTAGCTTATGAAATTGCATATGGTTTTCGTGATATCTAAAATAATAGAATGAATAAGAACTGCAACGCATTAAAGGCTTAGAATGTTCTGAAACAAGCTGCATTACTTAATCTTGGGGGTTTTGTTACTAACCATATACCTTTTAATAGACCTTTTCATTGAAGTATGTCTAGTTTCTCATTTAAATATGCCTAAGTATTCTTCAAATGCAATAACAATCTTCTTTATTAATTTTTTTTTCCAAGTGGAGAACAGTTGCCAATCTCAGGAAAAGGCTGAGTTTTTTTGAAAACCATTAGGTTTCTACCATTTAAAAAATGAAAGTGTTTTCTGACATTTTCAACTATTTTATCTTTCTATTTCGCTAAGTATGTTTTCTTGTTATTTCTAAAAACTTACAGACTTCTCAGTATGTGTGCTCTTTCTTCTCCTTCTTTAGATAAAAGCATCTGATACAGCATGTCATATGCTGAGCTGAAAACAGGAGACAAAGAAAAAAACATTGATAGAAAAAGAGAAAAGAAAATCAGTAGATGCACACATACATACATACATACACTCAACACTCAAGAATGTAACCTTTCAAAACATGAAGGTTTTGTTTTGTTTTGTTTTGTTTTTTTCCAAGGACCTGTGTCAGAAGAAGGCTTTGAAGTTGTTGAAGAGAGATTATCCCACCTACATTCCCTCTGAGAAGTAAAAAACAGCATTTGGAGGTAAGTATGAAACTGAAGCTATCTTTTTCTTAACTATGACTCTTGTAGGTAGGATACTCTGAACCCATGATAGACTATAAGATGCCTCAGGATGTAGATCATATGCCCATGGGGAGAAAAAAAGTTAAAAGCCATGCCTGGGTTAACAAATGCAATTTCAAATACATAATAATTTCAGCTGGCATTTACCAAAGCATTTGCAAAAAGGAAAGATGAGACACTTTGAAGACATTTCCCCACAGCTTCAGTAATTTTTTTTTTTTTGAACGATTTACTGAATGTAACATGTTTGACAACCTGTGAGCCTTCAGTTGCCACATAGTTTTATCCCAAATCTACTTTGACACTTCCCTAAAGTTCTTTGGATGTGATCTAAAATCCATTGCATTTAATGAAAGTCTCATAATAATGTTGAGTTTGGTTCATTGCCAAACCTATTTGTTTTAATGTTAACAAAAACAGGCAATGTCTTTACTGTCATTTACTGAATGATGTTACTTAAGACCTTGATTTCATAAAGTACTGAAAGACACGAGCTTGAGTCTCAAGCCACGTTAAACAAGAATGGAGACCTGCACGATTAAAATCAATTACATGCTTAAGTGCTTTTCAGGATCAGAGCCAGCATGGTCAGCACTCAGCATCATTCTACAGATAGGTAATTTTGTATTGCCTTTGTAAAGTTTATACTGTTGTATTTTCTTATACGGTGCATCTGACTGTTTTGTGTGTCTCAGTCTGGTGCAGTTTAGCAAATAATTAAAGCCTTTTTCCAGGTCATTCAACTCGCTACACATTGTTGTATGGTTAGTCATGCAAGCATTTTGTTCTGTTTTTCTGAACTGACTTTAGAAGCTCTTCTGACGTTGACTTCCTTGTCAGAATAATTTCTTTTTCCTCTGCCTCCCCTGTCCTCCCCATCCTTATAATATCTCATTGCTAGTTAAACCAGATAGATTTAAGACTGTTAGTACTGAGTTTAACGCATCAAGTTATGCTATACAACTTGAAAGTACCTGACTTTCTAGCAAAACCACATCTACTTTTGTGAAAATACATATTTTCAGTGTATGGGAGGTCCCTTATTAAACTTAAGGGAACTCTATTGCAGTTTTCCACCTGTGACTATTAAACAATAATTTCTCCATTTTTCTCTGTAGTTTATTGTTTGCTTCAAAAGGGATGAATACACATTAAAACTTTTATTTAAATAAAATACATAATTAATATATTCTGGAGCAAATACTGTTTAATATGGAATATTCCTAGAATATGAATAATTTACCTTAACTTAGACTTGCTGAAGTTTGGGTTTTTAATATAAACTAGCTTTCTAAACTTCTTTTGTAGTAATTTTTATAAGCAGTGCTCCTTCACTGTGCCGTCCATTTCAACTCTCTAAGAAAATTTTTCACACCTTACAAGTCATATTCTACACATTTCCATCTCCTATCACTGATTTTAGAGGAAACCTGATTACTAAACTACATTAGTGTAATCTGTCAGTTGGCTAGCACTAAATGAGCTGAATCGTGCCAACAATGCATACCATGCCCATACTTTGATATTCAGTATTTGATATTCAGCATCAAGTACCTTTTATTGAAAGATTTAGTGCTTTTCTATTTCACTTTTGGATTTATTTTATACTTTTACAAGTTTCATCATTTGTCGAAAAGACAACTGGGTCTGTTGTAGAAAGACCAGTTCACCTGTTATAGAAAAGACAGCAGGGTGGGTGAGGTTCAGGGACCTATACCATTGGCCAGCTGTCTGGCACTTCTTTCTAGGGGCTGACATGTACCTTCTCTCTTGTGAGATGCTGCAACACATTCACTGCCAGAGTGAAGGCAGAGTTGGTCCCTCTCCCTGTGGGAGGAGAGACCACCATTATACTTGGTGAGTTCAGCTGTGTTTTGAGCGCTGTTACATCGTCTCTTGAGATTACCTGTTACCTGTAGTAAATACAGTGGCAAAAAGCAGTGCTTCCAAACAACGTGTTAGACAGTAATCCAAAAATTCATATCAGAGTGAAAACGGATTTTTAAAAAAAGATTTCCATAAGCACATTGTCACATCTAACAGCTTAAATATGTCTAACTTATTCCCCACATCTCACTTTCTGAAGTGACAGCTATAGAGTAGCAAGCACTGTCTCTTTTCTAAACATCCTCTCAGCCTTAACAGAAATGAGGTTTGCAGCATTTTTCCCATTCTAGTTTTCAGTTTCCTTAAGGTCACAGGTTAGGACTTCTCCCTCTCAAAATCATTCAGACTCTAGTGAAACAAAATATAAATTATTTACACAACAGCAGTCTCAAGTTTTCCATATGGTTGTTTTCCATATGCTAACTATTCTATATTCTATATTCTATTTTCTCCAGGAATTATGTCTAGACATAACTTCCCCCCCCCAACCAGGCTCGTTTCCTTCTCATTAATAGCATCTCAAATTGCTTATTGATTCACTAAATATAAATTGTTTAAATTTACAGTATGATACAGCAAAAAACATGAGAACTTTGAGAAAATTCATCAATAAATTACTTCAGTACAACCAGTCTACTAAACAAGTACTTTTCTAGATTGGGAAGTTGCCACAAGAGTTATTATATAACATTAAAATACAATTATATATGTGATTTGATGTTCCACTGCATATAGTTTTCATTACATATGTTAATCTATTAATTAATATCAAATCACAAAATTTTATGTTAGTCCATAGTTTATAACAACTTTTATGAAATACATATCATAGCATGTTACATATTATACATTAGGCCTGGGTACCTCCTCTGTTTTATGAAGATCCGAGGTGTAGGAAACAAGGATTTAGACTGTCCATTCTTTTCTGAAATAACTACAGTCTGTAAATATTTTCCTGGCATAAATATACTAAATATTTAACGAAGTATTTTACTTTTAATCTCTTCTGCTTATTACGGGACAACACAGTCACCTCCACCTGAGAATGATGAGGAATGACAAATAAACCATTTGGTAACATGAACAAAGTATTTTCTGTACTTGCAAATCTAGACTCAAACTGTCTGGTCTTCCTTTTTCAGTATATTAGGTTGCATGATGTTATCTATTTTGCTGTCCACTGTCTCCTTAAAGAATGATATGCTTTATTGGTCTTCAAATATGCTTTTTCCTTCTACTAAGTTATTGTATGTGAGTTTATTTTTTTCTAAGACACATTAGCTTGCATTTTCAAAGTCTGAATGAATTTCTGTTGGTTATCTGCAGACATTTCAGAATTAAAAACTCTCTTGTCACTTTGTGGTTTGTTTGTTTGTTTGTTTACCTTCCCTGACGTCTGTAATGCCTTCTATTTTTGTACTGGTTTAAAATGTATCCTGTTTGTATTTAGCTTTTCATTCAGATCATTAATTAAAATAATACTTTATGTCAAAATATACAGAGGATGCTCAAAGATCACTGAAAACAGACAGCATTTTTCTTCCTCAGTTATGCCATAGGGTATCATGCCTTTATTTTTCAGTGTCTTTGCTTGTGAGTTTCTTGATATTCTTTTTTGGCAAAACTAAAACACACAACGGTGAAGTAACCAAAGGCATTGATCAAGGGCACTTATCTAGGTTTGAGCCACAGAATCAGGAGGTCTGTCACAGTTTCAGTCATTACAAAGTTTTGTTTTGTATCCTTAAAATAATTACCTAAACACATATGGAAAATAGAATATAAACAAAGTGCTAAGGAGAAGAGCCCCTCCTGTGTTAATCCTGCATTACAATTTTCATGTAGTTTTGCAGACCATTATAGACTATGCACAGGTTGACACCTGCAGCTTGGACCAGTCCCTGTTGCACATCAAGGTTCTGTTCTCCAAACCGTTAATTCTGTGTGTCTGTGGGATCCCTGCTGGGCTCTCATCTGCAGTGGACAGCAAAATCTCAACCCA
The DNA here is from genome assembly GCA_013400035.1 of Rynchops niger. Lineage (NCBI taxonomy): Eukaryota > Metazoa > Chordata > Aves > Charadriiformes > Laridae > Rynchops > Rynchops niger. The sequence goes on along the minus strand of VXBH01007708.1, from coordinate 36,843 downwards.
GTCTAACCCTGGGAGTAGTTTAGGTAGCTCCAGGGACAGCTCTAATAGATGGGATGAAAAGATCTCTCAGAGGTCATACTGGCAGTACTTGTGCTGATGCTCCTGCAGGGTTCCAGCAGATCTTCTACCCTTCTGCTACACCCTCTACAAAAACTTACAGCTTCAGCGTCACACTGCGAGAGCGCAACTGCAGCCTGTCGGAAACCCACATGGGACCCAGAGGAATCATAAACACTGAGGGTCTTGAGCTTTGTCTCATGTCTTATAGCTAGAGTTAAAGTAGGGGCAGGGAAAGGATTGGTTTCAAGAGGAGAATCTCTGATTGCCTAAAGAGCTAAGGCAAATGTCTTTGTATTGAAGGAGTAATGAGCACCACCTGATATGACTTGGTCAGAAAGAGGAATCTCAGAATAAATTAATATGAGAAGAATCATCTTAGTCTTATAGCAGAAATGAATAAGTAGACAAATCTTGCATAAATTAGTAGACAAAAGCATGTCCCTCAAGAAACCTCCAGATAAGTAGGACCAAAGGTCTGTAAGATAAATATCACATCAGGAATAGGTATTCATCATGCGCATATAGAGAGGTCAGTGTCAAGAAAGCTAGCGAGAAGAATAGACTTGGGAACAGAAACAGTCTAGTTGGAGGAGCTCATGTTGCAACTGGCTGCAAGTGCAAATCCTTAGCACAGCTACTCTGCCACTGTGTTAATGATTACAATCTATGCACAGGATTGTGCGTAAACGCAGTGGCATCAGAACATGTTGACAAAAGTCTTAGCCCTGGCCCAGCTGGAAAAATATTCCAGGAAAATTAGTCTACTCACCCCTGAGTAGATTTTTATTGCGCTTCATATGAGCTTGACTGGACCGTGGACCAAAAGCCTATTGGTGCAGCCACAGGACAAACTGTCTTCTCCAGGACTTGTGAGACACCGGATGCCTGAGCACGTTCAATGAGCAACCTGGCAACTGTCACTGAGGTGGTGCATGGACAAATCTGTAAAGAGGAGGCAAGCTCTAGAGATTACAACAATAATGGTCAATAATAATAGGCAATTACTACTAATAATGGGCAGCCATGAGGACAGAAGTAGACAGCTATTCCTGTCTGGGAGGGCAGGCATCAGGTCATCCCATGGGCATGGAGGCATAGCCCTTTACCCAACAGGTGGTGTTTAGCAGCAGGTGCTATATACACCATACCAAGAGGGAAACATAAACAGTTTCAGCAGACGGAAGGATTCATAAAAGAGGTACTTTTGCAATAATGCTGTGTTTGTTGCAAAGAAAAAGCTGTCTGAATAGTCTTCAGAGTAACTTAGCAACACTTTCCTTCTTTGTCTTTCCTCTATTTCTTCTATATAATATCTCCTTAAAGAAATACTTATAGTTAAACTTTCTCACCTGGGTTCAGTTACGATCCGTAGCTCAGACCATCTGTCATTTAGCTCATTTGCTGTTACTGATAAAACTGACCCCAGAAGTAACATCTGAAGACTCTTAAATTTGGGGGCATATGGTATCTGAATCTGATTTTTACAGCTTAAAGCAATCACTACTGATACCTCATCTGGATTATTTATTGCCCAAATACCTTGCATTTTTATGTATATACTTAAGTACATGAATACTTCCTTTAAAAAAAATCTTATTATCCACCTTATTCCCTCAGGGCACTCTCTTTCCTATTTATTATCCCTTTGCTCTTGTATACATCTATGTCTCTAAGAACCAAGGAGTCTTCAAGCTATTTTAACATGAATGTGTAGTACTATGTAATTTCAAAATTAGTTTGAACCTTAACTCTAAAATGACTTTTTTGCCAAGATCCATAAAAGAACTCAAAGACAGCTTTTTATGATTTAATATTATAATTATATCAGAAATCCTTGACTTTATTTGGCATGAGTCTTCTTAAATGGTCCTATGTTAAAAGCGCATTTCAATAATAGATTGATCCCAATGGCATTTTAAATCTTTGGGTTATCTATTTCAGGTAAAAATTAAAACACGCTATTATGTATCTACCAAATAGAGTGCAGTGCTCCAGGCATTTCAGCTTGTCGGAAAGTGCTACTAACAATATCTGTTTCGTAAATGCCTTTTTTTAATGGAGTGCCAAATGTTGTATGTAAATGTTAACATAAAGGAAGATAAAGCATATGGAGAACTATAACAAAATATACATGCAAGTTCACAACAGGTATTTCTACTAAGGATTTGGTCTCAGAATTGGGAAATGGTACATAAACCCCAGTATTTTTTCTACTCATTTGTGTTTCCTTTTCCTTCTTTTCAGTCCCACTAAATTGTTCTGTCCTATTTTTGAGATGGTTAATCTGCTCATATAATCATATTGCAGTGTTATAATTTTGGGGGTTTCAGTACTTAATTTCTTTTCTTGGCTGGACAAATTATCCTCTTGTCCCCTGCAGCCAACTATAATAATTTCCAGTGAGTGCAGTAATGACAGCAGAACTGATTAAATGTAGGCTTCCCTTCTGCTAAACTCAGCCAACAAGCTGCCTGTCAGTACCTATGGAGTTTTTCTAAGTTTTTTTTTTTTTCCTAAAAGTAAAGAATTTTCTGATCAGAGGTTTACATTCCTGTCACTAATACAAGTATGAATAGAGAAATTATGTGCAGCTCTGCTAATTGCACAGTCGGGTTTAGACATAGAATTGTGTCAGTGGTAGCAGGACTCTACCAGCAAAGTATGTTTTTTTGTGGTTGTCTGCTCTGTCAACTTTACCTTGTTCTGGAGACCAGCTGTGCTTTATAAAAAGATGCTGCAATGCACAGTCTCAGCTTTCACAACTGAATCCTTTAGCACTAAGAGGAACTGTTTGTTCTAATGTTGTAGAAATAATAGAATTAATATGCTATACTGTGCAGAGAAAAAGTAGGAAATATTGGCTTAGACATACAGTACATTTCCTCTGTGCCATGTGGTATAAATGTTTCTCTCTTCTCGGTTGTTTAGAAAAGAAGTCTGGAAAAGCTAGAACAGAAAGAAGACTAGCAGATTACAGTGGTATGAACAAACAGGCTAACTTCTCTGGCAGAGAAAATAGATTACCTCTAAAGATATTGAAGTGTCCATGGACCTACTTGGCTAATACCTGGTTATGCTCCTGGAATGTCAGTACTGCAGCAAATAAAGCCAGCCTAATTTGTCTGTGTAATTCTTGATACCATTCTTCAAATTTATATTAGTTAAATTTGATTCCAAAGAATATTCGTGGATAGAAGTTCTGTCTGAGAAATTGCTACCATGGCAAATAATTTTCTAAAATTATAGTCAATTGACATCTAAACTGTAGCAGCTTAAAGCAACAGTTCTGAAGGTTTAAAAATGCATTCTAGATAAGTCGTTAATGAACTTGGCCTCCTTGTTTGGATTTGGGGTTTCAGTTTTGAAAAACAAACACTTTTTGGTAAGACTATCAAAATTACCATCAGTAGAAGCATTGAAATATTGCTAGTAGAACCATGGCCTGTAGCATCTTAAAAACAGATTAAAAGAACATGGCTTGTTCAGCTTTACAAAATAGAGTGACAGTGAAGAGGTTTTCTCTATATAAATACATCAGGTAGGCAAACTTCAGGGAAGCAAAGGAGGTATATAATCTGAAAAAAAGATGCTGACACATGAACAGATGTACAAATATGAAGCAGGAATAATTATGGGCTGAAAACTGGAAGAATATTTATAATTTTTGGAGGAATGTGACTTTCCAAAAGAATAATAAGGGGAAGTAAGCCTTACCAGTCTTGAAAAGGAATCTGATATGTGTCTGTAGAACAGGATTATATTATTTGGTTACATGAGATACAAGAAAATTTTATGACACAGAATGCCGTTTCCACACCTAACTCCAGAAAGTTTTTGTTCTTCCTATTCTTTTTCACATATTGTTAAATAATTTTCACTATAGGAACAAACAAATAAACAAACATATAGTGTCCTGTATGCTTTTAATTAAAATGTAGCATTCTTATGGAAATGCTGGACTCTGTGTACTGTCTCTAGCCACAATTTTTTCCTGCTTCCTGTAGCACTTCCCTGGGTTACCCACTCACACTATAAACTCAGAGGGCAAAGAAAACTTTCCAAAGGAGTGTAGCTGCAGCATTGATCAATACTGCTTGTGTTCTTTGAAGCTTGGCTTGCCCTTAAGGCCTGACTTTGCTAGTCTTGTGCTTCAGATTCAGGGTTTTGTGTTAAGATTTGCTTTCTCCCATTATACGCAAGTGTCACTCTCCAGTACCAGTGTGTTGTTAATGTTTGTAGAGTTATACTGTTAGGAATGTAGAAACGTATTTTGCTTAATTACTTTCCCACAATGGGTTTGAAAATTAGACTCAAATTCTGCCTTTTATGCTGCACTTAAGAGTGCTATGGATAATGAAGCAGAAAGGAGAAAAAAAAATCAACTGGAAAACAAATAAACAAAGCCAGGATGAAAAATGAAATCGAAAGCAGAGAGAATGGCAAAACAATATTACTTAGAGATGGATGAAAGTGCAATATGAAATGAATTAAAAAACAGCTGCAGTGTTTTAGGCTTAAATTTTGCCATCTTGATTTTTGGAAAATATTTTTTCTTTTAGAATAAAAGGACTCTTCCTCAAGCACAGCACACCTAAAATTTCAGATTGTTAAAAAACTTGTGTTTTTAAAATTATTTAACAAACCAAATGTTTTTGGTGACATTTCTAAAAAGCCTCATGAGTCCCAACTATTCTCTTTGACGAGAGCAATTTGTACCATCCCAAGGTCTGAAGGTGTATCCTCAACCACCAGTGAAGTGGCGTACAGCCATGTAGAACCTGCCTGACCTGGGTTGTAGAAATGTGTAACAAAGAGAAAAGGTCAGCTCTCTTGGCCTTGCTGTAGCTTGTTCATGTTGCGCTTTTGGTCTTTTGTGTTAACGTGTAAGAAGAACAGACTGGTTGTTCTGAGCACAGCAATGGCCCTTTAGGACGTTGTGTGAGTCTGAGCCTCCTTCCAGACTATCCCTCTGTTCCTTTTTCTGTCTTGTAAATCCCAAAGTGAAAAAATGTCAGTGGATGCTTGTAGCCAAGACATTTCTGCTGATGATTTAAATGCTGCTGAAGAGAAGGACTATTATAAAGCAATATGTATGCCCACGAAGCGTGACTGGTGTAGGATCAAACTCTGAAGATTGCACGTGGGTGTTCTGCTGAGGCCGTGTATTGCTCCAGGTTATACACATACAGGAGCAGACTACAGAATCTCTTGTTCTGCCTGGTTCAGGGTGACAGACAGATGTAGCCTTCAGATTTCATGTCTGATACTTAAATTGTATATACAATGAGGAGGTCTCTTTTTAATTTGAATAGCATTGGCTCACACAGGCAAGAGTTACATTTAACGTTAGACTTCCTTCAATTGACAAAAGAGCAACAGGTAGGAGGGATCATCAGAAAATCTCGACTTGCACGCAGGAAGACTGGTAAGCTCCGTCACCCTTTTTGAAATGTCAGAGAGAAGGAGATATATACGCAGGGAGATGGATGAATTACATTGGACACCGAAGAGATACATGAAAAAAGTGCCCAAATGTTACAGTTAAATTAAGCCACGCACATGCACAGACACGCCAAAATACTTGGCATAGTATTTTAAAGCAGACAGACCATATGGCCTCCTTAGCAATGCACAATGCTTTTTGCTGTGTCGCACTTACTGCAAAAGAAACTGTTGTAATTTTGGGTGTGCCAGATGTCTTGTCAGTCAGCCAGTTTCACATTTAACAGTGTTCTCTGCCTAAACTTGACATAAACACAGTGACATTGCTCACTGAGTATCCAGCTCCTTACTCTGAGGGAAAATATCATTACAACAGAATATATGAAATGACAGGCAACCTTAGATCATTCCTGGTGGACAAGCTTCCTTTGAAGAAAAACTACCATTGTGTAACTACAGGAGAAAAATGAAGGATAACTCTCAAAGCAATGAAAAGGAGCGAAGCCTACAGGACAGGTATAGTAATATTTTGGTTTATTTACCAGTGCATTTACTGGTGTATTCCTCCGGTGCTGTAGCCACTCTCTAGGGTCTGTAGCTCTGGAATCAATTCATTCACCCAAAAAAAAGGCATTGCAGGTGAGTAGGGGGGCAGCTGTGGGTCTAAGAGCTGGTGGCGTGGACTGTCATCTTAGTACTAAGCTCCATCCCTTATGAAGTCTGCCTGGAAGCTCCCCAGGACTGGATCAGTAGTTTTGTTGTCAATAGAGAAATGTCAAACATCTACAGAAGTTTTGCCTTTCAGTAGCTTAGTAATCAAGCCTCTGAATTTCCAGGGGACAACATGTACACATTGGAGAAATGGAAAGAAAAGTCAAACCTCATCCATAAGGTAGTTAGGGTACTTCTTGGGAAGAAGTTCACAAATTTCTCAAGTTTCTAGTGTTTGCTATAGTTATATTGAATTAGTACAGCCAGTATTAATGGAAAAAAAGGCTTCAGGAGACCCATTCACTTTGGAATTATAGTCATAGTTACAGACGGACACATAACATATTTTAAATGATCATTAATTTTTCAAAGATATAACATGACAACTCAAAACTTAGGTTTTTTCACAAAGTAATGAAAGTTGCACACCCTGGATGAAACTGTAGCCTGAAACATACATTAATTTCTGAGCATTCTGCTCAAATAAGTGACTGAGAAAGAGTAAGGAACTAATAAATTTTCAAAGCAATTTTATAAATTAATGGAAATATTTAATTTTCTTAAGTTCTCAAGTTTCTGGTGAGATTTACCCTTCATCCTCTTCTTTTCAGAACAGGTGAGAGACTGGATGCTTTGAGCTGGGTGTTGGGACTAGGTGACCTCTAGAGGTTCCTTCCAAGCTAAATTGTATTATTCTGTGTTTTATTCATTTAATGTAACTAAATGTCAGTTAGTGCAATGTCATTTGAATATGACTTCAGACTTTAATTTTCAGGTATATATCCCTGTGTGCTTGTGTATACATCTGTTTATCTAGCTAGCTAGCTAGCTGGAATATACAAATGAATACTTTAGAAGACAGTTTTTACCTCATCAGAATATAGAGGAAATAAATCATATATATATATATCTTCAAATAATTAATGGAAATTGACATGATACTGAAAAACAAGAAGTGTATATTTTTACATGTAAATAAAATTTGTCTATTATATATTGTTTCTGAAAGGTGTTCAGCTGGTTCTAAGGTTTGTTAACTTAGTTGTCCCAGATTTTGAAAAACTTACAGCAAATGTCTGAAAACAGCAAAAGTCTGAAAATTATCCCGAGCATATAAAAATGAATGTTTTGGATGACTTTTGTTTTGTCAAGAACATATTGAAAATCAGCCTAGTCAAAACAGTATCACGTCCATTATCTTTCACAAGTACCACCCATTGTGCTCCACAGTTATGCTGAACACAGTGACATAATGCCGAATGGTTGAGGAGTTTAAAATTACGTGTTTTGTATTCCTAGCACAAAAGTCACATTGATTTTTAGCTCTCCTATGCAATTATATTACCACTAACAAAGTGGGGGAGGTTTGAGTTGTCATTTGTGCAGACTGAGAAGCACATCGTGTACAATGTGATCCACTGAACCACAGAACAAGTAGATGCCACAGTATCTGATTAAAATGCAATAGTGTTCATGAGGACCATGTTTAGAATATATCTTGTTTATTCTTATTAATCAGCTGGATAATTCCAGTTATTTGTTACTGTAAAACTATTGTCTCATGAATACTTCAAAGAAAAGGATGAAATGCAATGTTACGATGTAGCATAAGAGATAAATAATACAGTTTGATGATTTCAAGGAATATTCAACGCTATCCAGATTGTGACTTGAAGTCCTCTGAAAGTAACAGAAAGAGACTGATTTAATTCAGACTGGAGATCTGATACCCATACCTTGTTCTGAGACCTTAAATAGAACTCTTTACCTTTACAAAAGGGTGAAATTAATTTACAGCAAGACAGTTTATTATCCCAAAAGGAGAAATCTTTTAGGTACTTGAAATCCACTGTGGGAAGACGAAGTTGCCACCTAAGTTTGTGCTCCACTCAAAGAGAAATATACTTGGAATTTGGCATTTCTTAGATAAAACCACGGAGGACATATGGTGAAATATTGACACCTTCAAACTAGTGATAAATTACTGCACAGACTATTGGAAAGAAGTGTTTGGAACAGGTTCATGGAGAAATAAAATATGGAAAGGGAGATCTGAACATAAGCATTTTCTTTATGTGTGGGAATTAATGGCAGAATTTTAATTTCTCAGACTTTGATAATGTACTTCCCTTTGGCGAATGCCATTAGGAATTCACATGTATAATAACTGCCTCAGAATGTCTGCTTCCATTTTTCCTCAGTATATTTTCTATCAATGGCTATGTTCTGACAGCTTCTGCAACAAATGATATAAGAAAGACGTCAGAAATCAGAGAAACTTCCAAATTCTATTATCTTTAAGGAGGAAATGAATTAATTCTTATGTTTCTTGTATAATATGCATAAAGTAATACAAGCAGAAAACTATATATGACTTTGCATAAAGTTAGCTATAAATTTATCTTTCTCCTTTTACTTTGAAAGTGATATTTCTAATTCTTTCCTCCTGAAAGATTGCTTGATCAATCAAGCACAAAAATGTTATTTCTTTATAGGGCACTTATTTTTAGGTGTCTTTGTGGGCACTGCTACCAGGAATTAGGAAAATAAAATAGTCTATAGTAAGAACAAAGTTATAAAAAAGTGTGAAATAAATGTGGTTTTTTTTGGCTGAAAAGCCCTGTCCCAAAATTAATTTCAGTGGGGACTGCAGTTAGGCAAATAACTTTTCCCTCTCTCAGTGCTCCTTTCTAATCAGTGTAAATCTCCCACTGCTCGTCATGTCGGCTGCTATACTGTGTTATGCTATGACTGTGCATGTAAACAAAATGGGCTTGGGCTTACTCTTACTCTTTGACCTTGAGAAAAATATACAGTAATGTACAATTTGCTAAGAATGGCCTCAATTATACCACCTGTTGGAAAGAGTCTCTGGGTTGTGGTTGAGCAATGACTGGTGGACTGCTAATTGGCACAGGTTGGAAAAGCGCCAGACTCCAACAGATAATAAAAATGATTATGTGCAGTGCTGGAGACCCAGACCAGGGCTGATTACTTTATTAATGTAAATGTAACACCTGTGCTTCTTGACAGACGTCTGAATTTTTCTACATACCTTTTGTGGATGTATAGATTCTGATTGTGAATCCCTACTACACTGTCAGATACCCATTATGAAATAAGGCACCAAGCCTCACGGAAGATCTGCAACCTTATATTTGGTGTCTTGAATCTGCAATGCTCCTAGGGTTACAGAATACTCTGGTCAGCATAGAGAGTTACAAACTTTCTTTCAATCAGCAGGCAGAATGTTCAACACGACAATTATTTAATCCAGATATTGCTTGAAATTATTTATATCTTGCCTATGGAAAATTGTGGGAGAGATCACATATGGCTACATAGCTGTGTATTGTATCATTATGTAGGTATGTACTTGGAACATCCTTCCATCTTTTACTTGATCCTGTAAACCCAAAATGAGAAACATAGAATCATAGAATCATTCAGGTTGAAGAGACCCTTAAAATCTTTGAATCCAACTGTAAAGCTAACACTTCCAAGTTCACCACTAAACCATGTCACTCTGCACCATGTATACACATCACATCTTTTAAATACCTCCAGGGATGGTGACTCCACCACTTCCCTGGGCAGACCATTCCAATGCTTGACAACCCTTTTGGTTAAGAGATTTTTCTTAATATCCAAAATAAACCTTGCCTGGTGCAACTTAAGGCTTTTCCTCTCCTATCACTTGCTAATTGGGAGAAGAGACCGACTTCCACCTTGCTACAACCTCCTTTCAGGTAGTTGTAGAGAGCAATGAGGTCTCCCCTCAGCCTCCTTTTCTCCAGGCTGAACAACCCCAGCTCCCTCAGCCGTTCCTCATAAGGTTTGTCCTCCAGACCCTTCACCAGCTTCATTACCCTTCTCTGGACATGCTCCAGCACCCCAATGTCTTTCTTGTAGTGAGGGGCCCAAAACCGAACACAGTACTCGAGGTACAGCCTCACCAGTGCCGAGTACAGAGGGACAATCACTTTGCTAGTCCTGCTGGCCATGCTATTTCTGATACAAGCCAGGATGCTCTTGGCCTTCCTGACCATCTGGGCACACTGCTGACTCATATTCCACTGGTTGTCTACCAATACTCAATGTCCTTTTCCGCCAGGCAACTTTCCAGCCACTCTTCCCCAAGACTGTAGTGTTGCATGGGCTTGTTATGACCCAAGTGCAGGACTTGGAAGTGCAGGACATGGGTAAGGGAACCATTCTAACAGCCTCTGTAAACTTGCTGCATGCATCACTGGTATCTGTATTTTCTCTAAGAGACGTGAAGAAACATAGAATAAAAGAATCATAGAATGGTTTAGGTTGGAAGGGACCTTAAAGATTATCTAGTTCCCACCCCCCTGCCATGGGCAGGGACACCTTCCACTGTATACATACAGTCAGGTATAAAGAAAGTGGATTAAAATAATAACAGGACACAAGTTTCCTCTGTTCTTGACCAGCGTGACTTGAAAACTGATGAAAGATGTGCAAAGATTGAAGGGCATCTTTATAAAGGTCTTTGGAGAAAGAAGCAGATCTCAACTTTGATAGAACTTCCTTAGTTTTCAACAAGAGGCGAGCGAAGACGTTCTTAGACAAGTCCTTGGAAAAAAAAAAAAAAACAAACAGTACAATTACCATTGGTTCATCTTTAATTAAAAAAAAAAAAAAAAAGTTCANGATATAAGAAAGACGTCAGAAATCAGAGAAACTTCCAAATTCTATTATCTTTAAGGAGGAAATGAATTAATTCTTATGTTTCTTGTATAATATGCATAAAGTAATACAAGCAGAAAACTATATATGACTTTGCATAAAGTTAGCTATAAATTTATCTTTCTCCTTTTACTTTGAAAGTGATATTTCTAATTCTTTCCTCCTGAAAGATTGCTTGATCAATCAAGCACAAAAATGTTATTTCTTTATAGGGCACTTATTTTTAGGTGTCTTTGTGGGCACTGCTACCAGGAATTAGGAAAATAAAATAGTCTATAGTAAGAACAAAGTTATAAAAAAGTGTGAAATAAATGTGGTTTTTTTTGGCTGAAAAGCCCTGTCCCAAAATTAATTTCAGTGGGGACTGCAGTTAGGCAAATAACTTTTCCCTCTCTCAGTGCTCCTTTCTAATCAGTGTAAATCTCCCACTGCTCGTCATGTCGGCTGCTATACTGTGTTATGCTATGACTGTGCATGTAAACAAAATGGGCTTGGGCTTACTCTTACTCTTTGACCTTGAGAAAAATATACAGTAATGTACAATTTGCTAAGAATGGCCTCAATTATACCACCTGTTGGAAAGAGTCTCTGGGTTGTGGTTGAGCAATGACTGGTGGACTGCTAATTGGCACAGGTTGGAAAAGCGCCAGACTCCAACAGATAATAAAAATGATTATGTGCAGTGCTGGAGACCCAGACCAGGGCTGATTACTTTATTAATGTAAATGTAACACCTGTGCTTCTTGACAGACGTCTGAATTTTTCTACATACCTTTTGTGGATGTATAGATTCTGATTGTGAATCCCTACTACACTGTCAGATACCCATTATGAAATAAGGCACCAAGCCTCACGGAAGATCTGCAACCTTATATTTGGTGTCTTGAATCTGCAATGCTCCTAGGGTTACAGAATACTCTGGTCAGCATAGAGAGTTACAAACTTTCTTTCAATCAGCAGGCAGAATGTTCAACACGACAATTATTTAATCCAGATATTGCTTGAAATTATTTATATCTTGCCTATGGAAAATTGTGGGAGAGATCACATATGGCTACATAGCTGTGTATTGTATCATTATGTAGGTATGTACTTGGAACATCCTTCCATCTTTTACTTGATCCTGTAAACCCAAAATGAGAAACATAGAATCATAGAATCATTCAGGTTGAAGAGACCCTTAAAATCTTTGAATCCAACTGTAAAGCTAACACTTCCAAGTTCACCACTAAACCATGTCACTCTGCACCATGTATACACATCACATCTTTTAAATACCTCCAGGGATGGTGACTCCACCACTTCCCTGGGCAGACCATTCCAATGCTTGACAACCCTTTTGGTTAAGAGATTTTTCTTAATATCCAAAATAAACCTTGCCTGGTGCAACTTAAGGCTTTTCCTCTCCTATCACTTGCTAATTGGGAGAAGAGACCGACTTCCACCTTGCTACAACCTCCTTTCAGGTAGTTGTAGAGAGCAATGAGGTCTCCCCTCAGCCTCCTTTTCTCCAGGCTGAACAACCCCAGCTCCCTCAGCCGTTCCTCATAAGGTTTGTCCTCCAGACCCTTCACCAGCTTCATTACCCTTCTCTGGACATGCTCCAGCACCCCAATGTCTTTCTTGTAGTGAGGGGCCCAAAACCGAACACAGTACTCGAGGTACAGCCTCACCAGTGCCGAGTACAGAGGGACAATCACTTTGCTAGTCCTGCTGGCCATGCTATTTCTGATACAAGCCAGGATGCTCTTGGCCTTCCTGACCATCTGGGCACACTGCTGACTCATATTCCACTGGTTGTCTACCAATACTCAATGTCCTTTTCCGCCAGGCAACTTTCCAGCCACTCTTCCCCAAGACTGTAGTGTTGCATGGGCTTGTTATGACCCAAGTGCAGGACTTGGAAGTGCAGGACATGGGTAAGGGAACCATTCTAACAGCCTCTGTAAACTTGCTGCATGCATCACTGGTATCTGTATTTTCTCTAAGAGACGTGAAGAAACATAGAATAAAAGAATCATAGAATGGTTTAGGTTGGAAGGGACCTTAAAGATTNATCTTTAATTAAAAAAAAAAAAAAAGAGTTCATTTTTTTTTTGATCAAAGAAAATTTTTGTACAATTGCTAAAACAAAGATGAAAAAGTAATTGACCCACTAATTTTCTCAGCTCCATAATAATCAAGCAGCAATGGGTACAGAATTTGCCATATCTAAAGACCATGACTATACTTTCTCCTTCAGCAAACAGCATGAGCAAGGGATGTCTCAAGGAGTAAGTGATCCTTCTCCAAATATTGCACAGTATCAACTGGTCAATGCCATATTATAAATGCCAAACCTTATGTCAGTTTCTAAGAAATACTTCCTATAACATTGTTAAGTAGTCCCTGTGCAGCACAAGTATGACTTACAGAGGAGACCTAATGGCTGTATGCTTCATTGCACATAAAACCATTGCATGGGCTCCTGCCTTTTCAATCAGTATTGCTATCTGAATCCTCAGTATGCAAAACGTGGTAGGAAAGGCAAGATAAGTTCTAATGATAATAAGGATTCTCAAGCTTTTTTTTTCTAGTTGAAAGAGATCCTTTTCTCCTTTAATAAAAAGCTGCATTTACAGGACATGAATTTCATTGTCCATGCTGGAAATGTTGATTTTGTGCCAGAAAAGACCTCTGAAGAGTTAACAGTGATGTAAGAAGAGACCGGAGATCACCTGAAATACTGTGTAAATAATGATTTTGAGCAACTCGATATTTGGGTGCCAATATGGGGACATATTAAAAACCACTAAAGTATAGAGATTGTTTTCTCAGTACTCTGAATATAAGGAGTATAAGTAAAACTAACAGAAACATGACAGATTTCTTATTCAGATACTGGATTGTGCAGAAATATTGTTCCTCCCTGAATATATTTGCAATTTCTCCAATAGTTACCTTGCAATCTACTGAATATCAGCCTTCAGCAATGAACTTAACAGCACGTACACTTCAGTGGTTAAGTATACGTAGACTCATGTGTCATTTTGCCACATTAACAAGATTCATGTAATATAATTTGTGGCGTGAAAAATTAGATTTTTAGTGTAAGACTTCAAATTCAGTGGAGGGAAGGAAATAAATACTTTTCATAAATTGATTTCTTCCTTCTTAATATAGACAGAGACAGATGGTGTCTGTCTCTCGGTTGACTATGACTAAACACTAGGTCATACTGTGCACCTATAGGACCAAACATTGTATTAGGCCAGGTTCTAATTAGACACCTTGATTCATTTAGGCTAGACATTTTGTCGCTAATAAGTAAGGTTAAAGCTTGGTGAAATTAATCTAGCTTTAAAGTGCATAAAAACTGTATCACAGCAGAAGATTTTTTGTGGAAGTTTTTATTTTCATAAAGGCTTTGAAGCACTTTGAGGCACGTCACGTCAGAATCTTTGCTGGTGTAAATCAGTGGAATTGAATTCACTGCCATCCTCACTATTTACACCAGCTGAAGCTCTGTCCCGTAGACTTTACTTATGTGACATCTTTATGTATATCCACAGTTATTGCAGCTAGGGCACAATTCTGAAAAGTCTTCTATGCATGACATTGCCAATGAACTCAAAATGATCTCGGTATGTGTAAGGCTTCCTGGGTCTAAGGCTCAATTACTACTTTAACTGATCTAATTATTTTTAATTACTCTCTAATTTTTGTAGGGAAAAATAATATTGGGAAGAAGCATGGTGTCGTTTGTTTTCACATCTGATTTCTGTCTGTATACCAATAAAAATACATGCAGATGGAAATGGAAAAAAAAAATAAAAATTGAGATAACTTAGTATTTATTAGGTACAGCTGGTCCTGCAGAGCTATTAATATATCTTATTGAAGCTGCTATAACAGGGTTAATCTGATAAAGCTCTCAAGATGAGTGTGCTGTTTATCTTACTGACACAAAGCATTAAAAGACTGTCATCACTTCCTGCTCCTGCCAGTGACGCAGGAGCTATCGCTGAGGCTCAGAGGAGCAGTAAGGAGGAGCTCACTAAGGGGCTTAGCCTTGCCAGTCAGCCAAGCAAAACACTACTACCCCTAAAGTAGAAAAAGTAAGTTAAGATAATGGGCTAATCAGAGGGATGAATTTGCATTCCCTGAGGAAATAAAATAAAATAATAATCAGTCACAGATTTCCCCCCCTTCCTCCTTTTTTTGGTAAGGGATGTGCCTGTAAATGCTAGCATGAACATAAGCATAATTTGAAACTATCAGAAGCGTCAATTGAATGAGAACCAGTGCTAAATAATGCATGTATTTACTCATAGAATACCCAGTGATCTTCAGGATACAACAATTTGGCAAGTATTTAGCTGATATTTGTTACAAGATGATATTTAAATATCATCTTTCAGCCCCATGTAAAAATTAAGTAATGTTCTGAAAGTTGACTGTTCTGTAAAGACCCAAAGAAGTGAGAAATTTATTTCTGTCTCTTGATTACTGCTTTTCACAAATTTACCTTTAATCTTTCAAAGACACTTTTAACACTCAGTAAAATCTAGTTAAGCTTTAAGGTTCATACAAGTGCTTAAATTTGTGCTTTATGAATAATAAACATGCACAGGATTAAGATGGCATGACCATATTCCCTTGTGAAGTCTGTGGGAAAATTTACTATTGGTTTCAGTGCTGAAGGACTGAGCATATGGAATTCACAATAAGTTCATAATAGTGGTGCTGCATTTCTAGGTCTTCAATCTGTCTCAAAGAATGATTGGACGTCAAAGTTCAGATTACAGCAAAAGAAAATCCTTTCTTGAATAATTATTGTAACTTCAATAATAATTCCTGATCTTTTCCAGTTAATGTTACCTGGTGGCCAGTAACCCGAAGATATATAGCTTCACAAATAACATAAAGCAGATATGGAAGAAATTTAGATAGAAGAAAATAAAGTAATAAATTAATGGAAATATTAACTGTAATGTAACTAACTTAAGTGATAGGAAGGCCACTGAGACAGACACAACGCACATGGCACAGAAGAAGTAGATAATGACCAAGTAAGGCTATGTGCCATGTCTAATGTTCTGGTCTTGGGACAACTCTCTGCTTTCCTCCCACAAGATTAACAAACACAGCAATTACATCTCAGTATGGAGCACAATGGAGTAAGAGCCTGACCTTTCTTTGTGCTGTCACATTTCCAATGTCTGTTCTTGATAAATCAAGACTTTACCCTCTCACATTACACGAAATTATGACATCTTGTATGTTGGTGCAATGGTGTTGAGGGCTACAAAGCTGGTGAGGGGTCTGGAGGACAAACCTTGTGAGGAACGACTGAGGGAGCCGGGGTTGTTCAGCCTGGAGAAGAGGAGGCTGAGGGGAGACCTTATCACCCTCTACAACTCCCTGAAAGGAGGTTGTAGAGAGGTGGGGGCTGACCTCTTCTCCTTGGTGACAGGTGATAGGATGAGAAGAAATGGGTTCAGGTTATGTCAGGGGAGGTTTAGACTGGATATTAGGAAACATTTTTTCACTGAAAGGGTTATTAACCATTGGAATAGTCTGCCCAGGGAGGTGGTGGATTCACCATCCCTGGAGGTGTTTAAAAAAAGGGTAGATGGGGTACTTAGGGACATGGTTTAGAAGTGGCTTTTGTCAGGGTAGGTTAATGGTTGGACTTGATGATCTTAAAGGTCCCTTCCAACCTCAGCGATTCTATGATTCTATATTGTGTGGTAAATTGTGTAAGCAATTTTAAGAACCTTGTCTGTCAGCTTCACTGGATGTAATATGATGAGAAAGTTTGATGCCAGAATATACCTTATCTACAACGTGCATTGTTTTGTTCATTCTGCCAAGTTCCCTGTCTAAGCTAATCATGAAATCTTTTCCGTCTCTTATCATGCTGTAATCTCTTAGCACATCTTGCTATTGTTTGTTTTATCACTGTAGATAGGCATCATCACTGTAGACACTGAACTTTTATTTGTAGTTTAGATGATGCTAAAGTAGCCCTTCCTTCTAGTTACACAACACTTAAGGGCTGCTTTTCATTCTGTCATTCACCAGGTGGACTTGCCTATGGACAGATACTTTCTCCGTCCAGTGGGGATGTGAAGGAGCTGAATAACAGAAAGCTCATATTTAGGCCAAATAGCAGTTCTGGTCTATTGGGGCTGAATTGCGGAACAAGGAGCCATGCCATGTGACTTTAGCCAACAGGAAGAGGCAGAAACCTATAAAGGTTTCTAGGGTACTTTATATTTGATGGACAGATCTTTCTTTGGAGATCTCAAAAATCACTTACAACTTCCTGTTGACTAGAAAACAAACTAGTGCATTAACTCAAAACCAAGTCTGCAGTAGAAACTAAGATGTAGGTGCAAGGCTAGTGGATTTATTAGGTGAGCAGAATCCCACACTATGTTTTTATCCTTGCTGTGATATATTCGTGAGGTTAGGTTTCTTTGCCATCACCTTCTGAAGCCTATGCAGTGCCACTGTAATGTTCAAGAAAAGATACTAATAAGAACAAATTTCTTTTCTGTAGTGCCTAGCCTCTACTGGTGATCAAGGTGTATCACATAAAACACAGAAGAATTAAAACTCACAACGAAAATATCATAAAGCGGCAATAAATTAAAATGAGGTAAAATACAAAGTCATTTTATCCTATTATATATCTTGAAGGTATATATAAAAATAAAGGTAAGGTATCTAATTAAAAAGAGTTTTTTATTCTACCTTTAAATTTGGGAAAGAAAAGAAGCAGTTGAATAAACGTTTTAATCCTGCAAATACAAGACTGAGAACAAGGACATTCAATTTTGTCTTTTTTTTTTTTTTTTTTTCTTTTAGGTGACCATGAGCGATCCAATATTAAAAAGACAGAAAATAAGAGAATATATTTTCACGAAAAATATATATTCTCATCTTTTCCAACACTTTAATTAAAATATATTGTCTGACAGAAACATATAAATATTCAAAATAAAGTACCAAATTCTCTACCGGAGAAAGACTGAATTTCTCCACGGATGTCATCAGAGGATCTGGTAGCCAGAGTGATCCCCCTGACCATTTTGTCATCTTGAGCTTCATGTGCTTTTGTTTTAATAATTGTCCAAATCCTTGAGTAATAGTTGTTATCATGATTCTCCATTTGCATCACGGCCGTGTCCAGGAACCTCAAACTAAATCTAGTATCAGTTGTGAAGGGCAGATAATAAAAGCCATTTCTCAGCATTTAAATTAGTCCTTATGGATCAATTAAAATTGGACATTTTAAATGAATGAAGCCAAGAGGTAATGGGAAACAAATAAAGAAACATTTTAGGCCAAAATTACTCCCATCTCACTTTAAGTGCCTAATTAGGATAGCATCTTTATTTACCTTTATTTACCCAGAGTTACCTTTATACTCCAGAGAGAGAGAGAGAGAGAGAAACTCCTCAAGAGTGATTGATCCCGTTCAAGAACGAAGGAGCAGTTCCTTCCTTAGGATGCACTTACCCACTTTTTAGCATGCCCTCAGGTATTGATTATCTGATCCTTGGTCCAGCACCTATTCACGGTATTTGCTAATTCCTGCCCAACCACACACCCGGATTTCATTTGTGTGAAAGAACCAGGGCGTCTGGTAGAGAATTTTGTGCTCCTGTTTCTTCCGGTCCATGGATATCTAACCTGGCAGAGTGCACACTCAGAAGTGGTGGGTAATACAGCAAGGTGGAATAGAAGCAAAGGTAAATAAATTAGGGCTTAGGTCCTGTGTGAATAAAAATAGATTTTGAGTTATGTTTTCTTCTCATTTTTAATAAAGCACTTCATGTACTATCTGCACCATAACTAATACTGACTCAGTGAACCTGAAGCTGAAGGGTTCCCATGATTACCCTGTGACCCAAAGTTTCTTCATCTAAGAGATAAACATATAGAAATTTAAGGAAGAAGAGAACACGTATGAAGTATGAGTGAACTCTGTATAACTAACATAAGTAAAGTTATAAAGATGTATTACTGGCGGTAACCCAAAAAATAAAAATCATCTCTTCATCAGGAAATTAGGATACGCCTGTTTAATTCTTTTGAAATAGTATAATTTAAACCATAAAAATAAATCTATAAAAGCCCATGGAGCTCATGTAATCTAGATCACAAAACTGCCAGTAAATTCTACAATACAAAGAGAATATTTATAATTTAATAATTTGAAAAACAGCATGGAGATTGAGTTTCCTATGTAAATTACTCTTTTTATTTCAATATTATGGAACTATGTATTTACTTTGTAACAAAGTATAGTTGTACCTCAGTCACTTCATTTTAGTTCAGATTTTATGAGCTAAAACAAAGAAATGGAAAGGAGGGAAATTAAAGGTAAAAGAAAGTCCACTTGTCTGTAAATTATTAAATACAGATGGGAAGCTCCTACACCATAACAGATGGCCTGCAACTACAAACAAATTAGCATATAGACAGACATTACTGAATTCAATTAAATGTGAATCTAAATATTAATTAGGATTTAAAGGCGATAGCACAAGCAGAATAAATTATAGGTTTCCGTAGCATAGGGAAATCTGATTACAGAGGATGGGTCTATTGACAGTTACATCGGAATTTGACACACTAATTATGATATGAGTCACATGCAGCTCTAGAGTGGAGAATATCATATTCTGTGTATGCTTTGCACAGAGGTCAGTTCTAATCTACTACCCCACAGTGGGAATTGGCCTAACAGATGAAATAAAGATTTTTTCTTTTTCCCTAGATAGTCTAGTTTTTCTAATGTATTTCTAAGATTGGTTCCAGTGCATTGGTAAATATTCTAAAAACATAAATGTATTTCAAAAAAAAAAGATTTATTTTCTGTCCAAAAAAGAGATGTCTCTCTGAACAGATGCACTATTGCTTTGCCATATTATTGTATTATAAGAGTACATTCTTTCTGCATAGATTGTGACAGTCTGATTGAAAAAACATCTATGGAGACTGTAGAGACATAGTCTGTGGACATTATCATTGATTGTAGCAGGCCATAAGCTTTGTACTCAGTTTGGAAGGCTGAGGCTTGTCAGGTCTGCTCTGTCTCAACTTTTTTTCCTATCTGTAGCTTTGTTTTACTTAACTTAGTTGTGAGAGCAATCTAATTGACCAGATATCTATATCTAACCTGTTATTTTTTACTTTTTTTTTAATAAAATCTTTGTGTGGTAACAACTATAATTTCATGTGCTAAGCATTTTACATATTTTCAGCAACCCAAGTGAAAAGTTTTCACTGTCCTTTTCTGTAAACACACCTGAGCAAAAGAACGATGCTGGAGGTGAATATCTGTTTCAATTTCTTAAGCCATTCATATTCCTGCTCTTGGTCTTTAGTGCAGAAAGTACACAGAAGACTTTCCCACAATAACTGCTTTCTCTCTCCATTTCTTCTGAGCAAAACCAAATTTATTTGATTCTTTCATTAAATATGTCTTTAATCAAACCCTGTTTTGTGATATTCAAACGGAAAATTTGTAACTGAATTTACTTAGTTTACAGACCCCAAATAGATCCACTGTATCCACACTCTATATTTATCTCTTTTTGTAACTTTTTGTGTTTAGTTAAAAAGGCTGTTGGACTTAAGTGGAAAATCAATAGGAAGCCAGAGAAAGAAACGTCAGCAGCTGGGAGATGGACAGAGCTTTGGAATTAATCAATATAGCAATTTTTTTCACTTGTAAAGATTTGAAGTTATGTTTTTAGCCTGGTGTTAGAACAATTTGGAAGAACCTTCAAATACACTGATTTTCATTTGTTCAAATGAATGAATTCACCATAGCTATTTATTTGCTTTTAAACAGCAAAATTTCTGAAAACAAATGCACAAAATGTGGTTCTTGGTTATGAGAATAACTAATGTCAATGATACACGATTGTCCTGGTTTCAGCTGAGATAGAGTTAATTTTCTTTCTAGTGGTTGCTGTGTTTTCAGATTTGGTATGAAAGGAATGTCAATAATGCATATTGTTTTAGTTGTTGCTAAAGGATGTTTATACGAGTCAAGGACTTTTTACAGCTTCCCATGGAAGCTGAGAAGGAGCACAGACAGAATGATGGAATGGGCAATGGAATATTCCGCAGCACAGATGTCATGCTTTGTATATAAATAGGGGTTGGCTGGGGAGGGAGGAAATCCACAGTGTCTGCTTGGGTCAGGCTGGGCAATTGATCATTGGGTGGTGAGGGTGACTTATGTCCTGTATATTCTTTTACCATTATTAATCTTATTCATTATTTTCCTTTTCTGTTACTGTTCTATTAAACCGTCTTTATCTCAACCCACGAGGCTGGTTTTCTTTTTTGTTTTCCCCTCCTTTCCTCCCTCTTCTCCCTACCCTTCTGAGTGGGAAATGGAGAGTGAATGAGAGTCTGCGTGGTCCTAGTTACTGGCTGGGGTTAAACTATGACACAACATTCAATTATGAAATAAAAAAGATATGTGTCTATATGTTATGAGGGGAAGCTGTATACAGTTCACTCCAGGACCCAGGGAAGTTCTCCTTCCTAGTCCAATGGAGCCAGATTTGACAGCCTCCAATACCCAGTCTCTTTCCCCAACCTGCCAGGCATGAGTCTACTGTGGTTTTCTGTTCCCAGGTCCATCCAGCAGTGAAGGTAAGTATGTCACCCCACACACATGCGCACACATGTGCACACACGCATACCTACACTGTGCAGACACTCTTCATCAACAGACCAACATGTGCACCACCACCCCCCGCCCAGCACTTATAAACATGAACGATGCAAACAGCCTCATCCTGCTAATGAGGCTGCCAGCTAATGAGGCTCAAAGCTTGTTAACAGATCTCTCTCACACAAACACACACCTGCAGGTCTCTCTAGTAGCTGGCCGAGACCTATGGTCCCTTCTGTAGGTAGACTTCTGTTAGTATTTGCTGGTTAATCTGACTTGATAATTTTCAGAACAATGAAATATTAAGGTGGGATTTTTCAAGGTATCACTGTGAACCCAAACCCTAGTGAGTGATAGTTCCATCAGATGGAACTCATGATGAAAAATGGACTCAGGAATTTTTTAGCAGAACCTGGTGTACACATCTCCATTTAGTGGGGAGTTTTGAGCCCCAGATCTTTTTTAGAAGGCCACGTTATCTTCGAGGAAATCAGCAAGGGACAACTTCTAAGTCAACATCTTCCTCAGTATATCCTAAAAGATTCTGAAGTGACACCAAATTTTAGAAACTTGTCCTTAGGTGCCTATGGATGGCAAATTTTTAATCCATAAAATGTTATTAAATTCATTCAAAGAGGTTTAAATAGGACGTTACTCCCTGTTGCATTGCCTAAAAGTCAGTAAGACTGAAATGGAAACTTGGTACTCAGGTTTCCATTTTGTTGAAATGCCAGACTACTAGAGAATAGATTAGAATTTGAACTGTTCAAAAAACAGACAATAGGGTGATCACAGGTTTAGAAAGGCTTCTGGATTACTGAAGACCCATCAGCCTGGAACAGAGAGCACCCGGGGGGAGGAAAAACCGTAACAGAGCTCTGCAGAATGCCAAGTGACATAGAGAAGATGGATAAGGACTGACTGTTCACCAGCTCATCCAGCACAAGAATGTACTACATAAAATGAAGTTAGTAAATGGAAAGTTAAATAAAGATAGAATAATTATCTTCTCTTTTTTTTGTGTGTGTACCAAATGGAAATCCTTTGGTGGTAACAGCTAAAAATATTGTGGGTGGCCAGAATATTAGTTTATATTTAGAGGAGAATTGTATAAGTACTTGGATGAGACATCCACTGAGTTTTGCTGAACAGATCACATGAAAGTCAGGAAATTCCCTGAGCTGGACTTAATCAGTAACTGGGGGAGCACTGACAGGAGAAATCATATATGCTTTCCCTGTTCTTGCCCGAGTATTTATGGCTGTTGTCGGAACTAGGAAACTCGATGGACAGAACCCGATTCTAAAACATTGCAGCCGTTCTGATGGTTTTTTGTACGCTGATTTTCATAACATCTAGCATGCTTAGCATGGGAACACCTAGACCAGTCAACAGATCTAGAGAAAAGAGTCTCTGTCACTTGCGCGAGCTCAGATTTCTACAAGGGTACATACAGTTATGCACCTCATTGAAATGAGATTCAGTGCTTGAAACTCCATCCTGTGGTATCCTAGTCCTTCTAGATGATTATTAATTAAATTTTTGCCTTGTCAGACTGTTTGTGTAGTTGATGTTAGGTAGTCAATGGGTCCAAAAATAGATATTACTAAGGAGCAGAAGCAAGATTCACAGTGGAGTTTGCAGTAGGCAGAGTACGGCAACATGCTTTGCCCTGGATCTGTATAAAAGCTAAGACAGGAAAAAAGTCTTGTCTTTGCTGAATTTGAGGGATAGATAAAAGGCACTAGTGAAAAAAGGGAGGATCAGTCCCTGTACCCCCAGCCTTCATATACATATATATATATGTGTGTGTGTGTGTGCACATGAAAATATATATAAACTTTTGAAAATGGAATATAAAATGGAACTTGAGTTGGCCCATATTTTTACCAATATGTTTTACCAATATGTAACAATAAAAAGCCATATTTTTACATTTTCCATAAGCCTTTCCTCAAATTACATTGCTTACCAAGATATGTTACTCCATAGAAATCCTAGTAGAGGTATGAAAAACTGCTGCCCACATTTATTTGTTTAAGCTAATGTTATTTCTCTGTACACTAGCCATAAAGTGGATATATTTGTATATATTTCTCCATCAGCAAGTATGGCAGTCAACAGAATATCAATATATAATTTCTTTAAAATATATTTTTATTTCTGATTTCCAGATAATAAAAGACTGTGTTGAAATATACAGTTCATACTTGCCATATAAATTCACATGGGAAGGAAATGAGAAAAAATGCATCTATGGAAAACAGGGATGTCCTAAATCTCAATCAAGAAAAGTACCGGTATCTTCTTCCTTTCTTTTTTTTTTTTTTAATTTACTACTTGTCTGCAGGACGTCTGTATTAAAATACTTAGTAATGATTTTCTTGAACACTGGTTCTGTGATAATTGCTTTTTTAAAAGCTTTAAAATTGTTGTTACCTTGGAAATTATGATTTAGATATGTTTATATGTATTTTTAAAAAATCCCATATTTCTATGCTATCATTTTTGCTGTAGTTTATTTTAGCCAGAAAGCTCTGTTTAAAATTACATTTAATTTGCCGAAAATTGTATTCTAATCTGAATTGTCTAGGCCCATTTAAATTAATTTCTATATTCATTTGAAATGGGACTGTTATCCTTTCAGAAAACCTCTTAAAACATTTAAAGACCTTGATTAAATACAGTAATTCTGATAGTAGAAAGACCTGATGCAAAACTGAAAAGAAATGGGCCATGAAATTCTAGGGAAAAAAGAAAATTTTACATTAGGATTTAAAAATAAGAAAAAGGACTGGGGTATCAGTTGTCACTACTTTTTGCCACCTCAGGAATTTTACACTATTTTTATATACAAGGGCAATAATTTCCTTTTCAGTAGGTACCTGGGCAGTTTTCTGGCCTATGTTGAAATTTAATACTTCCACATTTATTGCAGCTGTAGAAGGCAGATAGATCATGTTTTCTTAAACCTAAACATTGCCTATTGTAAGCAGTTGACTTAGCATTACAGAATTATGAGTCTGAGAAAACTTGCAGAAAAATGAAGCCTGCAAGACTGGGAAGAGATACAGGTGCTATTTTCCTTGATAAATGAATATTGGTCTTTCTTCTTTGCTATTTTTTTGTTTGCTTGTATTCTCTGGTTTTAGTTTTATATTAATATATTTATTTATTTATTCATTCGTATATTCATTAGAAAATTCAGTAATTAACATTGATGAGTCAGCAAGTAAATAGTTAAAATACCTAAGTAGCAGTCCATGCATCCTCCCAGCTGAGGTAAAACCTGAGGTCATAAGTAAAGAAAGATAAACTGGGAACTGAGATTACCTTGAACAATTGCAAGAAAGGAACCGGATCACTAAAGCACAGACAGTTAAATTTAACAAAGGACCCCAAGGAAGTTGGCCAATCATTTGTGATCTCAGTCGCTTAGATTCAGTGCTTGTTATGTGAAATTAATTACCTCCTTTGACAGCCTGGTGTTATTTAGTGTTCTTTTAAGTTGAAAAGCATGGGCAGGTAGGATTGATAATTACATTACATTCTCTTAATTTCCATCTAATAACATCAAGAACACTAAACATCTGATTTTTTTTTTTTTTTTAAGTTAAATGTCTCCCAACACAAAGGACCATATCCCCAGTGAACTCTGGCAAAAAGTTTTCAAATAATGCTCTTTTAAGTAAGGCCTGAAGAGCAAAATACTGTGTAGACAGTAAGAGTCATCCCACAGGGAGGCTGTCATGAGACGGAAGCTGCAGAAGAATGCAATGAAAGTCTCCACGTGAGTTTCCTCATCTGTAACTGGAGGAAGCTCCCTCCTCACACACACCACTGCATGATTCACCAGGCTCAGAGCAACCTTCACTGGTTTAAAGGATTGTCTCCATTTTGTTCCTATTTCCTTAAGCAGGTATCCCCTTTATACCTTATCCTCTTCCTTGTGTCAGTCTCCCTTTCTTTATGCTCCTCCAACACTTTGGGAAATGAGTGGCAAGACACAGTAGGCTTAGCCCTGTGGTTGCTGTATATTTTTTATATTCCTGCTCTAAGGAAATTTCACCCAAGAACTGTGTGGCTTGAATACAAGGGTATAGTACAAAGTCAGATGAGAATCATGGTGAAAATAAATGAGAGATGCAATGTGACCGGGAGGAGATGTGGGAGCTGGGAGGCTTTGCAGAATGCTGATAGAAATTCAGGAGGCCTCAGGATGAAGATGAAAATTCAGGAGTTTTTTTCTTGATCCCCAATCTCAAACTGACTTTCACCCCTCCTTCGCATTTGGGAAATTATTATGTGTTGGATGATTTCAGGAATGAAGAAAATTAATTGAATGGCCTGGAGAGGATAAGCATAAGTGCTTTTTGCTTGCATAAGGTTTTTTCTGCTGATTTCATGAAAACAAGATCAGGTTTAAATAAAACGTGATTCAGACACATCAGTCTGAAATCAGAGAAGTAAGACTAAGCAACACGATGGAGATCAGTTCTCGCGGTTATGAGGGTATTAACTAATATTGACGTGAGAATGGAGCAGAAATAGAGAGCTTTTTATGGTGCAATTTGATGCCTGAATATAAGCCTCGGCAGTGTATGGGCTCTGAGGCTAACCTATGTTTCCGTGTCCTGGCCACTGATGCTTTGATCAGACAGCTGTGGTGGACTGGGATACTGAGTCCGGGTTTTTTAGGTGCAAGTAAATTACCTGGTCTTCATCTGAAAAGTATCAGCTGCAAGCAGTAGAATTATTACATAGGATTTTATTTGTATTTTAGCTTAGGGTTTTTTTTTGCCAGTAGGATCAAAACCAGTTCATTTCCCTAACCAAGACAGAATGGATTCAACTGAAATCCCACATGCATTTCAAGAGGAAGATTAAGACCTTTGTGCTCTGTGGTTTTATAACAGGATCATAAACACAATGAAGACAAATTGTTTTGTTAAGTTACCATAGATTTTTCAGTGTGAGGTTTGGTAGAAATTGGAAGCCCCGAGGTTCTGATAGGAAGAAGAAAAAGTTTATTTAATTCTACATTTTTAGGACAATCATTCTTAAGTTAATGTTTTTTGATATTCCTTTCTCTTCTCATTTGCCTGTCTAACTATCATTATCAATAAGACAA
This sequence comes from Rynchops niger, assembly GCA_013400035.1. Taxonomy (NCBI): domain Eukaryota; kingdom Metazoa; phylum Chordata; class Aves; order Charadriiformes; family Laridae; genus Rynchops; species Rynchops niger. The sequence goes on along the minus strand of VXBH01007708.1, from coordinate 10,096 downwards.
TAGCATATGTCTATAAAGTATATCTATAATTTAAAAATAAGTTTCTACCAGCTTAATTATAGTGATGTTTAAAAATAGATTTAAGCTAACTTTTTTTATAATGGAGTTTTGTAAATGCAATTTAATAAAATAAAATAAATATGAGCACGGGCAAAAAAAAAAAAAAAAAAAAGAAGAATTTTGTAAAATCAAGTAGTAGAAGAATAAAAAGAATAAAAAAGGTGAAGTTTTAAAAATTCTTCTTTAAATTTACTGTGTGGCTGCAAAATTTTATGTATTTTAAAGTCCTGTTGTATTGATGAACTAGCGTAAACTGAAAGAAAACAATCATGATAGTTTAATATCTTTTTAATATCTTTCAATTGTCTTCTGCCCTAGAGGTGTCCTACTATTGACAAAATTGCAATATTATAGTATGAAAAGATTTACAATTTCTTAAAAAAAAAAGCCTGCACTACATTATTTGGTCAAATAGAGAAAAATAGAATGTTTTGTTTTGTTTTGTTTTTTTTAATGTTGTGTTTCCTAGTCATAATACTGTTAATGTCATTCTGCCTTTAGATCTACACGAAGATAAATTTCACGTAAACACTTAAAATGGTATATTGCTGATACAAGTGTTATGTAAGGGTGTGCTGACAGTATCTTGAAAACTGTTGTTAGTTTTCAATGACTACCAGAAAAAGGCAAATCTTGTGGTTCTGGGATATGTCATATTTCAGAGACAGGAGACAACATGTCCAGCTGTCCTGAAGCAGAGAGCATTACCAGCTACTTCTCCCATTCTTCACATCTGCATCAGGGGACACGCACTCCATGTAAAAATGGGAAGTACTTGAGTACAGTTGAGATACATCTTTTTATCCCATAGTCATATTAAAGGATTTTTCATTCCAAGCTGAAAGTACATTGTTTTGGCACAAAAGGTTTCTGTTCTACAGAACCTCCCTTTTAGGCAGTTGTTGCAAATAAGGGATGCCAAAACAGCGGAGCTTTGATGGGTTTGCACTGTCATGGACCAGATTATAAGAAAGGTACTGGAATTTGAGATGACCTTATAATGTTTCAAAGGTAGATGGTCTTGTCTTATTAGTTTTGTTTTGTGATACCCACACAAGGATGGGTGGCAGCAAGGGCAGTGCTCTGTGCAAGCCCTCAGGAGGTGGTCCATGAGGGAGATTTCCACAGAGCTTTCAGCCCAACTCTTTTCCACAAGGTAGAACATGGTTTTGTCAGAGTTTTTTCTCTTCAATTTTTCTGCTGAAGTATAAATAAGATTTTGTATGTTTTCCTTCATGTATCTGATCTATATGTTGTGCCCAATTTTTAAAATTTATTTTCTGAGTAAAAGATTTTGGAAAATTTATATGGATAACAATCCTATTTGTAATGTATAATCTGCTTGAATTCTCATCAAAACTATTCTGCCATAAATGATGGGACAGGCAGAGAGAAAAGCGTACACCCCCCTGTTGGGAAAAAGAACCAATTTGAGTGTTTTTTATATCTAGTGATTTGAATTACATTGTTGTTTTTCTTTATAGGGCTTTGAAACATCAACCTTACCAACGCTCCTGTGGAGAGAAGTAGAATAAAATTATATGGGCCAAAGCCTCTGAATCTTCAGTCTGCTGTAGCATATTATGTAGCAATGTTTACAGGTGCATGGCAGTTTCTGTTTTCTCTGATGCAAATTTTAAGAGCCATCAACAAATTTGTACACTCTGCTGTCTTTATATGTGATTCTACCATATAATTTAGTTGTTACTTTAAATGTTCAGTATAAATACTTGTTTGAAAAAATAAGCCTAAACCAAAGTTAAATAAATTAAAAAGAAATTATCAACAAAGTTAAATTAGTTAAACCAAAAGAAAAATAATTTCTTAATATTATGCACATACTAACCAAGTATACTGAGGGAATCGAGAATTCAGGACAGATCCAAACCTCATTCTTACACTGGTAATACAGTGGTAAAGTTTAGATACATGGTCTGTTTGTATTCACAGAATGCGTTGTCCAATATGCCCTCTATTAGTTCTCTCTATTCAGAAATATAGGAAAGTGCAAAGAAATTAAAAGTTAAAAACACCTGCATATTCTAATAGGCAGGAGATTTAGAAGAATCTGAGGAGAAGTCAGAGATTTTGTTGGTTCAGTAATATAAGGAGATAAGAGAGAGGAGAGGAGAAGAGAGGAGAGGAAAAAATAACTATATGGGCTATATTCTTCATCAACAATTGTGGGAAATTTTATTATCCTGACTGATTTTCTTATGCTCCATGTGCAGAAGGACTATAGCAATTAGTGTACAGTAGCATGCATTTTAAAAAAGCTTGTCAGAGCTTGTGAGGACTTGACATTTAGCGGAGAGCAAGTCGGCTTCATGGCCAGTGATGGAGCTCATAATCAATTTACACCAGGCAGTAAGTTCTTAACTGGGCTATTCTAAAGAGTCCCATATGGCTGGGGGCGAGGGCTCAGGACTGCTCTCTGGGTAGTAATAAAGCTTCTTGAATGATATTTGGTGACTGTCTTATTCCCTGAGCATTTTAGAGTTTCCTTGAGCATTAAAGAGTGGGGAAAATCCTTGACAACATGTGAGTGGGAAATCTGAAATTCACTGTAAGCCTCTATCATCAGAATTAGCATATTTTATTTGAAATACGATGGCATAAGAACAAGGTAAAAGAGAAATATACTATCAAACAGAACATTGAGCATGCATGAAACCTGATTAACTCTCCCTTCTGGGGAATTTACTGAATAAGAACAGAGTCTCCCAAATGGGCAGAAAAAAACCCCAGAAAATCAAAATGCTAGGTGACTGGCTACAAAGCATATTCTATGATATTATGAAAAAATGACATAATCTGTAGATATGGGATCATGGTGTCTGCAAAGCCCTGGGTGAGATAAATGGGGAAGTTCACAGCTCTCAAAGATATAATTTCACATTTTCTTCGTCTCAGGAAGACATTTGGTTGCACTCTGCTACCTTCCATCGGTTACAGGCGCTGCTCATGCTTTCAAGGTTATAGCAAGGAAGGCTAGAAACAAAACTGTGTTTTATTTTTGGTTTTAATGAATACTGAGATGGTAGAGTCCTTGTTGGTACTTTCTATAGCAAAATATGTAGCCATGAAATAAAGCGGGCCATTTCCCCACACTTTTCCTCATCTTCGAATTCTCCATTTCACAACTGCTATGATTTGAAAGATGAGTTCTGAGGGATTTTCAGTAAAGTCTCACTTCCGGTAACAAGTAACAATATCTAAGTAGAATCATGTAAACCACGTACAAAATAAACTAAAGTAATAAATCTGGCTGTACGATTTTGAATATGCAGGTTTTTATTGCTTCAGATAATGATTTTCCCCTAGAAGTGATAAAATCCATCCCTTTTACTTTCCAAGATGTAACTGGACAAGATTAGCCTGCATGTCATCGCGCAAAATCAAGTATGTTGCCATGTATGGGCTAGTGATCACCTGATTTCAGGTGTGGTACAGATTCCCTCCTCTTCATCTAAGGTAGCAACGGATTAATATAACATTTCGAACCAATAAGTTTAAAAGCAGGGATTTCTATATTACTAGACACTTGTGAAGAAGACTTAAATAAATTAAGGAGCATATGAAGGGAGAAGTGTGATGAGAGTAATAAAAATAAATTAAATTCAAAATAAGATTAAAATATCTGCAGTGAGCTAATTCCTTCAGGATGTAGGTAAAGTTTTTTCATCTTTCTGTTAATAATGGTATGTTTTGCATCTATCCAAAGTTATTCTTTAAACAGTTTCTGTAATGTTACTGATTAATGAAAAAAACAAACAATTTAGATGTTCTGGATTCTAAAACGTGCATTTCTTTCCTTACTCATCAAGCTAGTCAGAAGTAATGAACTAATTTCTTGGAGGAAAAAAAATAAAAAGCTTTTTATCTTCATACAAATATCCCAGGATCCAAAGGATATGTAAGGAGCATACATATACTCTTCATGTTGGTCAGAGACTGCATATTTTTCTGTTTTGTCTGTTTTTAAATTACAGCAGAATGCAATAGGTTCAGTTCTCCGTTATGCTACTATAAATTGACAATACCTGGAAAAAAAATCATAAAAGCTTCTATGTAAAAGAATACCATCAGAGATCACACAAATTGTTATATATACTTCACAGTTATTTTTGACAAAATTATTTCAGATTGAATGAATATCAGATGCATAACAATGACATATTTAAGATAAGTAATTATCTACACCATGTAAAAGCAGTAAAGAGGTATTTTTATTTTGTGTCTGTAAGGTCAAAACCCATATATTTTAATAGGATATTTCCAGAGGAGCAAAATTAATACCATAAATTTGAAGCACATTGTTCCTGCCTATTCTTATGGTAGTTAGGCATACACTACCATTACAAAATTCTCTCTTTGTCAAAAAGAAAATAAAAAAAAGGAAAAAAGAGAAATAAGATCTGGAAAAGGGAACTCTACGTTACCTTAGAAAAAAATGAATGAGAGATGAAATGAAGCTCTCAAAAGACCTCAGGCAGAAACTTAAGGTCATAAACATTTATTTTCACTCCTATATAAAGTTTTCTTTTTGATTTTTGCCTAGTTTTTGAACTCCTGTGAAAGGTGGTTTTGGTCAAAAGCTGAACACAGTTGGAACCCTTACAAGTGATTTCTGTAAAAGAAGAGAACCTATCAAACAGTTACATTTGTACAGCTATTCAATGGAGAATCTCATTTGCAAAGTAAGCATACTTCGGCTTTACTGTCACTTACAGTTTTTAAAGAATGAGTCTTATTAAATATCTACCTGAGCAAGTCAGAATAACACTGGACATGCTAATGAAGTTTCTAATAAAAGCAGCAAGGCCAGAAGGACATTGTTGTATCCTCTTGTTAGCTAGTGCAAAAATTGGAAGAACTTCCTTCCATTTACAATAAAATGTCTAACTGTTTTGATTTATGAATTGATAGGCTGTGTCAAATTAGACTGTACTTCAATTTTATGATGCTGTTTTACTTAGAATGAAATGTGTTATCAATCACAAAATAGCTGGCACATGTCAAAAAAAATTACAGTCAACCAGTCTCCTGAATATTCTACTTGATGTTTTTATTTCTATTTTTTTTCCAATCAATGCCATGCACATGGTACATACCAATTATATCTTACTTTTCTCACACACTAAGGCATTATTTTTTAACAGCTTTTGAACTTGTCAGTGCAAGCTGCTTACTTCTGCTAATTTTCCTTTTATAGGCATGACTACAAAGAGGACTTTCTAAATGTTAAAAGTACTAAATTAATTCTATGCTGTTCTGCTCCATCCTTTGTGTTTACTGTACAAGGTTGCATCATTTTTAAGACTGCTTTACCTGGAGAACTATGCATTGCAGTAGTCCTCATTGGATGACCATAGACATAAGTGGTCCACTATGGTAACCTGATTTTTTCGTTTGCCATACTTCAAAGGACATATGCCAACACACAGTTTTGTATAAAAACATGTGACACTCTTGTGCTTGGAGACATACTAGCAGAGAGATTTCAGCCAACATGCATATTTTACAGCTTATAATGGTCTAGAGAACAAAAACCGCAAACCTGTGCACATGACATATGGAGACCTACTAAGGTTTTATTCTCTAAGCAGCAGTAAGTAAACAGCAGGCTAAAGATAGAATGGAGACATGGTTTTAAAACATGTTTTACAGAAGTATTGTTTTTTGCTGTAGGATGAAAATTTCATCATACAATCTCCATGCTAAGACAGTCTGTCAATTCATTATATGGAACAACTTCTAATGGTTTGTTCAGTCAAAGGCAAAAAAGATAAATACATGAAAAACATGTAGGTTCTTGTTTAAATGTAAATGATAATTCATTAAAACACTGTTGTGCATTCTTCTACAGCTACAAACAAATGTGTATTTCGTATGTCTTCTGAGATTCATAGTGTATATCTGAGGTTCCTTATAACCGTGAGAGTTATTTAGGAGTTAATTCAAGAAGCTGGAGACTGCGACTGATGCAACAGGACTCTGATTCTTCATGGAGACTGAGAAGATATTCTAGTTCTGAGGCAGAAGTGGAACTGAGAAGTCAAGGACAGAACAAAGGGAATAGAGAAGAGCAACCTTTCACTAACATATTTTGTTTAAAACTACCTTATTTGAAAACTAAATTTCCTCAAACAGAAGAGAGACAAAACATGTGACAGAGTGTCAGCTACTGTTAGCCAAAGTACAGAGTACAAATAGACATTTAGTAAGAAAGTTTCTGTGGAAAATATGTCGAAAATTCAATTTACTGTTTAGGGCATAAAATGTTTTTCTGCTTCTGAAAAGTCTGATGACATTGGTAAAAAGAATATGTCAACTATACTTTAAAAAATAAAGGAAAATAAAGGCAGTTTTTATACTTGTCATTCACAGAATTTTTACATAGTTTTGATCAGTATACCTTTTGGTAGTGTTTGAATTTTAATTTGAGATCACACATGGAAAATTTCTGTGTGTATTCAATTTCTATCCTATCATCTTGACTTATGTCTTTTTTCTCCTCATGGTAAGATATCTGAAAGAACATTTGAAAAAATAATTTTGTGACATAGTCTCCAGTGTCAAATTTTATAAGTCTGAAAGCAAAGCAAAAATAAGTGGGTCTTCAGTTTTGATTTAGAGTGAAAAACACAAACTGTCCAGGATGTCTCTAGACGCACTGCCTCAGAGAAAAGGTAAGTGAATGATACATTGGAGTGCATCCTGAAACTGATAAGAAAAGAGGAAAGAAGAAACTGAGCTGGCAAATAAATAGTTAAAAATCAAAAAATATTTTACAAATCAAGATGCACTTCTGAAGGTATGACCTAAAGTCTGATTGACAAAAAAATACATGTGAATTAGAATTTTAGGAGGATTTAAGTTTCTATATCTTTTTGCTATATATATAAGATGAGAGATACAAACAACTCCTCCATTTCTTGAAAGAAATACTAATGGTTTCTTCAGTCAAAACCAAGCACGTACAAGGAAAAAAAGCCTGCATTAAATTTATAATTCCTTAAAGCATTTTCTTGTGGTGACAGCAGAATTTTTACATCAAAATTTCAGGTAAGCATGACTTTTTAATTTTGCAGTCTGGAAAATTAGTAAAACTGTACAATAAGGAAAATTAAAGTGAACAGATAGAAAAAACAGTTTTACATCAAGAAAAAAAGCTATGCATCAGTGAAAAGCGGCAGAATGTAGGTCTCATGTAATATAAGAACTGAAAATTAAAGGCATCGCAGAATTCACCCAGGCTGGGTTTCTCATCAAGGTTAGAGGCTACTTAGCAGGGAATAGACTGACAGTTTATTGTCTTAGTTATGAGTAGTTTTCAATAAACCAGTTTTTCCACACTCTTTTAGCAGACAGATGAAACAGGTTAGGATTGATGTTTATTATCAGCATTGTTGTGACCTCCTGTACTTAAAGGTGGCCTGATACTTCTCATAGTGAAACATTGCTTTCATCTGATTGTAAAGTGAAAATGACCGTGCTCAGAGCCTGACATAGTCCAATGGGAAATTTGTCTTTCAGTGAGTTTTGATTCATCCTCAGTGTGTGTGCTTCAAGATCTAAAAGGGATTGGTTGGAGAGGGAGAGGGACACAAATGTCTGTAATCCTTCCTTGTGTAATATTGTGATCTAAACCTGGATTAGAGATCAGGGAACATAAAATGCCTTTTTTAAGGAGGCAAATGGGAAATTCTTCAGCCATCACTTTCTTCCTTTTTTGCCTACCGCTAAAGAGAGGAAGATATACAATTGTTACATCTACTAATTACCAAATTATCTTTGCACTATATTTAAGGAAGCGTAATGACAAATGACTGGGAAATCAACATAGTACAGTGGCATTTTTGCACAGACAGAGATAGAGGAAGTCACAATTCTGTTTTAAAATAGCCTGGAAAGTATTTTTAAAATAAATAAGCACTTAAAATATCCTGCATACAGAGGTCCTGTGTAACAATCTCTAATGATTTAAATTGGTTCTATTTTACTATGGAATCCATGCCTTATTCATTACATAGGATAAAGCACAGTCAGAGAATGAAGCAAGGTTGTACAGGACAGGGGCCCAGCCTCTTTCTTAACATAAGATGGCAGGAAGTAGAGTGAAAAAAAATCAGGGAAGCAAGAAAACTGATCTGATGAAGAAGAATGATCTCATGACTTAGACATTCTAATGCCTCTGGTAGAATCAGTTCTGTCCCTGCCTGTTTTATGAAATGTCTTTGTAATCTGGTCAAGTGTAGTGTTTTTTTCCCCCTGTATGTTCATTAAAAGTGCATTCTTTCATTGCATTGTAAAATTCTGAACATTTTTAGAATACGTATTGTAAAAACTGTGAGTGCTCTGAACTATCAGGACATAGGAGTCTTGAATTGAATGACTGCTGCTAATTACAGTAATGACGCTATGCTCCAGTTGTTATACCACCATCACCTTGCACCACAGGCGATTGATAAAATCAATAATCACCATTCCGATTATATAGTGATGACTATCAAAAGCTTACAAGAAGTGAATAATTCTGTTCTAAGAGAGCAAATTATAAATAGTATGGGTCTAAAAACTAAAACAAAATATTAAGCAGTTGAGGTCTAGTCAGCGAGGTCTAGTCAGACCTCCCCCCGTATCAAAACCTCTGTGGTAAAGAAGAAAAGACGTGTCCTTGTCATAGGTGACTCCCTACTGAAGGGAGCAGAAGGCCCAATATGCATGTTGGACCTGGTACATAGGGAGGTCTGCTGCCTCCCTGGGGCCCAGATCAAGGACATGAAGAGGATGCTTCCTTCCCTGCTACAGCCCCCAGACTACTGCCCACTTTTGCTCTTTCAGGTAGGCAGCGACGAGGTAACAAGAAGAAGTCCGAGGGCAATGAAGAAAGATTTCAAGACCCTGGGACTCCTGGTCAAGGGATCGGGAGCACAAGTTGTGTTCTCCTCTATCCTCCCAGTTGCGGGGAATGACGAGTGGGTAAATAGGAGGAGCCAGCAGATTGATGCCTGGCTTCGAGCCTGGTGCTACCATCAGGACTTCGGGTACTTTGATCATGGCCTGATCTACAAAACGCCTGGCCTGCTGTTAACAGGTGGGAATACCTTGACTTCCAGGGGAAAAAGGGTTCTGGGACAAGAGTTATCAGGGCTCATTGAGAGGGCTTTAAACTAGATTTGAAGGGGGGTGGGGA
>VXBH01007706.1:332653-343509 GCA_013400035.1 Rynchops niger | reverse complement strand
CCAGCTCATGTTGAGCTTCTCAATGGACTGGTAGCGCTCATCTCAGCTTTGCAGTGATAATCCATGGGGAATTTGGGCTGGCACGGGGCAGGTGGAGCCTCTCCTTGCCGATTCACCTGCGTTGCCCAAGTCCAGGCTGGGAAGGAAAGTTCTGGGGAAAGGCCTCAAGCCAGAAAGAAAGGAAAGGAGAAAAAAGAGCATATAAGGTAGGGGTAACAGGAGCATCAGGGAGCTGTGCCCCAAATGAGGATGCTCAGTGAGAAGACAGGATGATTATGCTTGTGTCTGGAAAACTAACTGTGGCTAAAAGCATGAGAGTACTCGTGGAAAAGCAAAAATAGCTGAGACTCTGCTTGCTTTGCTGCACCACCAGATAGGGTAGGGCTTCTGAGGGAAAGGTCCCAGTCGCTTTACCATGAATTAAGGATAGCGTTAGTTGGAGCAAACAGAATCTCACATGGTGTGACAGCAGCAGCTCTGTGTGTGTGTGTGTGTGTGTCAAAAACCCCAACCCCAAAAGCACAGCTTTGCTTTCAGCCAGTAGCAAGGATTTGCCAACAGCCAGAGAGACCTGTAGGAGACCTCCTGCCTGTGAGCCTTGTGTCAAGGGGAACAACCAGCTCTCCGTCTTCATTTGGAAGAGCAGGTTTCCTATGCTGGAATCCCCAACAAGGAGAACGGGGTCCTCTCTAACCTCTGCCCCGAAACCATGCAGCATCCTTCTGGTTCATAAATGCTTTGCGTGGTTTTATGCATATGTGCATAGATTTTTATGTGATTTATGTATACATGTTGGAGACTGTTGTTTGAGCCCCACTTGAAGTTTCTGTCACTGTTTCCAAGTTTTCAGGATGGAAAAGACGCATCATTCCCATCTTCAAGGACAAGGATCCAGAGAACTGCAGGCTGGATAGCCTTACCCCCAGGCAGGTGATGGAGCAAACACAAAGGAGGACCAGGAGGTGATGGGAGCTGTCAGCATGGATTTACAAAAGGGAAATCATGCCTGAGCAGCCCGAGAGCCTCCATCGATGGGAGGACTGGCATGGTGGGTGAGGGGAGCACAGGGGACACTGCTTGTCTTCACTTAAGGCTTTCCACGCTAAACCAGAAAAATCTACAAAATCCAATCACCTCCAGAAACATTAAGTCCATTGCATGCTACCTCACAGAACGGATACAGCCCTTGAGAGGTTCTAGTTCATTCTCCCAACTGAACTTCATAGGCAGCTTTTAGGAGAACAGCCACTGGGTCTCTCTTCCTTTCTCCTTAGCTTTGCCTACCATATCTACCTAGTCTGTCCTAGTTTGTGGATTATCATTTCTGCATTTCATACATTTCTAGTCTAACTGATGCACTGTCAATCATTTTCTGCCTTCTATTTCCAGCTAGATGCAGTGTCACGTTACATCTCATCTATATTAATGGCCAGCTGCTGCCAAAAGTAGTAGCCTGACCTCTTCCCACCGCTCCTTGTGCTCCTGCCACTTGTGCCAGGTCCAGCAATCAGGAAGCTGCAGCATGCACTGGTTCAGCAAACCAACCTCGAAGAAAACTAACACGAGTTTCCCACCTTCCCAGCAAGCCAAACTACTTCATCTTGGGCCTTTGCAATCGCCAGACACGCTGCAAACTATCTAGAGCACGAGATAGAAGGTAGACACATGGAAGGGTGTGTGGCAGGAGATCGGGAGTAGCCCTTTCAGTATCTGTCAGCTTTACACCTAAACTTCCTATGATTAAAGAGTTGTTTCAAGACAATTACTGCAACCCTTGATTATTCAGTCCTTTTTCCTTGCCTTCAAGTGATCCCAACTCTGGCCAGGGTAGAACAGATGGCTCTGAGGGCACTAGCTTATGAAAATTTCCTGGCAGTAGTTAAAGATCATATGGTTACATTGGTATCATCAGATCTTAAGTCCTAAGCTATGGTATGTGAATATAACAGCAATTCCTGTGAAAAAGGATACCCCTGTTCTCCAGTGGCTTTTCATTTTCTGCCGCAGCAATTCAGAGAAGTACAAAGCACATTTTTGCCTCAAGGGCACTCATGGGAACAAAGAGCTGCTACCTATAAAAAGATGATGGCATCCAAGGCCCAGTAGAGAAAAACTATGGGATATTTACACTATACGGGCTGACACACTCAAATTGTGCTATGCATAGCACCGTCAGAAAAGATAACGGGTTCAAAGCAACGAAAAATCATTCAGGAACTCCTAGCTCACGGACAACAAGGAAAAACTCAAGTGACCAAGCGAGTGCTGATGCACGGATACAGCGTTGGACACATTCATTAATGCTCCAGATGAGCAACTTGAAGGAAATAGCAGTTGCGAGATATGAAGAATGCGAACCTTATGGTAAAGAGAAAAAGAAAAAACACTGAGCAACAAAACATCAGGCTTGGGTGACACTAAAAGAATCTGTCACTGTTTTTATTCCATGTGTATTTTTAGGAGGCTCAGGAAAGCCATGCAGAGTAGGTGTTTACAGAAGGTTAGTAAGACTTGCAGCAACAACCGAGGCGCCAAAAGATCACATCCAATACATTCTCCAGTGTGTGGATACGGCAATAAGTGGAACTGAAGCTGGACAGTCTTTCAGACACCTTTGGACTGTCAAGTGATGAATGTAGCAGAAATATCAGACACAGAAAAATACAGTGTTACTCTGACAACAAAAACTCAATGGACTTTGGCATGTCCGTATCACTATAATTTGTGATGGAAGTCAAACGGTAAAAGTCAAACTGAACTGGCATCACAAACCCGTTTATTTAATGCAAACAGCCTTCTGAAGACATCAGTTTTATACAGCTTATTTTGGAACACACCACTTCAGAAGCAGAGCTATGCTTCCAGGCAATGCCCATTTCTGCAGGCTGGCAGATTTTCGTGTCTTATTCCAATGCTTCATAGCTGCTTGGCCTGCAATGGAACACTCCAAAGTGTGAAAGCTGTGGAAGTGACGCACTGAGTTTTCTCTCTTTACCTTTCTCCTACAGCCTGCAAAGGAACACCTGAATAGAACTGACAGGACACTACACAGTTCCACTTCTACCTACAAAACTCCTGTTGTAATTGCTAACATCTTTCATGCTGTTTAATATAATCGATTAATAACATAACATGTTAAAATTAGCAGTATGTGCAGCCTCTACAAGACAATGACAAATACACCTCCTCTTCAAATTTACCTAGTTATCTTTAATAGCTCTTTAAGTGTTACATAAAACCGTTAAAAACTAAAATTAAATTTTGTCCATATTGATAGCAATAAGCCTCACAAATTCATCAAGTAGATGCTCAGGTCTTTTACACTCTGCTACAGGGAAATACCAACGTTAACTTCGGGATTGCAGTGGCTTGCTTTAGCATCATTTGGAGCACAGAAAGCTTTACTACATTAAACCGGTAAGCAAATATTAAAATACAGCAGCATTACCTACTACGTAACACCAAAAAGAATGAAGCATGAGCAGTGGGTAGCGGGCACATGCAATTACCTCGCAAGTACACATGGCTTCAACATCACTAAAGACACATTTCACTAAGCAGACTAATTAAAAGTAAATTACTGATCTGCAATTAGTAATATGCATTCTGTTCATAACAACTCACATTTATTCCCAAAATGCAGCTATACAGTTACAGGAATAACATTCAAAGACTGCCTGAAAGCTGTGTTTGAATACACGCAGTTTAGGCACTAACCTTGCAGTTCAAATTGAGAGCAGGAGCTTGTCAGATAAAAAAAAAAAAAAAAAGGCATGCAAGACCCATGCCTGAACTGTTGAAGTCTTAAGAAGTGACTGTGGCAGCCATTTAAGAAACTCTCCAGTGAGCCAAGCTAAATGATGGCCTGGAGAAAACAACTAGTTAAAATGCCGAAGAACATCCTTTACTTAAGAGAGCACACATCCCTTTTCATAAGCAGGTATTTCAGTGGAAGGCTCACAGTTCCAGCCTGCCCCTCTCTCCCTGTGCTGGATATCAAAATAACCTAAGTGTCAGAGAATGGTTTGCCTCATTTTTACACCTTCGGGAAAAAAGCGGCAACATATTAAAGCAAGAAAAAAACCCATGTCCCCTCACTGAATAGTTTTACATGTGAACACTTCCATAGCCAAAACTACAACATCCAAGCCCTTCTGCACATGTAATGGGAGCCTTTATATATGTGGATTTTTAGTTTGGTTCTTAAACGAGAAAATTCTTGTACTTCCAGAAAACAAAGATCAAGCGCAACGTTTTAACTCCCCGATCTCAAACGTGTACATCTAAGCCTTGAAACTACCACCTCAGCAAAGGTCTCCTGACTTGGCCATTCCCCTCCTAGACTTGGTTCCACTTAAGAGTTTATAAAGATTACTTTTCCCCCCCATGAGGGCAGCCAAGCATTAGACCAGGCTGCCCAGGCTTGAAAACCTCTTTCCTTGGAGGTTTTCAAGACCAGACTGGAGACAGCCCTGAACAAGTTGGTCAGACCTCAGAGCAGACCCCGCTGTGAGCAGAGGGTTGGACCAGAGACCTCCTGAGGTCCCTTCCGCCCCAAATTATCTCATAATCCTGAGGTTTGAGGTTTTGCAGGTAGCTCTGAAAAACTACTTATTTGTTCACTTCCCTCTCCCCGCCTGCTTCTTCTGAGAATAATGTTGGGTAATGTTTGGTTCGGTTTATTACTACATAATAAAATAAAATAAAAAAAAGAAAAGAATTTAAAAAATTCAGCCTCAGTTTTCTGGAGAAACTGCCTGATTGGTTTCAGAGCACTTAACTGGCAAGAACCAGGGGCTGGGCTTTAATGCAGCTGGCTCAGTCCTGTATCCATCTACCTAAATCCCTTCAGCAGGAAAAGACTGGAAAGGGGAAGCAGATGATACACCGTATTTCACAGGGGATATTGTTACTGCGGATCCTTCAGACATTTGATTTGCAACATCACCCCCCTAAATCTGCAGTGGCTCAGCTGAGGGAAAGCAAACTGCTGCCTAAGTAGCTTTTTAAAGTCAGTTTTGCCAGTGAAGCCACTGAATCAACCTGGGGACATCTTCAATATTGTGTATACTAGCGAAAATTCTGAAATAGAAAGGTACTTCAACTGCACCTTTAACAAAAGTAGCAGATGCTACTTTTTTAAAAAAAAAAAAGCAGTGGTTTCGGGGGAGCGCAGAAGGCTGAAGGATATCGGGTGACAGCTCTCCCTGGGGTGATTTCCTGTTCTCCAGCCTGCTACCTGCTCCACGCTTCTGCCAGAGGTTATCATCCCACAGCAGGAGCAACAAAGCGAAGGTGCACCCAAGGCGAATCTGGACAAACTTAGAGGCTTCCCAAGAGCGACTGCCACGCTTTCCTTTCCGCCACACTTGCTGTAGAAGGAGTAGCAGCACCTTGGAAGTCCGGAGGGAGAACACGGCAGGACAGACGCCAATGACATTGAGACTGTCAGGGAGGATTCTCATCACCCCGTAGATCTCTGAACCAGAGGGACTAACTACCTCCCCAGCCTGAACGCTCATACACAAGGTGAGCACAGACCTCTGCAAGAAGCACCAAAGAGCAGATGTAGCTACATTTTTGAGGGCTCCAAGTCAAAAGAAGAGATAGCACGCTTGAGGGAGCTTCTGTCCAGTGGCTCATGGCCACGCTGCTGCTGAAATCACACACTAATTCAATTTATTTACACTAAAGTAGAATTGACTCTCATTCTCCTTCAAGCAGAGGAGATGGCTGGAACCAGGAACCACCAGTTGTAGGCCCAGGGTGGTCACCCCCGCTGAAGAACCACTGTGCAGTGAGTTACCTGCAGGACTGAGTCATCAGAAAAACCAGACGAGCGCTGATGCTCTATGGGTAAGCGAGGAAGGCTGCTAGACAGAGGAAGCTGCAGCCCAAGGGGAACGCCTTGGTTAAGACGACATTACACTCATTACAGCTTCATCAAGAGAACTTCCATTTTCAAGGAGTATTACGAAGCACGACCAGAACACCATCTCTGTCTTAGCTCAAGCACACACTTTCACCTGCACATTTTCTACCTATTTATTGTTCATTTCCATTGCAAAGTACAGCATCAGTCTCAACTTCTTGTAATATCCTGAAATTTCTTGCTAAGAAAAACTGGAAGTCTATGGAGTGATCGTGTCCTGCCGTAGGATTTCAGATGAAACCAGATACAGTCATATGCCAAGCACCACAGGAAAATTTTGCACATGCACAATTTGTGACATGAATGGATTAGCAGTGAAATCTTAATACAGACTGGGGCTTCTGGCCAGGAAAGAGCTCAAAAAGAAACTGAACTTCTCAACAAGTCCACTGTCCACCTAAAATCCCTCTGCTGTATTAGAAAGAACTCTAAGTCCCAAGCAGTAAGTCCACAACATCAATATTCTATCACACACAAAAAGAGTCCACAAAACTCTTCTATTATGACAAAAAAAAAACACCCCAACCTCTTTTCCAAGATTAGAAATGCAGAATGCTAAATGCTATTGTTTTCCCTTCAATAGCTTGTCAGAACAACTGAGGAAATACAATCCATGACTATAACCAACCACTTTGGAGTTTATACTCTCACCAAGGAAGTGAGAAAACTGAATTCCCAGCTCTACATTAGGTTCATAGATACCTCTGCAAAGTATTCTGTAAAAACTGCTCCAAAATGAAATGAAAAAGACAACAATTAGTTAAAGCTAACATCAAATGAGGAAAAAAAAAGAATTGGGCTCAACAGGATGGACTGATGCGAATCACCAATTTTAATCAAGATTTAGATCAGTCAGCAGGAAACCCTGATTTAATCTGTTTTGACCTTATTTTGTATCCAAGCGTTACTCAAAAGCTCTGTCCTCCCTGACTGTTAAAACATCTCAATTTGCAACCACATCAGTGATGGTGTTAACTTTACTACTGCTTCCTACAGGGGAGGCTATTACACATTTATGCATATTGTTTTAAAGTAATAGCATAGCTTAATAAAAATACAAAGATTAATCAAATGAGGAAAGGTTATTAGGAATGGTTATTAGATCATACATTTCTTAAACGTTATGTCCTGAAGCTGTTTTAAGCTGCAAATGGAAACTAGAATTCGGTTACATTCACGAAGTTTGAAACTCTTCAACTGCCAAGAAATGTAACATTCAGAGAAAAGGAGAAATTTACCAGGCATTAGGAGTTTAAAGATGACTCAATGAAGCACTGGCACACAATATTAATAAACTGATTTTCTGGTCAAAAGCAATTAAACTTTCAGAAATCCAAACATCACTAAAGAGCACTCAAAGAAATCAGGCTGAGTCAGTGTAAACCTCCACTGACACCAGAAGAGAAGTGCTCCTGCTTCTTTCCATACTTGCCTGACACCTTAGGACTCCAATTCCAATTTTTAACCCCACAGGCGCTGGAATAAAGGTGGTCACCTGCCTGCTCAAGAGTTGGGAAGAACAGGACTGTGTTTTTCAGCAACAGCGACCAGTGGGAGCTGCACACGACAATGCGGCTGGCTGAGGAGAAGCTGAGCCAATCTCATGGCTTGACATCGTTGGAAGGAGGAAAACATCATCCTCCCGCTGATCCCCATGACCGGTTCTGCTGCCCCACGCCATCCCTCACACGGGCTCTAGTCTCTGCTGGATCCTTCCACCAGCTGATACAACTGGTTACCCAGCAGGGAGCTTTTCCTTTTCACTTCTTTCTGAGCTGGTGAGCTGAAGCAACCCACAGTAGGAGTTCAGGGGGCATCTAGGCAAAAGCAGCAGAAGGAGCAGGATCTCCCCTTTCAGTGAGCTGTTAGAACGCCTCAGCTGCTGTCCATCCCCCCTCAACCCATAATTAAAATCAGCTTCAAATTTAAACCAAGCTATGCTAATCAGGATCAGGGATACTATGTCCCTACCTCTCCTACCCCGCCTCTGACCAAACATGACCACTCTCCTTCCCACGCAGCAGCCCTGGTACTTCTCTTATTCTTCAGAGAGTTAGTGAGAAAAAAACCCAAACCCACCACCACAAACGCTCATCATTTTTCCATTAGTTTTGCCCATTCTGTATCCTGGCAAGTGCCTGCAGCAACCTGACCGGTGCATCCTATCATGCAACAAAATAGAGTAACAGCAGGGACTCGGCACTTTTGGGAATTACAGGAGGTATTTAGGTACCTGTCTCTTCAACATAAAAGTCTGACCCCAGCTCTTCAAGTTTTTGGAATCAGAAGATCTCATTCTCACATTTTATTCAAACATTATAATGGCTGAATAAACAAAAGCCATTCTCTTTCAACTACCAATCAAGCTTTTCAGTCAAAAAATCTTTTCTTCTCAATAAACATTAAAATACTCCTATTTGGAAAAAATATCTACATACCAGCATTCACTCCACCACAAAGAATAAGTAAGCAGCTTAAGGCATGATATGGTAATATTCACAAAGCTTGAGCTCATCTTCAGTTAGAGATGTTTTCTTCCCAATTTATGACTAGAACAATCTTCTAACGTATCAGAATATAAGGACTCAAAGCAATCACGTGAGCATGCTTCAAAGTAAAATGAAAACCTAACACAGGTTATTAATCGCAAATCTAAAACCAGTTTAATATATATTCAAAATTACTTTTTTTTTTTGTCTGTTCCCTATTCAAACCGGTAAGCTTCTACAAAAGTGAAACAGCATTTTTTGTTAATTTAGTTTCACTTTCTGGATTCATTTACTTACTAAAGCTCAGAGCTCCTGCCTGAAGCGCTTTCCTGTCAAATTCAAAATGTTTCATATTTATATTCTTTATTTTTTGAGGTTTATATCCCTAGCGTTAAAGCCTGGCTGATTCTCTAGAACGCAACATTTTAGGAGCTTTGCTGACTGAAGGATGAGCTCCTGTGCATTCCTTCCTAAGAGTCAGCACAAGATTTTCCACCGGGGAGGGACGGGGAAGAGAGGAAGGGGCAGCCCTACTTCCCACCCCCATTTTCAAACCCAGGCTGGTCCCAGGCCCCTCATCTGCCAAGACAGGCAGGTCCTAAGGCTGCCTCAATTATCGGCCTTCCCTTGCTCTCTCTCAACACAGTATTATGCAGCACATTACTTTCCTAACACAGCCCTTCTCCAGCATACCCTGCACACCACCACGTAGAGGCAGTCGGCTTCAGTTCCTCTAGGCACATACCAGAGCTTCGGCGGCGATGCCGTGCTAAGGAGACTTCCCCTCCTATCCCCTATATATTCGCTAAATTGTGCTAGGAACTATATTCAGGACATCGCTCCTAGCTTAAAAATCGCTGAAAGAAAATACTGGTTTTTTAAAAATTCTGGTTGTTTTCTGATCCAGAACGCGGTGCAGCCATGCAAACAGTCATCTGCTCAATTCAACGGCTGGGAGCGAACGTCAGCCAAGCCAACGTTGCTGCTACCTCCCCTCTGCCACTGAACTCATCCCACAGGTGGATCAAAGCTTTCACAGCCCCTTTATGCTGCTCCTGCCCCTCAACCTGAAATAAAGAAGCCAAAATAGGACAAAGAATTCATCTCAGCTTTTCTTCAAAAAAAGCAAAATGCTGAGGGGAAAAAAAAAAACCCTCTTTCTTTCTCAGTAAAAGAAAGACCAATACGTAATAGAAGCCTTACTCGTTGGAACAACGTCCGTAGAGCGAAAAACAAAGCCTGCCTGACCTCCATACCCCACTGACTTTTTATTGCTCTCTGCAGCACGAATCCCCTACAACTCTCAATGCTATCACTGCTGTAACGTCAATATAAGTACGTGACAATACAGAATAGGAAGTAGTTCGCCGTACTGCCTGTGGCTCTTTAGCAATATGGCGAACTTCAGCTCCCACCAGAAGAGAGCTAGTGTGAATATTTCACAATAATGCTGTGCTTATTTAACCAAAGTTGTAAGTAATTGGAGAAACTTGGGACAGAGATCCTGAATACTGTGATGCCTCAGATCAGCTTGTGCCCCAATATGTTCCTCCAACTTTACAGACGACAGGAGCCACATTTTTTCAGCCAAGAAATTACTCGGGGATCAGACCTGTGATTCTCTGCCCCTCAACATACAGGAAAAAAAACAGATTCTTTTAACTTCTAAGATTAAATTAATGCATTTTGTAGCAATTACAGGAAGAAAGCTTCATTACAGTTTTCATTTGGGAAGCAAAGATAAAATTAAATTTAAGTAACAATTCATACATATTCAGGAATTTCAAGGGAAGAGGGAACAAATCTCACCTGTAAAATAGTCTAAACCAGATACCTCCAGCCCCCACCCCCCCAAAGTCCGGCTGTACAAAACGCCTGTCCCACATAAGAGAAAATTATTTTTTTTAACAGCATACCTTTCAAATAAGCATTTCCAATTCATTTGTCAACACCGTTGAAGCAGCAAATTACCTTAAGATTGGAATCTTGGGATAATTTGAAGAAAACTTAACGAAATATCTATTCGTCTGTCCTAACTTGCCTCCTAAGAAGCGAAAGAGCTGCTCCACCAGGTCCTGTGGGGATGGACAAACCCACACCTCCATAACCCAGCGCCTGTCTCCCGCTGCCTCCCACCGAAGGGAAGAGCTCAACCAGCCTTTCCCCATTTCCTGCAACTCTTTCGGGAGAAAGCTCTCCCTCCCAAGAGGCTGGAAAGGCTGCCCTTCTGTCTATAAAGGCATCTCCCCTTTGTCTTAACGACTACAAAAAGACATTTAAAGAAAATAAATATAAGTTTTATCCTCCAGCAACGGTGCTCCGATCAAAGCCCGGGAGAAACGGTCCTTCCACGCTGGGACAGACGGTGGGAGCTGGTCAGAGGCGCATCCCTGTCCCCCCCGAAGGAATCACACCGCCCCAAGCCACGGCAGGCG
>VXBH01007706.1:299978-331722 GCA_013400035.1 Rynchops niger | reverse complement strand
GCGCCGCCTCCCCCCCCGACTCCCGGCCCGGCAGTCGTACTCACGCGGGGAAGCTGTCTCGGCGACGGCGAAGCACACAGCGGGGTCCTCAGGGACCAGCTCTGGGCCCGCTCCTGCCGTGCGTGACACTCTGGGTGGGAGAACACCAACAACGCTAGGTAAAGGGAGGAAAAAAAAAAAACAAACCAGCCCACAAACCAGACGCCCAGTCCTAATTCGGCCTCTTTTTCCCTAAAACCTTCCCGGGCTGTCTCACACGCCCAGCCTCAGCGCTGCCCTAGGCGGGGCGGAGGGGCAGGCAAGAGCCCTGCACGGCGAAGGGGAGAGCTCCTCACCCGCACCTCTGCCGTTATAATTGCTCTTAAAAGTGAGGATATACATACAGGCTGCTAACCACCGCGGGACGGCCCACCTGCCCCCTCCCCCTGGCCCGGGCCGGGTGGAGAGGCCGCTCGGCCCCCTCTTAGAGCTCGTTTTGACCCTTTTTCCCAACGAAACCCCTTTTACATCCTCGGCAACGCGCCCCGCGGGGCGATGCTGGAAAGAAAGCACCCACGCATGCAACTTCGCTGACTCAAAACCCTAAAATTCCCCCACCGCCACAAAAAAAGAAAGGGGCCCAGACCTGCCCCGATCCCCGCCACCGGCGCCCGAGTTATACGGAGGAGCGGAGGGAGCTGCCGCCTCCCCGGGCCGCCCAGGACCTTTGTGCTTCGGTGACAAAGGGGGAGCGGGGGCTGCCGCGGCCCTGAGGGCAGGGGAGGAGCCCCGGGCTGGGCAGGGGGCGGGCGCCCCGGGGCGGCTGCAGGGCGAGGCGGGCGCTGGGCGGCCGGACCCCGCCGGGCGCGGAGAGGGGCCCGGGGACAGGGAGGCCGCGGCCCCGCGGTGAGGCGCGGGGGTCCCTCCTCAGGCGGGCGAGGGCCTATCGACGGCGCCGTCCTTGCCAGCCAATCGCCGCGCCGCGTCTTGGGGCGCGCTGCCATGGTTACCGTGAGACGCCTCGCTCCCCCTCCTCGGCCCCTAGCGCCGCCGCCATGCACGGCCCCGCCGGCGGCCCGCGGCCTCCCACGTGAGTGGCCGGGGTCCCGGCAAGGGCTGCCCCGGCTCGGGGACTGCCCCGCGGGTCTCCTTCAGGCGGGCAGGACGGGAGGGAGGCGCGGGGAGGGGTCCCGCCGGTGTGCCGGTCGGAGGGGTCACAGCATCTCTCGTCCTTTGATCGCCACATCAGTTCCCCTTTGAAAGCTTCGCCACTGAAAACCAAATAGCAGTAAAATGTCATTTAGGCTTTCATTTTACAGAAGGCATTGCCCCCACCCCTGTCCACCTCACTCCCCCGCTTATCACCGCTTAAGAATCACAGAATTGTCTGTGTTTGAAGAGACCTTAAAGCCCACCCAGTGCCCCCCCTGCCCTGGGCAGGGACACCTCCCACCAGCCCAGGTGGCTCCAAGCCCCGTCCAACCTGGCCTTGAACCCCTCCAGGGATGGGGCAGCCACAGCGTCTCTGGGCAACCTGGGCCAGGGGCTCACCCCCCTCACAGCCAACAATTCCTGCCTCACATCTCACCTCAGTCTCCCCTCTGCCACTGTAAAACCTCATCCCGTGGCTCCCCTCCCTGCTCCAGAGTCCCTCCCAGCTTTCCTGGAGCCCCTTGAGGGCCTGGAAGGGGCTGGAAGGTCTCCGCGGAGCCTTCTCTTCTCCAGGCTGAACCCCCCCAGCTCTCTCAGCCTGTCCTCCCAGCAGAGGAGCTCCAGCCCCCCCAGCATCTCTGGGGCTTCCTCTGGCCCCGCTCCAACACCTCCATGTCCTTCTCGTGCTGAGGACTCCATAGCTGGACACAGCACTCCAGGTGGGGTCTCAGAAGAGCAGAGCAGAAGGGTAGAGGTCTCAAAGAAAGAAAGCCTCCTTAGAAGCAGAACAGAGATTTCTGAAGGAATTATTTCAGGATTCTCATTCTGAATGGTTTAAATAATTCATTAAAGTTACGAGATAAGTAATATGGTGATTGTATTTGGTTGGTTGTATTTTGCTGATTGAAATAGAGCGTCTACGGCTGATTTCAGGGTAAGGCAAAGACCAAGAGGAAGTCCTGGTAGCCAAAGACGAGTGAGCATCCTAAGTGGCATCTCTGCAAACAGAGCAGTGAGTTACAGACGCCAATCCACAACTTCTGATAGCAGAACTGTGGACAGAGGGTTCCTCGTGAGTAACAAGTACGCCGTACGGGTGAGAAGCCATTTACACTATTCCTAAAAAGTTTTAAATGTGAGTTATTGCGGATGTTAAAACTTTTCAGAAAGGAAGTGGGAGAGGGAGGAGGAAAGAAGAGGCATGTCTGAAGAGCTGTGGAGTAAGAAAATGATCCAAGAGCTTAATCCATTCTGAAATGAAGACGATTAGTATCCAAAAACAATCAGCAAGAATAAAACAAAAAACTAAATTAGAGTAACAGTTCTCCTCCTAATCTGAGAACTACTTGCTTTCAAATCTAGGCGAGATATGTTGACTGTAGCACCTGTATGTCTTTTAGGTAAAGAACAGAAGATTCCCGTAAAATAATCTGAGAGTTGTTTTAAAGACTTTACTGAATACCTTCTTACAATAAAGTATCTTGAGCAGTATAATAAAAAATTATGCATAACTGTTTCTCTCATTGCTTTTGTGGCACTGTTAATTTGCCATGAACAGTTACAATCAATAAGCCACTCTTGGTCGTCATTATAGAATAAATAAGCCAGAAAAGACAACATGGTTGACCAAGAAGGAGAAGTGTCTGATAGTGAGACAAATGTAGTTTTTCCAGATATTTTGCGGCCAAAGAAGTCCCAGGCAAAGGTGACAGCCTTCTCAAGGCTGAACCCTAAAAGGGAAAGCAGGAATACAACCCGCCTCACCCCTGTCCTGGTGCGTATTGGGCATCATTTGCAGAGGGGGATTACCTATCTGTTCGGTCAGCTTCCTGCCTGGATCAGGGTCTTCTTTTTCTTCCAGATGAGATAAAATATTGCAAGTGTCATCACTGTCGCTTGTTTTGGGAACACAGTGAAACTATTATCATTATTTAAATATTTCTTCAGGTTTTTGATGATGAAGGAAAGGACGTGACGCCCCGTCCGCTCTTCCATTCGGATCCAAATGCTGTTGTACCCAGGCAGGGCAAGCTCTTAGCATCCAGTGCGCACTTTGGGGCCACCGGATCTGGGTTTCTCTCTTCTTTTTTCACGCATCGGACATCAGTAGAGAATGCTAGTTTAGGTTCCTTCTCAAGGTACGTCAATATACCATGTCTTAAATCATGTCTCACAGGGTTCCTACCCTGCAGCGGCCACACATCTGCTCTTCAGAGCTGGAATAATTGTGCAGGGCTAATAATTATATTCTGTTGTCAAAATAAACTTGCTGGTCATAGTCGTCATTTAAAATCTGAGGAATAGTAACAAATAGAATTAACTGAATTTGTCAGTACTTGTGACCAACTATGTCGGATCTACTGCTGAAATGCTGGTAAATACAGGTGAAAGCAGACTGCAGCACACACTGCTGTGATATTTCTAATTTTATTCCAATTTTATTCTCCTTCCTAAAACACGCTTTTTAATGTAACGTGCCAGAATAAACCATTTTTAGAGATGGTGATGAGTAGCCCACAGTTCAACAATGCATCCAAACTGCAGGTTGCGTACCGGTTAGACCCGCATACAAAGTCACGATGGAACCTCCACACAGACACGTGCCAAAACACTGCCTTAAAGGCAGAGGAGGTGGTGTTCTGCTTGTCTGAGCAAGGCTGTATAGCTGAGAAGGGGCATTTGCAGCTTGTTAATATACTCCCTTTAGCTACTTCAGATGCTTTCTGCCTTCCCCAAGCTTGTTTTCTTTTCAAAAACCCGAATATATCAATACCTGCTGAGCTGTGGGTATGGAAAAATGCTTTGGAAACAAAAGGCCTGGTTTCACTGAAAAGTTACAAATTTCTTTTAAAGTATTTTGCCTGTTTTAATGATGCTAAGTACAGACAACCCTTTTTACCAACTTGACTCTTTCAGTTCAAGTATCAAAATATCATTAACATAATCCTTTCTTTTGAACTAATTAAAGCAAGTTACCTCTGTGTAATTATGTGCATCCATTTAAAAAAATGTTCTTATACAAAAACTTTTGAGTTAAAACTGCTATATCACGTGTTTCACTACTTATGAGCTTTCATTTACAAACCTTCGGTACAGAGGGAACAATCAAAGTCAATGGGCTTGAGCCATTTTATCTTCAGTCTGACAAATTCAGTTAAGTCATGCAAAAGAAGGTAAATAAGTATTTGTGTTTAAAATGAAAAATAATGAACGACAGCATATCAAATAGTGTGTGCACATTCAAATTGTATGGAGAGGAGATGTTATTTATTTACTCAAAGGCACTAAAAGACTAGTAAAGTCAGCACTGGAAAAAAATACAAGAAAAACATTACTGTTTTCTTTAGAAAAGTTAATGCCATTGTGATTTCTGAGAAGAGATTTCTCTTTGAGAACTATCTTTTTGTCAAGTTTCCTAGGCTGGCTACTATATAGGATAATCTCAGAGGTAGGATATAACCAGGAGCAAATATACACACACAAAAGACTTATAAATACAAAGTATCTCCTGAAAATTAAACACATCCTTTTTGGAGACAAGAGCTCTTCATTTAAAAGACAAAATTAAATTATTTAACTTTAGTTTTAAATACAAATCATATTAACTGTCTTTTTCAAATGCCTTCGGTATATTTATATTTGCTCTCACTTAGCTTTTGAGGAAGAGAAAATCTGCCGACAAATCTCCCAACTGTATCTGAGTTTTACTTGTAGTTATCAATCACAGATATCCCCTCTATGAGCATTACCTTTTATTTTTTTTAAACAACCTAATCCCTTCAAATGAGTTTCTTGTGCATTTCAAAGACATTTCAGCACATGCAAAGCACCAAAGGATCTAAACTCTGGTTGAGAACAGTGCTATCTGTGGGTATGCCTTATCACACAGTAGGTAGCCAACACTTTGCGTTATTATATGCTAAGAGTGAATCTGAGAACTCAATAGCTTCTTTTCCATCAGCTATTTAATGCCTCGGGATATGCTGTCAGAGGAATTCTTCCTTTTTAAGTCTTTTTCAAACCATTTCATTATTTTCTTTCCTAAGCCTTTATGACTTCTTTTACAACGCAAGCATCACTGTGTGTGCTCTTACAGTCTTCTGTGGTTTATCCTGATAACACCACCACTATTTTTGTAGTGCTTTGCTAACTGACATCTGGACTCACACATAATATTTCTGCTTATTTCTTTGTTACCAAAGGACATATGGAAGAAGCAGCACTTCTATATCAAACGCATCAACAACTGAGTCCATCGTAGATGAAACGGTAGAACCTGGCTCTCGACGAGACACAACTGTTAGCTTGTCTGGTAAAGAACATCCACTGTATAATTATATATTTAAACTGTTCTTCGTAGCACTGTGATTTGTGAGACACTGAGTCAGTGGATGTGCGATGCCAAGCACTTCAAAGGAACTCAGTGCTTCACAAGTTTTGGCTCCTGATCATTACAATGCTTTTAGAATTAATTTGTCTTCTTTTAAATTTAGGGCAGAAAAGGTCTCGCTTGTTAACCTCATATAATTTTACAGATGTGCAGGGGAGGCAAGAGGGGATAGAAGAAGAATTGACGAAAGAAGACTTAGACAGGAGCGTGGATATTTACCTCACAGAGACAGAAACTATCTGGATATTGGATATGCCATCTGTGGCGGTGTCAGTAGAATCAGAAGATGCTGGAAGAATTCAGTATGTATATTGGTAGTTGTGGACAGTGTGTAGTGTGCTCAGCACACCCAGTTTCTGCTGATCACAAAGTCCTGAACAGGCTGCTCACACACAGTTTCAGTGTTCTCACTACTACAATTTGCCATTTCACTTTCGTTTAAAGCCATATTGGGCTTGAGTCTCTCTTTTGACAAGACAGCCTAAACTCCTTACAGCTCCATCCTGTTCATCAAATCCATACTCTCTTTTACGGATAAATTAAGGCACATTAGCAAAAGCAGGGGACGGTGACAAGAGAACACACAGGGGCTGGGGTGTACATGAATTACACGATCTAATTTTAATGAAAACAGTAAGAAATTGCAAACCTCTGCATTGATTCTTGTCTGTAGCTTTACAGCTAATAATTTGTTAATAACAAAGATATAAACAAGCTAGGCAGGCCTTGGCTTCCTCCGAAGTCCTTCAAGCTAGAAGAAACCTCACCCCCTGCACGTAAGCTTGCCTGCTAAAATATTGTGTCTCCCCTTGATTGTGTCTTGTGTTTCCACTTCAGAGTCTCCTCCCTGGACTGCCATGAACTTTGGTAGGGAGTTAACCCAGAACACATAGTTTTTGGCTGATTCCCAGGAGATGACTGGGACAGAGTGCAGCAAAGTTCTCTCCATGATGGATGTCAGACTTGTCACACAGCTTTTGTGGACAAAAGCCCCAAAGCCTAAGATAGAGCGTACTGCAGTTGGCAAGTCAAACAACATAGATAAGTGAGCTTTTTCTGCTAGTATAGCCACCAAGTTCATGGTAGGACTCCAACTCCCACTGTCTGTGATCACACTGGTGTGATTTTTGGGAAGAAGGAAGAGGAAGAGCATCCTATGAATCCGACTTAGCTGGTGTACACAGCATGAATTGTCAACTCTATAGGAACAGGCAGTGACTCTTCCTGAGCACAGCAACCTGTTGGTGGACTAAGATTGGGTATAATCTACGTCTAGCGGTTAGAATCAAAACCAAAATAATAGTAAATTTATGAGATGGACCTCTCCTGTTCAACTTGTGGTTAAATACACTGAGAATTTGAATGCAAAATTTTTCAGAAAGTCAATACACACTTTTTTTTTTTTCCCCAAGAGAGCGGAATAGGATTTATGCTGACATTTGCAAAAATAGACCTGGTAATGATCGCTTTGTAGAAAAAATGATGCAAACCATTAATGGAGCTGCAAAGAACAAGGAAGTGCAATGTGACCAAATCATCATGGAAGATAAAGGTAAACTCTCGGAGTACCATAGAGGAAAGGGTATTTAATAAGAACGGGCTCTCGTTTACTACATTGTACCCTTGGCAGTTGGGTTTATTTTTTAATTTACATATTAAATATTTATTTGGGAAAACTCTAGCATACAGCTAGATCATGGGATGTCAGAAGACTCCACACACACAGGAAGGATACTGAGGAAAGGCTGATGTTTCCTCAACTTTCAACCTAGGATGTTTCCTCAACTTTCACTTCCTGAGCTTGAAGTTCAGACAGGCTACTGTGATCTGTGGTGGCCTTTTCTGCCCCTCCTAGTACTTGAACATTGGGACTGGTACTCTGTATCCATTGCAATAAAATAGTCATCAACTAGCTGAGAGCTGCGGTGTCCTGCCTGCCTCAGCACTTTGCATGCAGACAGTGCTTCTTAGGAGGCAGAACGTCACTTAATACTTCACCATGCTCTTGAAATATGAAAGCACACAGTTTCCTTTTTTCCTCTTAAGTTTTCAGTGATGCTGGTTTCTATTTCTATTTGCCATAAAGCAAAGAAGAGAACCTCTGTTAGGAGATTTAAAAACTTGGGGAAAGCAGAAAATCTTGGCAGTCACAAGCTAGATGCAATTTTACAAAATGTCAACCTCAATGTTAAAAAAAAAAAATATATATATATAGTGGAATATCTAGGTTTTAGAGGTGCGTGCCGAGCTTTGGGCATTTCTATTGTGTAGGAGGCCAAAGAAAACTACGGGGAATGCTGTTCCAAACATTTTTCCTTTGTGTTCATTAGCGTATGTAAAATGAGTGAAAAAAAAAATGTCAAAAGGAGAAGTAAAATAGATATTAATCTGATTTGAAAACATATCTTGCCCTTTTTTGTATGCCTTGAGCATCAGCAGGGCTCATTCCAGCCCATGTTTGAAAAGCTGAGCACACAAGGCAAGGTTACGGAGCCTGGTTTCACTGGGAGCTGGCGCTGCTGAAGGGAAACCACACACCCAGGAGACCCTGATGCAGCCGCTACAATCCCACACCAGCTGTTGCTACAGCCTTTTCCGACCCTCCCTCAGCTTCAAAGCCCCTCTGCCAAAGAGCTGGGGGTGTAGTATAAAAAGTAAATCTTTGCTCAGCTGTATGCAGTGCTTTAAAATAATTTACCAAAACAAGAGACCTGTATAATACAGTGTAATCCATTTCTAGGGACGACGGTCACTTCCTGGGACTTGTACAATTCATTTAACGTATTGGAAATAAAACCTACATCAAAAGCAGAAGGTAGTGGAGCCACAGCTGGGAGAAGCAGCAAACCTCATACAACTAAAGAGCATGATCAGACTGCGTCTGTCTCTTCTGACAGAGGTAACGTTTCTCCACATTTGCATTTCTGCCATGTTTTCATCCTTCTAAACCGTGCATACCGCTATGTTGTGGGGTGAAAGTGAAGAAAACGCTTGGCCTGCCTGTCTGGCACTTGAGATTTTCCTAAAGAATCGTGGACAGGTCTGCACCGAGACCTTTTCTGTACAATACCATCATAAATGATCTTAAATAAAGATAAATAGTCAGTGACAAAGTCTGCTGGTACTAACTTATTAAAGACAGTACAAGCAAAACACCAATTGTGAAAAACTGCAGAAGTATCTCATTGTACTGCGTATTTGAGCAATAAAAGAAAATAAAATTAAAGCAAGAAAAAATTAATAGTGGAAGTATTTTTTGATGATGATAGACTCTTCTATACTTTTTTCAGGTGGAAGAGGAGATGACTTATCCCCTTAGCTTTTGTGTGCAAAGTATTATCATGTTAAAAGTGTTTTTTTCCCCATATTATCTGTTGTCAGGCAGCACATCTTCTTCTACAATGATTTCAGAAAGTTCTGTTCTTGCCAGAAACCATGAAGAGGAAGAATACCATTCAGAAGTTATATTAACATCGGAAAAATTTCAGCAGGATTTATTTTTCATGGAGAGGATTCTAATGGAGAATATTTTTCAACCCAAACTTGCAGCTTATCGGCAGTTTCCTGTCCTTACAGGTTTGTTTCTTATTGTTACCCTGTTTCCAGCACAAGGCTTTGCAAGCTATTGAAAGTCATGGAGTTGTGTCCCTCACTGAATGTCTTTACAGACAACATGTCTATTTAAGAAATAGACAAAGTAAAGAAGAGTTACGAGATGTCAACATGAACTTTGCAGCCCTACACTCACTTTAACAGACATCCCTGCCACTAGGTGGAAGGACTGAATATAAGAGTTCCGGGCTGGCTCATCTCCCCTTCACAACAAATCGAGATTTACTCAAAATACTAGTCAAACTTGTTTCCTGACAGTTAAGATATAGATTAATTCTGTTCCCAACCATTTTTTGCATTGGAATGCCTTTTACAGTTATTACTTATTTATTTTATAAGGAGTCTGATGGTAAACAGAAGTTTTAGCCTGATAGATGTTCAGTGTCTAAGATGAAGTACGTTCATTGCAGCCTGTAAGAGGCATTACCTGGACCCAAGTGCTAAGTAATATTTTACCTTTAAAGGAGTTAACAGAGGGATTAAAAAAAAAAAAAAGGCAGATTCACACTGCTTTTACTGTATTGTACCTCTTCACGTCAGAGAGAGTTTCAGTTTCTCAGGCAATGAGCCTGTTATATTCTGTCACTTCAGGAGCTCGCTACAGCTGGAGCACAGTACTGGCCAGGAAGACTCTTGTTCTGACAATCTAGCAACTACTGTGTTACTTTTTTAACAGCAATCTGAGATCAATTTATGAGTTGCACATTACATAAAATAAAGGGGGTGAGTAAGCAAAAAAAAATGCTTAGGAAATGCAGTCTAAACATATGCTCTACACTTCCGTTTCCCAGACAATGAGCAACTTATTACAGCGTTATGTATCTCAGCTACGGTGTTACAGCATCAATGCTTAAGCGTGGCTCTTTAAAGTTGGGCACCTAACTTGAAAAAAAAAAAATCTCAGTTTAAACAAACTTAAATATGAGAGATTAGAAACATTCCTGGGGGAGGGAGGGTGTGTGTGGATATAAATTCATAACTTGTTGCTGAGTACCTAAATCCACTCGTTAAACACCTGGAGCGTAACTGGCACACTATGGCCTGATCTAGCTGTCTTTTATGTCCCTATCAACATTTTAGCCATGCTTTTAGAAGTTGGGATGTCTTAATTCCTCAATCTTCTTTTTTTTTTTTTTTTGCTGCAAAATATTTCCTGAAAGGGCAAATTTTTCTTCTGATGTGAATGACTGGAGTTACATGCGTGAAATGTTACTAGTTAGACTTTGCCATTTGTGCATTTTAGATCCCGATGTTACATCAGACACTAGTGGTACAGTAGCAGCCATGGAAGAAGCTAAAGAGAAAGAGCATGGGAAGGAAAAGAATGATAAGGAAGAGCAGAAGGGAGCGTTCATTGACCCATCAATTCTGTCAGACGTAAATAAAATCCTAGAAGAAATTGTACCTCCCAGACTGGAACAACTGTGGTCATACACTTGTGATTTAACCAATGGTCACAGCGTGAGCAGCATGGCTTGGAGCAAAGTAAACCCAGTGAGTTCACAAATCGCTGCTTCTAAGCTGTTTAAATAATGGTTTAAGCAATTGTTAGCCTAGAAAAACTCATGATTTTGATGTACTTTGTTGTGAGGGATCTCAGAGAGATGGGTTCATCCCTACAGTCAGGCAGGTTGTCTTTGCATCCCTCTCTCTGTACTTTGTCCTTCCATACAAGAATACCGCTACGTTATTGTACAGGTTGGACAGCTGCACTAGGCTTTTCTACAAATGGATCACAACAGCTTTAATTGGTCCAGAATACGTCTATTTACCATGGGCGGTCACCTGAACAACGATGTAACGACTTGGTCTGTTATAGAATTGGAAGCTGAAATTTAAATCCCTACTACTAAACTTTATCACCGTTGATATTCATGATAGTTTAGGTACCATTTAGACAGCTTCTAACAGTAATCTCCCAAGAAAGCAGCATTCATCAAACGTTAAGGATAAGATGCACAATAACAGGCACAGAATCCCGAGCATCTGGCCCAAGTGTATTTAATTCGGCTTCAGTGGAGGTGAGAATGACTCAGACATCTCCACTTTCAGAGTAACACAAGGCTCAGTTTTTCCCAACAGAGCTCTCTTGTGGCCACACAAAAATAATGAATGGAAGGAAGGTAAAAAGCAGGTGAGGATGAGAAACATAAAACCAGTAAGATTGCCCCAAGGGAAAAAACATGGGAGAAAATAAAGACCATTTCATATTAGTACACCAGATCCCAGATATTGTCAAGTTGGACACATATATAGACTTCAGTTGTAGAATTATAGGGCAAACAAATACCTACTTTTAAATTCTTAGTTTCACAAACAAGTTGTTTTGTGTAGGAAGAAAAAAAAATAAAGGAGTTTAAGGCTTAAAATTTTGCTGTTGTTTCTTACTTCTGCTTATGGAAAGGAATGAACAGAATTCATTGGACACCAGTGTAGAGAGCTAAAAGCTAGGAGTTTGAGGTGGTCACTGAAGCTCCTTTTACAGCTAACATCGAGAGAGAAAAGCAGTATTATTACATGTTCCATTAAATGCTGCACATTAAAATATGGTTATAGAAGAATGTATATTCATTTCTGGAAAGGGACATATTTTATTGATGGCCAGGGCAGGGAGATCGCAAACACAACTGATAGTGACCATGAATGCACTTTTAGTTGAACCAGTGTCCAATATTCTAGAAATTCTGTTCTTGTGTGTTATTCTACTTGCGTATGACATAAGCATTATTTTTCTAGATTTTGCACCGAGAGTCACTGTTAACAGAAAGTTGCCTTTTAGAAATATACAACTGAACTTCAAGTTAACTGAGATTTATCTCTTACTCTGTGCTTTTAGGATCTTCTAGCTGTTGGTTACGGAGCATTTGATTTTAAAGAACAGAAGAAAGGCTTGGCTTGCTGTTGGTCATTGAAGAACCCCATGGTAACAAACAGCCAGTTTGTTTTCTTTTTTTCCTTTAATGCATTTTTCTGCTATGCTATTTCTGCTTTATTTATTTCCCTCTTCCTATTTCAAAAAGCAAGACCTAGCCAGTAAGGTTGAATTTTCTAGCCCAAACCAGGCACTTCTGGAGAATTGATTGCAACTGCAGTACCTAGCAATGTGCTTAAATCTCGACCCAAAAACAAGTGCCTGTAGGAAGCAGGTTAGTTTCTGTGCCTGTCCGTCCTCCCAACTGACACTTCCACCAGAGGTGCCGACTGTACTGGTTGCTGGGTAACACGGATGCCTGTTCACAGGAACTAAACTCTGCACACAGGCCACCAAGCAACTAACAGGTGGCTACAGCTGTCAGGTAGGACCAGTCTATGCTGGGCAACTCAGCAGCGCTCATCTCTGTACCCCATTTCCAATCCTGAGGGCGACCTACCCCAGACTCTAAATCTGTTTCGTTATTACTGTGAGTAGACCCAATTGCGTAGAAATTATTTTTAGACTGGAAAAGTCTTGAGCACAGCAAATGTGAAAATAAATCCATTTACCTTTTGTTTTTCAAAATCTACAGACCATTTGTTCAATACTTCCAAACTCTGATTACAGAGAACATCAGTAATTTAAATTTAAGGATTATCCTTACCAACCCATTTTCTGTTGTACCATGAAATTCGTTTAGGATGAAGATAAAAAATAAAACTTATATAATTACATATAATTATCTATATGTATATATAATTATCTATAACGTGTATATAAATATACATATAATTATTTATAGATGTAACATTTACATCTTTACACATCCATCTGAAAAGTGATCCTTTTTAAACTAGCCATTTCCAAAAAAAGCATCTTGGAAATCTCGGTTGCAAAGCGACACAGTAAAAATCACCTGATCGCTGTCAAATTACACAGCTTCAGGTTTTTTTTGTTCTAACAACTTCGCTTGCCCAAAATTGTGTATTAGACTAATTTAAATCATGCAGACTCAAGTCTTTGGCACATATTTATCATGTCAACAACAATCAAATGCTCTTGTGGTTCCCTGATGTCACCATAGCCCTCAAGTCCCTAACAACAAGAAGTAAGGTCTGGCATGCACACCGAAATACAGCTCTTTGCAAACTCACTCTGCTGTTTCCCATTCGAAGAGCTCGGTGCAGTGACTTTAAGGATTTAATCATATAACAGAGCTGAATTAATTCTTTGGTTACATAGAGAAAAGACATGAAAATAGGGGTTTACAGATTACCCGAAGTACATTAGATTGCATTTTATCTTCAGCTAAGTTTCTGTAACTGGAAAGGTACTTCACTTTACAAGACAGAAAACCACTGGAGAAATTTTCCAAGATGCCCAGTTTGTTTTAAAAAGAAAAATAAAAAAATCAAGCAAACAAAGCCCTCACACTGTACTCACAAAGCTGAATCCTAGGGAATTTGATTTTTAGGTATTTGGTTTGGAGTAGGCCCATCTAACTTATTTTACAGTGTTGTATTTCTGCATCGTCTTTATCTTTTCCTAATTTTATTAGTTGTAACAAGAAAGAAACTGAACCATTTAGAATGTAATGCCTAATTTCTGTCTAGAACTGGCCACTATGTTCATCAGCATGTGACTTTTCCAGCAGAGCCTGGCAAATCAGTATCCAGTGTTGAGAAGACCGAGGCAAATTCAGAAACTAACTGAAAACATTCTTGTATTTTTCTACTGATCAGTGGCCAGAGCGTGTTTTCCGGTGCGAGCACGGCGTTACTGCTTTGGATTTCTCCATGGCAAGCCCCAGTCTTTTAGCAGTTGGAATGTACAACGGTTCTGTCGCAATCTATAATGTACGCAGTTGTAACGACGCTGCACTTTTGGACAGCAGGTAAGGCTATGATTTCCCATCTCCTCCCACCTTGGTCACGTCTTAGCAAATAACAAATAAAGGAATATCCACAACTGAGAAGCTGAGGGAATAGTGCTAGTCATGATAAGTAAGGCTTGGGATTGCTCAGGGGTGTTGCACAATAGTTTCATTTCCAACTTTTGCCAGTATCTTCCAGTTTGGACTGGAAATGCCTACACAGACACTCAATACTCTCAAATACTAGAAGTTTCTGGAGCAAAATTGCAAACACAAAAAAATTATGGTAATGCATAAATGCCTGGAAGGGGCCAGGGGGGCCAACCAGACTTTTCCCATCCACCTCTTTACAATGATACAGCCGAATCCTCAGACACTGCCGTTCTCCCTCTGCACTGCCATCATTCTCTATTCTTATTTCTGCCCATAAATGCTTACATTGCTTTAACACCACTGGTCCTTATTTGGGGTAAGAAACTCTGTGATGTCGCCGTGCATACAAAGCGAGTTGGAAAGGTGAAACAAATGCGTACTATGCTCTGACTTGTTAAGAAAATACAGCAAGTTACCACCACGTATCATTTTATACTCCATGTACTACCTACCTAGGACGATCTTGCCCCAAATAATAAATCCTCATGGGAGACGACTGGTAGCTTTTGGTGTTTTCTCACTGATAACACTTGCCAAAAACAGAGAGAACACCAGAATAGGTGAGGGATAAGCAGAATTAAGAAGAAAATGAGAGAGAGGGTGTGATCAGGGAGACATTTGCAGCTCTCCAGGTCTAGGGCACTCTCCTCCTAGGTGCATATCGATTTCATGATTCAGGTATCAGTGAAAGGTGTGTCAGCACATAAACAGTGCCCTGAAACTAAATATCCAGCATGTTTGATAAAATTTTCCTGAAGAAAACAGCCAATATTCAGATTATCTTTTTTTTTTTAAAGAAAAGCTAAACAGCATTTCTGTCGTAAGACTTTACGTTCATTACAAAGTGAAAGGCTAATTATTTTTCAAATGTATTGCCTTGCCTTCATTCATATGTGATTTATCATGTGCATCTTTTGTCCCAGTGAATCTTCAAATAAACATACAGGTCCTGTATGGCAACTGAGGTGGGTGGAACAGGACAGAAGTGCAACAGGAGACAGCAAAACAGAGAGATTAATCTGTATCTCAGCAGATGGCCGAATAACTGAGTGGCTTGTACAGAAAAGACTAGATTGCACTGGTAAGCATTTTCCCCTGCAGCGTTTCTGCAGAGGGATAATACCTGAAATTGCAATTGCTTCATTTTATTTCAGGTGACATTCTTTACACCAGTTATCATAGACAAAACATTTAAGAGCTGTTGAGCGTTCCAAAGAAGCACGACTTATTCATAGCACTATTTGACAAAAACTCTTGCCATTTGCACAGATCTGATGAAAATAAAACGAACAGAAAGCGAGAAGAAAAAATTACCAGAGGAGAAAGAAAGGAAAAGTGAAGCTCTGATATCTCAACAGGCAGCTGGAATGTGCTTTGACTTCCATCCAAAGGTAGGCTCAGGAAGTCCATCCTAGCTAAAGTATTATCCAGGAGAACTGTGCAACAGGGGTGAGGCCCTCAGCTGGAGCTACTTTAATGTGCACCAGCCTGGGACTTGGCACTGGTATTTAAAACATATTTAGACCTGAAACAAATTGCTTCTTAGCTAATAAGTTTTACCCAAAATGGATGAGATGGTAAACCAAACAAGTAATCCCTGTACATGAACAACTCTATCATTTCAGCCGTGTTCCTCACATTTGCTTTGGGCCAGATCCTAGAGTAGCTTTCCTCTGTGTGTTTGTCAAATTGGCGAGAATTTGACTGTTCAAACTCTCCCGAGTCTAGGACTTAGATGGCTGTGCTTCTCCTCCTTATCCAGAGAAGTATTTTGCCCTCAGAGCATTGGACGAATTCATATGATTGCCCATGTAGATCACAGAAAGTCTGAGATTTTTAGAAGTCAAAAATCACAGCATACTTTCTGCATAGATGCAGAACACACATAGCGAATCTGATACTTTCTGGCACTGCTGTATCTACTGCACGTGCTCCTCTGCGGCACACACACAAGCAGCCCAACACACACCGTCCTGGCAACTCCACCCCAGCTCTTCAGAGCACTGTCACTGCCAAACTCATCCAGTCCTTTACAGAGTTTTGGGTGAGTGATAAATAGCTTAAATCCAACTTAAGCTACTTTTACTTTTCTTTCAGGATACTAATTTTTACCTTGCTGGAACAGAAGAGGGTCATATCCACAAGTGTTCTTGTTCATCCAGGGAGCAGTTTCTAAAGACGTACAGAGGCCATAAGGTGAGTGATACATACAAAGAGTAACGACAGCAGAAACTGTTCAATTAAGTTCACAAATGCAATAGTTTCCTTGCTTATATTTACTAAACCAAACATCTGAACAAAAGAAACCTATTTTCTTGTATTAGGAAAGAATGCCCACAGTTAAAGCACCACCGTCTTACAGGATTACTTTCTAGACTACTTTTTTTTTTTTTAAGTAATTTATTAAAACTTGTCCCATAAACTGTTTTAAAGTTTAAGTTCTGGCTTTATTTTAAGAAAACAATCGGTAATCTGATTGTCCTGCAAGCCACAGTTAAACAGCCTTACCTCTGAAAGATGGCAGAACTTCAACAGCACCTCTTTTTTCTAAAGTCTCTGCTTCATCCAAGAAGCTGCTCTTTCAGCACCAGCTTCTCCTAACAACGGGTGAAGGGGCAGAAGCAGCTGAATGCTTTTTATTCCGAAGATCTCTCCTGCCTTGTCACACCTGCTGCATCCTAATTTCCTGTGGGTGCACACAACACAATGCTGGGTTTGCTATTAAGGTCAGAGGACGGGGATTTCCGTGAAAGGCCACTATTAAAAACCAACCTGTGAGGCTGTAGCTCTAGAATAACACAAAGTTCTTTGTTTCTTCTCAAACACCAAAGGGTCCTGTCTACAAAGTCGCTTGGAATCCGTTCAGCACTGACATGTTCCTAAGCTGCTCTGCGGACTGGAGCATTATTTTATGGCACCAGGATTCACAGACGCCCCTGTTAACTTTCAGTTCCACCACTGCTGTTGTTCATGACATTATGTGGTCTCCAAAATCAGCCTTCATATTTGCCGCAGCAAAAGAAAGCGGAGTCGAAATTTGGGATCTTAGTGTCAGCATGTAAGTAATCACTTCTCTCAAAGAAGATTCTGAAACTTGATGGCACAAAGGCTACACATTATTGCCTAATCAGTATCGTTATCAGATCACGACAGCTCCAATGGCACTTGCTTGCTGAGTTATTGAAAGCATTGCATTTTGCAATACTCGTTTTGTAAAAGCAGATGGTAGTTACCAGAGAATCGGGATTATGAGAGAAGGAGCTAGAGGCCTCATGGAACTGATAAAGGGTAAAACTGCTTTTTTGCTGCAGAAGTCATAGATTCTACCACTCCTGTAGTTAAAAGGAAAAAATAACAAAACTGAGCTACTTTGGACCTTTTCTAAAACTAAGATGGTCAGAAGTTCAGATATGTCTCACTTTTCCCCGCTACTGTAAAACAGGTTCACATCTCATGTGCAGCTTTGTTAATCTGTGGCCTTCTACTGCTGGTCTGCACTATTTGCTGTTAATGACAGCACGAAGCCAGCGGTGGAGAGGAGGCCTGCCAAATCTTGCGGTAGCAAAAAATAAATTATTCTTATAATAAAAATACTAACATCCACCCCCCCAACCCCCTCCCAATTAGGCAATAGGACAGATTTTAGGCAATTTAGTTAATAGCAATTGGGATTTTTCTTCCGGTTGAGACCAAACAAAACACTGCCTCACTTCTTAGTTTTTGAGTTAATCTAGAACATAGTAAGTAAAACACGCAACATCTATCAATCAGGCCTGCATTTCTGCTAGACTTTACACTCCAGGCAAGTGCAGTTTTACCTTTGTCATCATTAATATTTGCCTTTGCTGGGTTGCAGCTTGGACCCCGTGATCTCTTACTTTGCCAGCCCAAGAGAGAAATTCACAGCTGTACTCTTTGCTACAAACACCGACTGCCTGCTGGTAGGAGACAGCAAAGGAGAAGTCGGTGTGTTTGAGCTGCAGAACCTGGCTGCTACCAACAGTAATAAGGTACAACTTACTAGGAAAAGGTGGTGGACTTCAGAGGTCCACCTCAAGGTGCGCTCTTGTCTGGTACTTCATTCCTCAGAAAGGGCTTTCTGTTAAAGATCTAGATAATAAATATTGAAATAGGTGTAATGAGATAGAATCTGATAACCAGATTAAAAACCTGAGGAGGTTCCTGCTCTTCTGCACGCCATGCCACTAGAAACCTCAGGAACAGGTTAAGTTAACAGGTAAGAAACTTGAGGTTTCACTTGATCACAAATCCAGCAGTTCCTCACTGCTGGATGGCAAGGGCAGGAAGGTGGAGCCTCCTCTAAACCTGCTGACAATGCAAGAAGGACGTGCCCTCTCCTGGCCACCACCAAGGTAGTCTCACTTTGTTGGTGTCAGCAAACCCGTTAGCCCTCTGTCTCTGCATTGCCTTCACTCCTTTAGAAGCCACTCCTTATCCCAGTGAGGGCTTTTCTGTCCTAGATGAGATGGGAGAATTTGACTTGCCTTACAACTAGGTTCCTTTCCAATCGTACCATTGCATGGATTTTGTGTCAGCAGCAGCACAAAAGCTGACTGGTGCCAACTGTGAATCCCTTCTCTTCACTTTTGCATAAATCGGTGTTGATTTATACCAAAGCCCCTCCTTGTCTGCTCCAAGGTACAAAATCCTGATGCCACCCTGGGTGCTCCAGCCCCAGGTTATCCCTCCTCCGGGCAGTCTGATACTGAACTGAACTGCTCCCTTCGTCCTTTCAGCTTTGAGCAAGTACCTTTGGCTTACTGGACTCGGGTTCCCAGTTTGTAAAATGGGACTTGTACTTTTTAAAATCCCTTCTGATTTTACATGGTGCAAAGCATTAAACTTAAGTTGGAGAGAACGAAAATGCTGATGTTAACCTAACCTTCATTCTTAGGGTATGAAGGGTTAATAATTCACAATTCTCAGCACTGCAATTAGAAATTCTGGTAATTACCAGCCCTATTTGCTAAGTTCTGTAAACCATAGAGCAAAAAAGATGTTTCCTTAAAAACTGAAGGTGAGGCCATTGTTGTCAAACTTAGAAAATAAGTTATTGGTTTTTTTTTTTCCCTACAAATTACCACGAAGCAGCCCACGTCCTCTGAGCAGAAAAGCTCATCAGTTAATAAGAGTATAGGGACAATGTTCCCGGTATGTCACCAGAAAAGGACTAAAAATATCAGTGCTTAATTTCACAGGCTTTGGGCATGTGGCGTAACTGGTCACTGAGTCACAGAGCCTCATTAGCCAGAAGGAGCCACACTTGCCAGCATCACACATTTCTTTCACTGTCCTTTCTGCTAACACCAGGCTTGGGTGTGTGCCACGCTCAGCACGACAGGGTCCGTGCTACAACTAACGCTAAAGGGAAATAACTGCTTCAGGGGCAATCACTTTTAAGTGCAGCTACCATACGTGTATCATCTTGAAAATTAGCTACCATACGTGTATCATCTTGAAAATTCATTTCCTTTATAAACAAGATATATGTTTGTATGCTGCTAAGTCTGGTGCTACAAATACAATCCAAACAGGCCTGCCAAACAGTGCTATTTTCAAGGAGCGCTGTTAGAGGCAAGCATAGTATTAACAGAATTCCAAAGACGAATTAGGTGACATAACACAAACTACTTTAGCCTGCTTTCTGGAGGCTCACTGCACAACCAATTCTGTTCTCAGTTCATGAACAGGAATTTTGGACCACTGCATGTCTTGTACTGCAATTACACTGTCATACAGCTCTTTTTCCCCTCTTGTTTTACAGGTTGATACCTTACATGACATAATTGGTCCTGCTGTAGCAATTTAACAGTGGCTAAATGATACCGCTTCTCAGTTGGTAAACAGCAAGAAAGACATATTGTAGTATCAACATAAACTGTTTATTCTTTTCCAATCATTAAATTTCTCTTTGAAACCACACTGGCTAGAAACTTCTTTCAAATGCTCTAAATTTTCCCCTGGCAGCCCCCCTCATTAGGCAAACAGCATTAATATACAGCTGGCCTTCCCTATAATACAAACAAGGTAACAGAAAGGTCTCAGTCATCTTTTCTCCTTTGGTTTTTTCTCCTTGGTTTTTCCCTCCAAGGTCTTTTCTCCTTGGGTTACTCAAAAAGCAAAAATGCCAAAAATCATCTCCTGTATAGGATGCTCCATGATAAAGCCCAAAGTCCTCACCAGATGTAGTCTGTATCTTCCCTGTCAAATCACCCAGTAAAAGCACACACTTTTCATCAGAGCCACCTCGTCTGCCGGTTTATGGGAATAAACCACCACTGAGGGAGAAAGCTGAGCTTTAAGTGGCATCAGGTGCTCCTGCAAGCTGCAGATCACCCCACACCAGGCAAAAGCAGAGACCAATTTTTCGACCCCTGACAAATAAGGATCATGTAAAATCACCCTATAAATTCCCTCACTGACACTTTCCTGAAGGCCCCTCACACAGGGGAACAGCGTGCTCCTGGAGCAAGGGTTGACTTTGGCAACTCTGGAAGTGGTGAGCCCCTGGCCCAGGTTGCCCAGAGAAGCTGTGGCTGCCCCATCCCTGGAGGGGTTCAAGGCCAGGTTGGACGGGGCTTGGAGCAACCTGGGCTGGTGGGAGGTGTCCCTGCCCAGGGCAGGGGGTGCCACTGGGTGGGCTATAAGGTCCCTTCCAACTCAAACCACTCTGTGATCTATGATCTGTGTTTTCCGAGATCTCACCACTTCCCCTCACCCAGCCCAGCAGCCGGAGAGCCGAGACCTGCTGGGAAGACTTGCTTGGGCCCGCCTTGCTGGCTGGAAGCAGGCAGCGTTTGCCTGTCTAGGCTGTCTTTTTTGGGGACAGATCAGAAGAAAGAGAAACAAGCACCCAGCGAGTCACCAGCTGGACCGTGGAGTCAGAGGATTTTCACAGACTGCTCACAGAAAATATGGAGCATCTCTAGAGGTGAGTAATTAAGAGTGAGATCCAGGCTACAGCCTGGCAGCAAAGCGCCCTGCCTACCAGCTGACGGAGGCAGGACCTGCCTGCTCTCAACAGCATTCTGTAGCCAGACATCTCTTTTATAGATTCAGAATGTTCAGATTCTATCATTAGCCTGACAATAAATGTCCGGCATTTAAACACATCACTGAAGTTAAAGATCATTTGTGATGCATTAACATCCACTTCCTTCTGCCTTCTGCACATTTTACAGTGCCCAGCCAAGCTTACCCTCGACATAAAATGAATCGTCGTGCATTTCAAAGAACGACACCCATTAAGGTGAATCATGTGTTAATCATCATTACAAATCTGAACAAAATACACCATATATTTTCCATCGGTGGTCATGACTGTTTACTTACTGAAGCTACTGGTAAAAACGAGCTTTCCGTCGAGGCTGCAACGCCTCGTCATTCACCCTGCACGTTACTGTAAACTAATTCACTGTAACATTATGGTGCTGGAAAACACTTCCGGTGCTAGGAAGTGCTAAAGATCTCCAAAGTTCCTTATGTATTTTGTTCTTAAATATGGGATTTCTGACCTCGTAATTGACAAATTGTCTCCTTAAGGCATTTTATTGCAAGAATTTTTTATAGAAGCTTACAACAGCTGCAGTCAACACCACCCACGTCAGCGTAACCAACCTGCTAACCCCTGCTCCCAGGGCACAGAACACTGCTCCGTGCTGCTTTAGTGAACCCACTTTTCTCTTTCAGATATTACCACAACAAAAAGGATGGTCAGGACACCGATCTGTAGCTATTCTGTGCTTCGGTTAGAGCCTCTCCCTCTCTTTTCTGTGCCTTTTTGGACAAGGGCCACATCTACAGGCCTCGCTGCAGAGACGGGTAAGCCATGCAGCTGCAGCAGAGCTACGTCCCTGCATCCAGGTACCTGCCAGGCAAATCACAGAAACACAGAAGGGTTTGCGTTTGTGTCTGAAGGGACCTTAGAGCCCACCCAGTGCCCCCCCTGCCCTGGGCAGGGACACCTCCCACCAGCCCAGGTGGCTCCAAGCCCCGTCCAACCTGGCCTTGAACCCCTCCAGGGATGGGGCAGCCACAGCTTCTCTGGGCAACCTGGGCCAGGGGCTCACCCCCCTCACAGCCAACAATTTCTGCCTCACATCTCATCTCAGTCTCCCCTCTGCCACTGTAAAACCCTTCCCCCTCGTCCCGTGGCTCCCCTCCCTGCTCCAGAGTCCCTCCCCAGCTTTCCTGGAGCCCCTTTAGGGCCTGGAAGGGGCTGGAAGGTCTCCCTGGAGCCTTCTCTTCTCCAGGCTGAACCCCCCCAGCTCTCTCAGCCTGCCTTCATAGGACACAAGCTGTCAAACAACTCAACTGCTCTGCACAGTTCGTTACAGCTAGTGGACTGTGCTCAAATGCTCCACATGCAGGAGGACCGCATCCTATCACATAGCATGCCAGGAATCATAACAAGACACGTGCAGCCTACAGTTACCACAAAATAACCCTCAGTACGTGATTTTGTCACCAGTAACTGGCCAGTACTGGGAGATTCCTCTGAAGCATCCGCAGTTGCTGGCTGGACAAGAGGATGCCTGGCAAGAGAACAGGGCAGGGGTAACAAAGAGGTTCACAACTGCAGACGAAACTGGAAGTTGGTAACTCCCTTTTAGTTTGGGATCACTAACAGAAGACCTGGTGTTGCTTACACCGTGATAATAGGCATAGCTGGGCAACAGGCTGCGTGGGAAACACACCAAGACAGAACCTATTATCTACAAATCATGTAATAAACACCCTTTCATTTTTGCAGAACATACACATTAATGGTATTGACCTAAGCCTGTACCCTATAAATATGTTATGCTACATGTGTTCCTATAGTAAAGCAGTTACGCAGTCTTGAGAAGTCTTTAATAACTGACTGAAATCCCAGCACAAGTCCCGAAGCACTTAAAACATTACCGGAAACAAGCGATTAACTTGGTTTTAGCAAACATTAAGTCATCCTCAGAACAAGCCACTCAGTGGAGCGGATGGGCCATCGGTATAAATGTGAGGGCTTCAGCAGAACTCCCCACCTCATCCTGCAGCTCCCTCCCACCCCGCAAGAGCACAGCAACCACAGAATGAGGGGCACAGTG
Organism: Rynchops niger; assembly: GCA_013400035.1. NCBI lineage: Eukaryota > Metazoa > Chordata > Aves > Charadriiformes > Laridae > Rynchops > Rynchops niger. The sequence continues at coordinate 308,545 of VXBH01007706.1, read as the reverse complement.
GTGGCGCTGGCCTTGCTGGCTCTCCTGCTGGTGGCACAGGAAGGACGTGGGGAAGGGAACACCATCAGGCTCTGCGGGAGAGACTTCGTCAGAGCTGTTGTCTTCACCTGTGGTGGCTCTCGCTGGAAAAGGCATTTGACTGATTATCACTACCTGTTTGGTAAGTACTAATTAATGCTTATCACCCCCTGCAAAGATTTGGAAGACCCAAACCACCTGCAGGCTGCAGCTCAGGGCAGAGCTGCCCCCTTGGCTTCTGCTGCTCCCCTCCAGAGCTGCACCTCAACCATGGTCAGCACGGGCTTTCCTGGGAGACAGCAAGAGAAGCGATGCCACTTCATGCTTTTTGGCTTAGCTTAGTGTGCTATTTTGCCAAATAAGTAACATTTAGATCAAGATTTTCTACGACAACCTGAGAAATGAAGAGTTAAGCCCAAGGCTATCCCTGAAAATCTCTCTGTCAGAGACAAGCTTCGCTGCAGCCAATGCACGTTTTTTACCACTGTCGGCAGTAGGAGACACCACTTTCCCCACTAGAAACCAGAAACTTTATTACAACTTAAAAATACTATAATAAAGTATGTTGGACATATACTCTGCAACCTACGTATCTTCACATGGTGGTGTACGCACTTACAGGCAATTCAGCCCTTACATGCACTGCTAGAAATTTGCACTCTGACAGGTAAAAAGAGCCAGAAAAAAGAAAATAAATGAGGCAGATGACAGGAACAGCAGCTTTCTATGCTTTTCATGCAGTAACATCTGCCTTTTTTAAAAATTCTGTTGTAGCAGCAGCTTTAAACAAACATAAAAAGCAATGCCACGTGCAACACTCTACCCAAGGGTCTATTAAAGGAGAAGAAACCCCCCCCACTAAACCAAGCGAGATAACTACTGTACCTTTATAAACTCCCCAAGGCGGTGCCCAGTTGTACTGTGGTATTTAAAATGCACATGAATCACAAGCGTCATTTAAGTGGGAACATCCAGGAACTTGGAAATTGTGAGGTGCCTTCACATCACATCTGTGTTTTAGGAAACCCACAACATGCTGGTCAAGGGGCACTGACACATCAAATCGTGGTTTTACCCTTCGAACCAAACACATCAGTGTACGACTGACAAGGCAACTATTCTTACAAAAAACACTCTTCAATATAAATTCATAAATTACTGGGTTTCTTTTTAACATGTTAGTCACAGAGTGTGTACCTCGCACGTCTATTTTAATACTGCCTTGTTGAGAAGTCAGTGATCTGGCAGATCTTGGCTGCTCGCATCAGAAACACGGAGAACAATACTTTCAGCTCCCTGGCTCTAGGGTGGTCTGTCTTTCTAGGAAAGATATAAACTACTCATGACTCCATGACTTTTAATTTTTAGCTTTGAATTTTGATGCAGCAGAGAGTGAAAATCCCGTGCCTTTCTCACAAGAGAACAACGGTTATGCCGACTCCTCGACGCACACAGACCTGGAGACTGACAGCGAAGAAATCCCCAACACCCAGCCCGAGACAGAGAGAGATTTGCAGCGCACCAGGAAAACGTCCACCCTAAAAAAGCGCGAAGCCATCAAACTCCTGACCACATCCTGCTGCAGCATCGGCTGCAGCGAGAGAGAGATCAGTTCCCTGTGCTGAAATGCCGCAGATGCCGACGAGGTTCAATGTGACAGCTTTGTATTAAAATAATCATGACATAAACCACAATTATTTCAGTTGTCTTCTTTAATTGTCATTTTATTCTTTGCAGTACGCTAGGGACTAAAGCCTGAACGTTAAATGTAGTGCAAACCAGCAAACGGCTGCAGGCTGGTCTGCGTGGATTCCACAAAGTGTTCGCAGTGGTTTAGAGTTAAACTTTTAGTCACGAGTACAAACATTTCTTCCCATCTAACTACTGTTCTAGTTTCAGCTTTGCACATAGAATGTGATAAAACAAGCCATTTGTTATATGCTTGTTCTCCTACTTATGAAAATGCAACAGCAGGTTTCGGCTGTGAAATAAGGATAGCAAAAAGTCTGTTTTCAGACTCAGAATAAAGCCAAGGCCGCAGCACACGAGAGCTGGGATGGGTCAGCACTAGCCCCGGAGCTGGGCAGGAGCGGCTGTGGGTTATTTCCTATTCCAGCTGCTTCCAGTAAACATCCACCCAGGGTCCTACCTATTGGACAGTTAATTTGCACGCAGGGAGACTGGAAATACATGGCTGAGCTCAGAGGGCTGTACTCCCCCTCCTGGCTATAGCCAGGTATCAGCTGAGAGCCCCAATTCAACGTTTTTTCTTGCTCGATTCAACCACCGTCAGCAGAAGGGCCCAGACACGTCAGATCTGTATATTCTAAACGTGATACTGTTTGAAGACACTTTTCACTTCAAGCGCTGTGGGACAGAGCTAGTCTTCCCCAAGCAGAACTAACCACTTTCTCTGGACCACCTTTGGCTTTTCTCGGGGCTCTGGGGCAGCCCCCAGCGAGCAAAGCTCCTGACTCCCTTGATCTCTGCGGCCCCCACCACCACCCAGGACACCCCTGGGCCCAGCAGGAAGGTCTGGAGGGATCCCTCTCCATCGTTCCCCAGGCAGGGCAGGGGGAACAACAGCACCAAGCTACTGCAGCTCGACGGGACACGGCACCTGCAATACAGCGTGTGCACGGAGTGGCCCCATGCTTAACTGCCCACAAGCACTGTTTAACCGAGACAGCTTTAAAATGCCTTTGTTTTGCTTTCCAGAAATGTATTTTCTACTCGGGGATCACATAGGGAGGGCAAATTCAGGGAGAAAAAAAGTATTACAGGGATCGCAGGTTCTGAAAGCTGCTAGAATCAGGTGCGAAACAGCGCAGAGAATCACTTCCCAGAGAAAGCTCTGGGAAATGCTATTATTACATTCACCACCAAAAGGCTCACAGCAACCACATTTCAAAACAGGTGAAAGTTGCCTCAGCCCTTCACAACCATTTTCAACAACAGGAAGAGTTAGGCTGAATGTTCACTACCCTTGCTGTTAAACACAACTACCTCCTTACTCAAAATAGACAGCATAGACATTGGCGAGAGCAAACAGCGAAGCGTTCTTGAACACGTACGACGAAAACGTATCGCTCGCAGGATCCCACAGGCACCGGCTTCCGATTTGCATGCTCTGCTCATTCAGCTGCCCAACGTGTGTCACCACAACGATCTTGTACCTCGGTATCTTAAGGTCTTTTACCCGCGCTTTAATAATCTGCAAGAGAAAAACACGTTCAGACACAGGTGGCGAGCTCTCTTTGCAGGGGATGCTCCGGGGTTCGGTTTCCTGGGACAGACAAGTGCAAGCATCGCGCTGTGGAGCCCTTGCAACAATCCTGACGACAATCTTGGAGCTGCCGCATTTGAAACGTGTATTGCGAAGTCCCCCAGCCCCGCGGGCAGGCGGCGTGTACGCTGCCGAGGTCCTTTCATAGGAGAAGCAACACTTCCATCTGCTAAAACCAGGCACACCTTCCTGCTGGACTACAGAAATGCAGGCACAGATGTTCAGTAAGGAGTTACTGTATGTGATCACCCTGTTCTCCTCCGTATGTGTTTACAGTTACCCGCCGATTACAGGGGGGAAAGGAAGAGCAGACAGTACCGCTTTTTTAATGCTCTTCTGGACCACATCAGCTGAAGGACTAAAGGGTCAGGACAGTCTTTTCTCAGCAGCAAGACTGGATTTAACCGAGGAGCTTGCACTCGTGTCACTGTGCAGAATTCAGCTACTACCATAACTGGAAGGAAAGGTCTGATACGTACTTAAAACTTCTTAATGGCATTTCTGGCCAGGGCAACCACAGCATGGAGTTTTTACTGAAGCACACGCTTGGCCAGAGCCACTGCTACTCGAACACACCTCATCGTTAACTCATATAAGCCTCCACCCGCCTCGGACCAACCCTTGGTGCATCTTGACGGCCTCCTCCAGCACTTGTTTTACACTTGATATTTACATTTGGGGACCTCCCCGCCCCGGCGGCCACCTCCCTCACACCCCGTCGAGGTGTGAGGACAAAATGGCCGCCTGTTCCAACTCGATACCTCAGCGATACCTCAGCGATGTCCTTCGCCATGTCCCTGCAGCGGGCCGGCTCGTAGGGCTGCTCCCTCAGGTAACTCCCCACCACATCCTTCAGGATATCATCCACCGCCGCCACCGGGAAGCGCCCGGGGGCACCTGAGGGGAGAGGTTAAGCTCGGGTTTCTGAGGGAAGACCCACCGCGCCGAAGCCGGAGGAAAGCGCCTGGTTCCGCCCCGAAGCTCCCAACCCCGGCACCTACCCGAGCGGGGGTGGCTGCCGCCCGCGCCGCCATGCATCCCCGCACCGCTGCTGAGGGGAGGCGGAAGGGCGGGAAGGAGGCGGCCAGCGCCGCCCCACCGCCTCCCGGCTGCTCGCGGCCGCGGGGTGGTGCTGGCCGCCGCCTGCCCGCCAGCCCCAGGCGGTGGCGCCGGCACAGGCCGCCATGTCGTGTTCCTCCCCCCGCCCGGTCTCCGTCGCTCCGCAGCTTCCGTGGGTCCTGCGTGTCCCCACGGCCTCCACGGGTCCTCATGTACAGCTCAAAGCCCCAGGTGTCCCTATGGCTTCCACAGGTCCCCACGTGCCCTCACAGCCTTCGCGGGCCCCTGCAAGTCCCCGTGGGCCCCTGTGGTCTCTGCGCGTCCCCACGGTCCCCGTGTGTCCACACAGCCCCCTTATGTCCCCATGGCTCCTGAGGGTCCCTGCAACCTCCACAGGTTCCCCATGGCCCCAGGGGTTTGCATGGTCCCCACATGTCTCCATGGCCCCTATGGGTCCCCTGGGCCCCCATGGCCTCCACAGGTCGCCACGTCTGCCTACAGCCCCCAGGGGTCCCTATAGCCCCCCCGTGGGTCCCTATGACCTCCGCAGGTCCCTACAGCCCAAACAGGTCCCCATGACCCCTGTGGATCCCCATGGACCCCACAGATCCCTACAGCTCCATGGGTCTCCCTAGCTCCCACAAGTCGTCATGGCCCCCCACGTGTATCTACAACCCCCGTGTGTGTCTATGGCCGCCACAGGTCCCCACATGTCCCTGTAGCCCACACGGGTCCCCATGGCCCCTGTGTATCCCCGTGGACCCCACAGATCCCCATGTGTCCCTACAGCCCTGACATGTCCCCGTGGCCTCCATGCGTCCCCTCAACCCTACGCGCACCCATGGCTGACCTCTAAAGAACAAAGTTAAAAGTTTATCAAAAAGTGTCAGCTGGGACATGGTTGAGAAATCACAGAAGGTACTTAACCTTGAATAGGATGCGAACGAAACAGTGTCTCTCATCTGTTCTTTTGCAGTTGCTGACTTAGACATAAGATAGCAAAAAATATAACTTCTGAACCAAAGTCGAGCCAAGAGTGTATCCCGAACTAAACTTGGGCAATTATAACGCTAAAATCATACCGCTTTGTGAATAATAAGCATGCTAATCAGGTAACCTCCCTAAATGTTTTAAACATGAATTTAGATGCATATGTATAGCTAGGAGTGGTGAACGAATCATTATTAACCAATCATCAGCTGTATTTTATTGTTATAAATATTGGGCAGTTTGAAACCTGGGGTGTGTGCGGGCTGTTGTTAAATGCCTGGCACCTGATTCCGCAGAATGGAAATAAAACCGAATATCTCGACACTGAGTCGGTTATAGGAACCCTAATTTAGAGACAACACAGTCCCTCATGTCCCCACAGGCCCCATGAATTCCTCTCGAGCTCCACCCGTCCCCACGGTCCCCATGGGTCCCTGTATGTCCCCAGGTGCTGACCCTGACCTGTGCATAGCTCCATCAGTAATGATATTTTGGGCTGGGGACAAGGCACCCCTGATAACTCTGCCCAGCTCCCCCGGGTTCTCCTGCACGCGCAAGCAAAGCTCACTCGGAAAAAGTAGTGTTTTATGGTTTCTGTTTATTTTCAAGGAAAAAAAAAAATCACATTTAAATTGCAACTCAATCGGGTATTTAACGTGGTTCTTATGTATAGAATTAATAAACTTTGTTCTGACGTGGAGATTTATTTGTTGCAACATTATGCATGGTAAATAATTGCATATTCAAGATTTTGTGAAATGGGTGACGGGGAGAATGGAGGAGGGACATTTATAAAAAACATTATTTACAAAAATGATATCCACATGGTCGTCTCCTAATCTATAAGGCAAGTAACATTTAAAATATGTTGTTTCATGATTATCTTCAACAAGTCAATACAACACATTCATATTACCAGTGGTCAAATACAAAGCTTTGCTGCTGCGATAGTCCGTGTGCAACAAACCTGTACGTCTTTTACAGTTTTTTTTTTCTCTGAGAACAGTAGGTAAGCAGCAAAGTTTTCATCACAGACTAAGCAGTACCTAGGCCATCGTAGACTAAAGGTATAATATATCTCATTGCACGTTTAGGCAAAAAAGGCCAGCCATTAATTAACTTATTTAACTTAAATCTTAAAAATAGACCTGTGTATCTTAATCCACAAATATTTATAAACATTTTATACACGAGGGAGTTCATAAAATGATACAGGGCGATACCCTGGGAAACCCGATTCACTTCTGGGGCTTCCTCTGGGTTCAGAGGTGTCACGGCGAGGTTCTGCGCCCGGAGCCCTCCATCCCCAGCCCGTGGCCGCAGGACCGGAGCTTCGATCCACAACGCAACCCGATTCCTCTCTCACACCATGACTAACATCTCCATATGCTTTATCCCATCAAAGCAACCGAGTGATTTCATCAACCTTAGAGCGTTTTGGAGCGGAAAACCTCTCCTGCGTGGATTACGAACCCAACAACAGGAGGGCCTGGCTGCAGCCATTCGCCCCGTGTCCAGAAAGAGAGAGATTTCTACGGGAGGAATAAGATATTCTGAACGCCTCGCGAAAACCTGGTGTGTTTTATCCCATTCTGCTTGGCCTGCAGTGAAGCCCTGCCTGCGTGCAAACCTTTGGAGAGCATCGCCGCACTAACGCTTGCCATTTTAAGACCAGTGGTCAGCAGCATTATCTGCAGCCCCTCCTGGAGTGACAGGGGGGTCACGCAGGAGGTGAGGGGTATTTCTGCAGATCCTTTTCTAGCCTTACAGTGGCATAAGGATTAAAATACCGATGATCATAAAAACTCCCCGGCTCTGCGAGAGTTACTTTCCTCGGGAAATTGTGAGAAAAAGAAGAAAAGAATTCTGGCTATGAAATGAAATCGTCGAGACAGTAGTTTCTTACCGTCAAAGTACAATGGCATGATGTTACGTAGTTTGGTCACGGCAAGCATAAAAATTAAGTTTTTTGACCAAGACATTTTCACATAAAACCAGCAATAGGCAGGGGAAAAAAAATCACTTCATATTCAGTGCATTGAAGTGGCTTTCTCCAGTAGATGTTGGGTGTTTGGGTAACACACCTGTNAAAAAAAAAAAGGTGAAATGGAGGAGAATTCCTCTGCGAGGCAGAACTGCAGCACGTGCCCAGTGGGCACAGCAACCGCACTGCTGCCGAAGGAGACGGGCAACTGAGGGAGAGGTCCGAGGAGGGCTGAATGTTTTTAATAAAAGGTGTTTGACTCTCTCTTAGGTCGTTTGAAAATGTGTCCCCTTTTCATTGCAGTCCAGCCCCTTAAAAATGCTTCTGGTGGGAGAAAGTGAAGCGGCGGTTCTTTACGCGATGCTCGCGCTGCAGGAATCTCTGTGGCGGCGGTTCAAGAGAGTGCCACTGCCGCCTGGTTTGAATCATCCAGAATTAGGTGAACGAACACAAGTATGATTTGTGGTGGCGTGGGCAGCACGGCAAGGTCTCAGCAGGGACTCAGTGGGAAAATAATCACCCGTGCAAGAGCCGACCTATTTTCACAAGCGGGCACTAAACAATCGCGTTAAAAGGAGACGTCAGGCAGGTCTCACCTGCAGGTGTGCATGGCTTCAAAATCATAAGTTCTGTAAGTTTAAGCAGGATATTTCTCTGGTTTTCCCCATGCAGCCCAAACGCCTGGCACTATCATGAGAGATACCCCGACAGCGTCCCGCAGCAAGGGTGCGACAGTGCCCGCAGCCTGCCTGGGAAACTGCCTCCCTCCCCATCCCCTCCCTGCCTGGCCGGAACGGGATGCCATTTTAACATAAACCTTCCCCCCCCGCCCCGTCTATATTTTAAAAAACCGCTAATAGATAAATCCTGAAAAGGCATACCGAAGACAAAATTAATTTAACTGAAATACCCATTAACAGCACTTCCATCTTTAAGCCCAGCCTGTGTCGGGAGGAGCGTGCAGTTGCGTGACTCCCTCGGTACAAGACCGCACTCGTGTGACAAAGCTTTTGCGAGTGAAGCCACACACGTACACGCTGCGACCTCACACTGGCTGGGGCAGGAGTTTAACGGACAGTGGCCTTACAGCAAAAATAAGAAGCTTTATAACAGGGGAGTGATATTTAAGAACACACGCAAACACCAAACGAAATGTGTATTAATCTGGTAGTGTTTGGTTCTATTGAGCAATTTCATCGTTATTAAGAAATGTTGTTGAAGTAGAAAATT
>VXBH01007706.1:194421-226067 GCA_013400035.1 Rynchops niger | reverse complement strand
CGCTCTCTGGGGACGGCTCCCTGGCCCTGCCGTTGTCGCAGCCTGAAATCTGGCCGCAGCGTGGCGGTGACCCCCTCGGTCAGGCCCGAAATGCCGCCCTGAGGCGCAGCCCAAAGCGCAGCCCGGGGCGCAGGGCTGCGCACGGGGCCCACCCCAGGCAGCGGGGCGGGAGGGCGGCAAAGGAAGAAATAAACCAGAAATAAACTATTTCATCCAACCCAACTCCTCTGCTTGGCCCCATCTGAAGTTGCCTCAAACACCAGTAATGGGGGTGGGGGGGACCCAGGGAAGCTGGGGACCCCGGGGGGGACCCACAGCAGGACCCGCTGCCAGCAACAACCCCCTCCTGCGGGTAAATCTCTTCTGCAATATATGTATTTCTTTAATTGCAGCAACCTTCTCTCGGCAATGAGAAGCTTGCCGTGGGAATGAGGATGTCCCCAGGCCGGTCCCGCTGTCCCCTGTGGGTCAGCCCTTCACCAGCCCCCCACAGCGGTGCCAAACCGCAGCCGCCGCGGCTGCCCCGAGCAAAGGCAGTGTTTGACATCCCCCCCGGCCCCGCGCATAACCGTGCCACCAGCACACGCTGTCCCCAGCTCACGGCGCGTGAATCGAGGGCTCCCACCAGTGAGTCACGGGGTGGGGAACCCCATGTCGGGAACGGGTGTCCCCAGAGGACCCGCTCCAGGCGGGTAAGGGGGGGCTGCAGAGCTGCCCCCCACAACAGGGGCGCATCCCACTGCCCCACGCGGGCCAGAACTTTGCTGTCCCCAACCTCCCGCAGCGCTGCAATGACAAAAGTGGTGATGGCATCTGACTGGGACGGCAGAAACACCCTCCAGTAGACCAGAAATAGTGCAGCGAGAGCAGGGACGGGGACGCCCTCAGGGAGGGGAACTCTCGGGGACGGGGAGCTCTTGGGGACAGGGAGCCCTTGGGGACAGGGAGTCCTTCGGGACAGAGAGACCTTGAGGATGGGCTCCTTGTGTCACCCCAAAAGTGATGCTTGGGAGAGCTGGAACATCTAAACACCTCTGATATCGCACCAGCTGGGCCACAACCAGCCCTGTCCTTCCCAGCCAGTGTCCCCGCTGCTACACTGGGAGACCCACCTCCCCTTCGCATGGGGCTACCAGGGCCGTGAGCCCTCGGGCTCCGTTCCAGCGCCACAGACTCGATAAAATCTGTGCTTGGTGCGCCAGCCCCCAGCTCCTTCCTGTTTTTGACTGTGAAACTGTCAGTGCTTCGGATTTTCATTTCTTTTTTTTCCTTCCGTAGGACTTTTAGGTGAACTCTAAGCCAGTGGCGCCTAAATCTTCTTGGCTAGCAAACCGCTTCCAGCACTTTGCACATCCTTACGGTTGGACTGTAACCTGGGAAATGCTCCATCCCGCTGGCTGGCGCACAGAGGGACACGGGGACACGGACCGTGGTGTGCGCAGGGACATGGGGCATCCCCCGCGTGAACGTGGTGGACGTGAAGCAAACCTCGGTGCGGGCAAAACACGAGCAGACGCATTCAGCTCCCAGGCACCGAGCACCCGTGGCAATAAAAGCACATTTCTGAAGGTGTTTTCGCTACTTACACCAAGCGGAGGTGACTGCTGTGGCTGCAGCCATCCCCATGCTCGGCGTCTGGTGGGACCCGTGTCCCCAGCCAGACCCGCGGTGAGGGGCATGGGACACCCCCAAGTGCCAGCCCGATGGCTTGGCACAAAGCTGCCGCTGCGTGTCGTTATTCAGATGAGAAATCTGCATTCTTGGAAGAAACCCAAGACTTCTTCAACACTTTGCACTGGTGGAGAACACCACGAGGGGCTCGGGCCGCGGCAGGGACCGCTGGTGGCTGCACCGTGCCGTGCGGCGCGAGCTCCTACGGATGAGAGGGGGAAAAAAGAACACGGAAAACGGTCCCCACACCCAGGAGAGCAGGCACGGTGCCCGTGCGCCATGGGAAAGAGCAACAGAGCTGGTTTATTATTTTATTTCTTTGCATCATGGTTTCTATTAACAACGCCGACCTCGAGGTCAGAAGTTTCCTGGCAGCGGCGGGGGCTCGCGGGACCCTTGTCCCCACGCTGCCGGTGATGTACTTTCTGCCGAGCGAACAGTGGCTCGTCCCCAGGATTGATGCCTGCGGCGGGTTTGCAGCTGGTGGAAATCTCCCCTGAAACCCCAGCTCTGTGGCCTCAGCGGGAAACTATGTCCTCGAGGCCGGCTGCCACTCGGCCACCGCTGATGCCGGGGCTGTTGGTGACATCCATCACTAGGGCTGGCAGCAAGGAGGGGGCAGCGTGAGCTCCCTTCCCGTCCCGCAGCCCCGAGGCCGGAGGTCCTGAGCCCCTCGGCTGGGCCGGGGTCCTGTGCCATCGACCCTGCACATGTCCCAGCCTTGTCCCCTCCTGGACCCAGCCCCGGTGACCCTGCACAGCCAACCCCAGTTGCACAGCTGGTTGCACAGCTGGTTGCACACCCCCGTTGCAAACCTGGGAGCCGCCCCTTCTCCGGAAAGACACGCTTTCTGCACCCTGTTCTGCTGCAGGTTTCATTTTTTCACCCTGTTTTTCCCCCCGTTATCCCGGCAGCAGCGATTCCCAGCCCCTCCGGGTGCAGCCAGGATCTGCCGGGGGGGTTGCTGGAGGCAGCGCGGCTGCACCCGCGGGGGGAGCCCTGGGGAGGGGGCGCAGACACCCATCAGCACCCTCCATGCGGGCCGCTAACGAGCGAGGAGGAAGCACCGCGTCGCTGCCTGCGCGCGGACGCGCTTCCGATGCTGAAGGAAACCACAAACCCCACGGGGTGCTCGGGCCCAGCAGGAGTTTTGGACGGGAGGACGGTAAAGCAGAGCCAAGACGCGTCCTTGTCCCTCGAGGAAAGGAGGGGAAGTGAGCCAGCAACCCCCCCACCCCCTCCCCGCACCTGAACTGGGATTTCCCACCCCAAAAATGGAAGGAAAACAGGAGGGACTGGGGTTAGTTTTGCAAGGTGGCTGCCGTGGGAGCGTTTTCTCTGCTGTTGCCAAGAAGGAGAAGTGAAAGGAGGTGGTTGTTTCAGCGCCGGAGCAGCACCGCCGTGTTTGCCTGTGCTGACGACGAAGGCGCTGCCTGGCAGAACTAGGTCACTGGAAGGGGAAGAGATAAAGCAAGCGAGGGCTGGCGGCGCAGGGGGGGCCAGGGCAGAGCACCCCGCGCCCGTCTCGGCCCCGCACCCGGGCACAGCGCCTCCCCCTCACACCTCCGCTGCCTGCGGGCTGGGGGGGGGTCACCTGCGACTTCAGCTCTTCGCTGTCTGTCCTACTTGGCCGCTTTCTCCAGCCAGAACGGCGGAGGTTTTTCCAGCCCGATAACTCGTTTTCCACCTCTGCGCGTCCCCGGGAGCCGCCGGCACGGCCGGGCGCAGCCACCACAGCGACGGCGCACGTAAACGATGCGCGGGGGTGAGTTCACTGGAAAAGAGAGATTGGTGCCAGCACCGCCAAGAGGTTTTCACCCGTGGTTCAGACCCTGGCGAGGTGCTGTGTGGAACACCCCGTTGTGTCGCTGGTGGGCACGGGGGTTGTCCCCACATCCAGTCCCAGTGCCTGCTGCCAAGCCCGGGGTCAGCCGAGGTCGGAGCCCCCTCCCAGCCGGAGCGGAGGAGACTGCATGGAGGTGGGATGGTGATCGCTGCTCCCATGGAGCGTTGGGTGGCAGGGCAGGGTGGGACTGGGGATCCGCACTTCCGCACTTTCACCTGGCTTCGTTTCGGAGCCGGCGAGTCTGGGGGAAGCCTGCGGAGACCCTCGTGGCACTACAGCAGATTCACCTCTGGCTACCACCGGCTCTCCCGGCATCACCTGCAGCGAGGGTGGCCCAGGGGGAGTCCCCGGTGGCGCAGGGTCCCCTCAGTCCCCTCACCCCCCCACCGCCTGCCGGCAGGATGTTTTTTTTACTGGAAAGTCAGTTGTTTTGGGTCAGGCCAGGACATGAAAGCATCCCGTGAGCCGGCCCCGGTGCCGCCCCGCGCCAGGCGAAGGCTGCGCTGTCGGCTGTGGCCATCGCCTTCCTGTCTGCACCGCCTTCCTGTCGCCGCTGCCACCGGCATCGGCCCCGCTCCCCCACCGGCCGCCGCTCAGGAAGGCGAAGGTCTCGCAGCCGGCACGACGGAGAGGGCGGCCGTGCCCCCTGGCCGCAGAAGCCCTTCTCTTCCCGTTCGTAAGACGAGGGCTCTGCGTGTCCGACAGGTTGGGTTTTGCTTTGGCGGGTGCCAGCCGCCTTCGCCCCGGACACTGCCCACGCCGACCTGCGGAAAAAAGCAGCACGAAGAGCCACGGGCAGGGTCATGCTTTCATTTATTCACTTCATATAAAAATCTCTTTAAGAATGCATCTGAACACAATATATAATACTATAACATACATTGTGTGAAACTGTTGGAAACAATAAAATAACCACCTGGAACAATGCAGTGTTCAACAGACATACAAACCCATTGATCATGCACAACTGTGCTATTTTCATTAACTAGTTAGTCACAAGTTGGACCAAAAGCTTGAAACATATTTTACAAACTGAGATTGACACCGCTCACGATGCTGGACAAGCTTTGTCAGAAGAAGTTTCACAGCACAATTATTACATCAGTTCACATTTTTGTCATAGAAATTCACATTGGGTTGTTCAGAAATCGGAACGTGACAATTAAAAGCTGGCCCGTTCGCAGGGGTTTTTTTTTTTTTTTTTTCAGTGTCCCCCCTCCCCCCCCGCTAGGTTTTCGGCACTTCCAACCGCTTCCCGCTGCCCGGGGGGGGGTCCGGTCCGCCCCCCCCCCGCCCCAGGCTCGCCGTGAAGACGAGCTCCCCGCGGGCGGCTGCCACCCGAATGCCCTTCCTGGGTTGCGTCTGTCTCTTCAGCTATGTTCAGGTTCTTGTATTTTATGCAATACAAAAGGTTACAAGAAAAAAAGGCAACTCTTATTCCGAGTTTTCTACACAATTAACATCGCCGCCGACAGGCGATGTTAATTCATATAAATTAATAACTTACAAAACATTACAGTATATACATTACGTAATAAATACACTGTTATAAACAGTAATGGAGGTGTTAGAGCTCAAGGCAGTGCAGGAGGATGGTGGTGGACCTAAACCTAGGAAATGTGAACAACGGGCGAGAGAAACACAAATACCCGAGGGTGCAACTTCCACCGAGCCAAGGAGCTGCCGAGGGGGAACGCGCGTCACACGCTGCCTCACCACGCTTACTTCTCTAGGTACTGCGCTGTGCCACGGAAACAAACTACCCTCTGTCCTGCGCACGACAAAAATAAAACCCCGTTGAGGAAAAAATACTGTTGTTGTTCCTAGCGAGCGAACAGAGACAGTGCGCGATGGCATGAAGTGACTTTAAAGGGGTCACCTGGGGTATTAAGGAGACGATTAAAGGTGCAGTAATGCAAAACAGAGGGTTTCCCTTCCATTTAGTCTGTAAAAGTGATTAACTGCAATAAAGTGACAGGTATTGCCCATGAAAAAAGGAAGACTGCTCTTGTAACAGGAAGAATCAAAAAAGTATCCGTCAATTTTGAAACACTTTGTGTCGCTTTTTATACTAAACTCCGTGTACTTAATTAACAGACTCTTGAAAAGACATGAAAGTGTTTACAAAGAAGGCACACAGGTCTGCAGACAGGTGGACAGGTTTTATATGGAGAGTTATTAATCAGTAGTTTCTATCAGTCTAACTGGTATAAATTCCAAAACTAACAGTATAAAATCTCTCAGTTGTGTGTCATTTACTCTTCAGTCACGACCCAAGCCAGCTCCAGGACAACGCGATGCTCTTGGCTGACAAGGCTTAAACCACAACCTATATCACCTGTTAATTTCCTGAGCAATCATTCACTACACGATCTTTAACCCTGACTCCAATCTCAAGTAGCTGGGAAGATCTTTCAGCCCATGTTGGACACAGGCCTCAGACCCAGGCTGCAGGCTAGTCCGTGAGACTGCTTGCATGCTCCTTAAGTGTTTAAAATCCACTCACACGGGTACAGGACATTATGTGTCGACGGGAGACGTATCTTCTGTCACAATTTCTATGTTCGCCTCCCTCTGTGAATCCTCTTCCCCCGGGTCGGCCACGCAGAGTGTCTTTGTATTGCTGAAGTAGCCGATGCTCTCGCCGTCCTTCTCCGGTCCATCCGAATCCTCCTCCTCCAGCGTCAGTTCAAACTGGAACTTCTCCATCAGGCTCTGACAGTCCCTGCCCCGCTCCTCCAGCGGAGGAGAGGGGCTCTGAGGTATCATGCTCTGGTACCAGTTCCTGTTGTCCTCCAGCGTGTCCAGGATGTCCTGGGCATCGGGCTGCACCAGGTCAGCCCACGTCTCCCAGAGCGGATGGACGATGTAGTCAATGAATCCCACCTGAGAAAGACAGGAACATGCACGCTTAGGGGAAGGCAAGGGCTGGGAGCAGATGGGTGACTAAAAAGCTCAAATGCTGTTAATACACGATTTTTACAGGCAAAATACCCGCCCCAGAGCAAGTCCCCAAACCAGCCCAGTCCAATTGCAGACACAACCATTCGATACCCAAAGCTGCACCTACAGCGTTGGACTAGCTTGGCATCTGGTCCAAAATCAAACCTCGGGTGAGAGTTTAACTAAAAGCAGGAGTCTCCGGGAAATCCAGCGATGGAGCTGCCAGTCCCGCCCCTGGTCGCACGCGTGATTTTAAATACCCCCGTCGATGTCTGTTCCTGACTAGCGGCTCAGCCCCTGCCCCGCAGGAGTCGGGGTACGCCCTCACTTTGAAGAGGGAACACCCCACGGAGGGATGCCTCTCACCCGCTGTTAGTGCAGAGAGGCATTTTCGATGATCGTTGCCTCTGCCCCAAGCACGGAGGAAGTTGGCTGTCTCTCTGACAGCATTCCCTGGTGACTGTGGACGAGGCCAGCGCATTTACGGCAGCTCTGCCGTTACCCCAGGGTATGCACGTGGCTGGCGGCTGCGAAAACGCCAGTGCTCCAGGGGCCAGCAGCCGTCCTTACGCCGAATGTCACTGCTCGTATGGACTGAAGTTTGGCCTCTAGGTGTATTTTACTATGGGGTGTAGTTGGTACCTATTCTGATCTGTTTTGTGGTGCTGCGTCTTTAAACATTTCAGCATTTCTCCTCTACTCCGCCAAAGCAGCCACCGTGTTTCTCTGTGGAGCCAGCCCTGGTAGAGCTTTCCTTTCCTTGCCTTTCCTTTCATGCCGTTTTGGAGAGAGCGCGGAAAGCAGGTCAGCTCATCCCAAGAATTACTCCTCCCGCTCGAAGGCGGACAGACCGCTGGTGCCCGACTCCCATGGAGTGACGTGCCAGCGGTGGAAACAGTGAGGGTTGCGGCCGAGTCCGTCAGTCCTTCCGCCGGCCGGCGCGTAAGCTCTGAGCTAAATCGTTTTTCAATTGTCTGACTAAGAGGACGTACGTCCAGGATGGAGAAAACTGAATGGCCATAAAGAGGATTGAAATTCTTCCGTCTTGGCAGAATGTGTCACTTCTCTCCTCACTGCGCTGGACAACATTTCTGTGCAGCAGGAAAATGGCTCTCAGAGGGGCCAGACTCAACGTGCAGATGTTTGCTTTGGAAATCGCACATGCCTCTTTCAGACACAACAGGATGTCAATAGAACCATTAACGTTCAATTGTAACATACTGTTGAGGCAGCTTAAACAAAAAGGTGATGAAAATTTCCTGCAGCACATGTTCCGGAGCGCTTTTAAAGTGAAAAAAAAAAAATAAAATCATTCTGCATGGTTAGCTGATGGCTTCACCGCCACCCAAAACGCTCAAGGGCTATATGGCGCTAATGGCTACCGGCCGGTCACTTCGTCACCAGGTCATTGTTTCTTTAAACAAAGGTCCCTAATCACGGAACAGCTGGCCAAATGGCTGAGCACCGATCTTCAAATATTTTGATGCAAAGAGGTACCATCTAGAGCTTTGAAACACTTGCATACTGTTCTCCCATCAGTTCCTTGTTTCACACCAGAAGGGACATGCCCCCTCCCTTTCTCCTTTGCCGCTAGTTGGGATTTCAATGGTAGCCATTTTGTGTAATTCCTGTTCTTTTTACATAGCAAAAATGCCATTTTGAAACCTCTGTGAAGTGCGTATGTGAAACAGAAAATTAATTGGGAGCTCACATGCGGAGCACATGGGCATTTTCTGGCCAAGCCTGGCTGAAGAATTCATTTCTTGTTAGGTTAACAAATAAGACAGATTTTTCCAACAAAATCACCATGCGGTTGAGTGAATAATTTTGAAACCACTTGGCTTAGCCCAAGAGGACATTTGGAAATAATTATCATCAATTTTGTTACTTATTCAAGCTGAAAAACCTTGATGATGACTTGCTGGAGTCATTTAAAAACAACAACCAAGACACCATTATATAAAGACTGGAATAGGTTTAGGCAAACATAAATTACCGGCTTCGTTACAGACTAACCGGGTGAAATTTTACAGCCTGTGCTACACAGGTCAGAACAAAATCTGACCTTGAAACCGTTTAATCTATGAATCAGAAGTAGGCATGAGCCAGTTAATCTCAAAAAACAAGACACATCCAGCTCCTTTTAAGGTTTGTACTGACATAAATAAATATTTCTTTGACTTCACCCGGCACACAGCAGCTCCATCAGACCTCTAACTTAACCGGCCAGATCACGCACTGCAAAACTGCTCTGCACGAGGCTGAATAATGACGGACATCCAGACCTTCCCGGTGTCCTGAAGTGGATTTCAGCTGGGAAAAGCTCTGAACCCTGCAGTGCGATGGGGCTGGCATTGCTATAAACGTCTAACACGGGCTACGACATCAGTGGGTCTAGGAGGTGCTAATTAAGGAGGCCGGAGGGCGTGAAGGCAGGAGAGACCTGGCAGAAGGAAGGGGAGATCAGAATTGCACTTTTCAAGCCTGGGGAACCAACTCACTCTGGAAACTGGGACGCCAACAGGGCAAGATGAACACACATTTGGAAATGAGGAGACGCCAAGGGGTACATAAAGGACTCTGAACAGCCTCGCCAGCCTATATTAGCTTCAGGCACAGCTGGATGTCAGGGTCAATCAGAACCAACCCTCTGAACAGCTGGCTGTTTGCCTAATTGTGCTGGAGAAAGCAGATGAATTTTCCCTCTGCTTTAAAAAGACAAGCTTAGGCAGTACAAAAATGCAGCCCACAGCCAGTTACCTGTGATTTTTCCACTGATGCTGTATGTTTGTCGCACATCGGACTGATTTCCATTCCTCTTTCTCGCTCTTTGTCTCCCTGCTGGAAGAACTCCTCCATGATCCTGTCCGTCCACTGCCGGTACAGCTCCAGAGACTTTGTGGGATTACTCAAGTCCGCACAATGTACCATATTTCGGAGAACCTGCAATTACATTAATCAGAAAACTCATAAAATCAAATGGAAAAAGAGGACGGTTTCAAGCTGTATCTGCTTGCTTAATTCAGAACATTTAACCACAGGACTCTTCGATTATGCAACAGCCTATAAAAATATTAACATCGAAACATCCCTGTATATAAGACGACCTGCTACGGTCCGCCTCAGAAGTAAAACGTGCTCTATGTTTTTCAGACAACTCAACACTTACGCAGTGTTCATTACATCGTACAGGTTGGTTTCTGAATGCAGGTGCTTCCCACCATTCAAAATTTATTTCCACGCTCTCAGACGGTTAAATGCTCCTACTTTATTAACTGAGTAATATCCCTTCCACACACACAAAGTGCCTGACTAACCGTGGCCACAAGGATTCAGACGGCAATGGAGTGACCTGTTCTAACATCGGCAGTAAAAAAATAAAGGTAAGGAGAGTTTTCCCATGGGGCTGTTCTTAAGAAGCTGGCCATCAAAGTGGAGAGAAGATCAGGATGGGTCTTGTCCTGCTGACTACGTAACCCCGTTCCAGTACTGCTTTGTCATTTCGGTAAATCAAGGATTAGATTATATAGGGAACAGATTGTGCCTCACTAATTTCAGCTCGGCGCGAGTTGCTTTAGGTATGGAGTTACAAATTAAACCCTTGCAATCTCGCTATACTTTTTCAACTGGAGAAACAAATGGGAAAAAGCAGCAAGGAAATTCAGGAGCTCTCAGAACCTCAGCCTTATAGATGAACTTCGGAAGAATATGCATGTTTGCAGTTCCATGCTTTAAATCTTTAAAACATATGGGACCACCTGGTACCTCTTTGTGGTGCGGAACAGCAGAAAACGATTGCTGAAAATGTAGGTCAGTAGCTGTATGGTCCATTGAAAAGCCACAGTAGAAACAGGAGCATGATTTCTTCAGTTCTGATCAAAATACACAAAATCCAGGAACGTACCTGTATTCTGTCTGTGTAGTTGTCCAGAAGGAGGACTCCTGAACTGGTCACTTTCTTAGTTTCCACCATAGTCTTCAGATCAGCTAAGAGACTCATATGCTTGGACATATCTGTCGCCAACACCTTTACAGAAGTGAAAACAGGACCTCAGTAAGGGCAACCATACAAAGCAGCCAGTTTTTTGTTTAAGAAGAGGAGCAGTGCGTGCATAGCCCATACCATGTCGATCACCATCTTCCTGAGCGTCTGACGCTGTTTCTTGGTCAGGTTCTGGAAGATGTCACAGTGCTCCTCTTGAAGCAGTTTGAAACCCACAGCAAGATGGTGGTTCTCCAAGACGGATTCGTCGTTGTACATCAGGGCTAGTTCGGAATCTAGCGAAACAACACAAATATGTGACTCCAGCATGTGAAATGTGTGATTTCAAACAGCAAATGCCTGTCCTGGGTGCTGAAGTGTTTATCTGTATGCAACAAATCGCAAAAAGTTTTCTTTTTTGCTTCATGTGTGCCAAGAGCGTGCGGTTTTCTAACCCGAGCACATATGTATATAATATAAACAGCCCTTTGTTCGGTCCTAATGAACAAAATAGTACTTGGTTGACTTAGTTACGGGCTTCAGAATCACTGACAACAGAAAGCATGAATCCCGCACACACACTTTCCAAAAAAGAACAATACCCATATTTTGGAATCAAGATACACGCTTAGCCTGTTGCAGAACACAGTATGAACCACAATATTTAGCTTTATTGTTGTCAATAGCAATAGCATTACTTATCTTATATTAACGATAAAATTTGCACTCAGAACTGGAAGAATTATTATGCGTTAGCAAGTAGTAATATTCACAAGATTCAAGGGCACTTTGCAAATTGCACTACAATAGCTTCCTTTGTTAGGAATTTCATTTTAATTACTGATTTATTTCAAAACTTCTAACTAGTTTACTGCACAATATTTTGAGAAAGCAACGCAGTCTGAAAGTCATAATCTGTGACCTCGCTGTAATGGAAAATGCATTTCCGTTAGTTTCCAAGTTTGCAGATGAAATTATTATTGTATTTGAAACAAAACTCACTTGTATTAATAAGAAATTGATTGGAGACCCCGGGGTGATCCACATCATGAATTGCAGCTGCAAAAATTGCAGCAAGGATTTCCAAATCAGTGAAGACAGCCTAGGAAGGAAAAAAGGAATTTGTCAGAAATTCGTCCTTATGTTTTATCTCTCAACAGTTTGGGAAACTCCTTTAGAGAAACAAATTGTGCTTTTTAAATGAGTTTTCTGAGGATGAGACATTTACTCAGGAGAAAGGTCTACAAGCAGCATGTGCTCTTTAAGATGAAAAAAGGCTTCCAGGCAAAGCTGCTGCTGAAATTCCTTAATGGTGATTTCCCTGGCAGTGAACTGAGCCCTCAGAGGAGCAGGCAGCACGCTGCTTTTTGCAAGTCTGAGTGCTACTGGTGACTGAATCAGCTTCAGGTTTTTCTCCCGTGTTCACATAGGCAGCGTGACGTTTTTAAGCTGCCATCTCACATGACAACACAGGGATTGCCCACCACAAAGCACTTAGCTCAGCCGAGGTAACTCACATCCAGCGCAGGGGTAGAGAGCAGGACATGCGTGGACTGGGCAACATCGGCAGCGTGGAGGCTGTTGTGGTAAGCCACGTCCGAATGGTAGTGGTCTTCTAGAGTCATCATGTACGTTACAAAAGTGTCCGATGAGATCTTGAATGTTTTTAGCAGATCTCGCTCCTGTATAATAAATGGTACAAGCACACATGCATATATCAAATAAGGATGTCATATTGTAGAAGGTGACGAAACAGAAAGCGATTAGAAACTAAAATAGTGTTGCAAAAGAACTGCAAATTTGATCAGAAAATCACGAACCTGAAATATAGCGTACATAATGCAGGTGAGCGGCCTGTTGTGAGAATACCTTGCAACATTGAATATGTTGAGACCCCACTTATTCAGATCTTCCAGTTCCTTTTGAAAGGACAAAAAGAGAATGGTTACAATATTTTTCAAGACAATCCTGCACTGATCGTTTGGACTTTCCAAAAGTTTAAAAAGATGCAAATTCAATCTTCATTATGGTAATCATGTGAATGCACGAACACGTATACTCAATAAAGTACACGAACACAGAGTAACAAAGCACTTGTACAAGGAGATGACTTCTCTCTGTGTGGCAGGAGAGTTAATTTGTGATGTGTGTTTCCAGGTAGCAAGAAGAAATGCCCTGACAGAGACAAAGGCCCTGCAGCCGGTTTGCTGGATGTAGCGTTGTTATACGTTCCTGTGTTTGATAATTCCTGTCCTCAGCCTTCATCACAGTTTTAAAATTATTTTAGGGATATTTTCAAGGAATTTATGATCATAGAATATGCTGTTAGGGGCTGGTACCATTAATTACAGCATTTGTAATGGCCATATGACATCAGGGATACTGACTCCAGTTTTACAAGGCGGGGGGGGTGTGTGTGTGTCCATCCAGCCAGTCCATCCCCAGCTTCCAGATAATACTGCAAGAATCTGTCATACCTTGGCCAGATGGTCTTCCTTTTCTGTTTTCACACCAAATCGTGAAATGCTGGTGTTATTTAAGCTTGAACTATGCATTAATTTTTTCACTCCACTGATCTGCGTCATGAGCTGCTGTTTTTTCTTCTTCTCTCTGTCTTTCTGGGTGGGAGAAGGAATCTCCACATCATTCTGCTTGTCTGTAACCAATAAAGGTGAAACAAATCAACATCCTTTGCAGCGTGAGCACCCATCACTCCCCCCAAAATCAACCCTTAGCTTTGCTGATTGAGTGGCTCCGCACACCAGTTCCAACCTCTTGTGGGGCCTTCTCTAATTTTGTGACCGAACTGAAACAAAATCAAGGTAAAATAGTCACATAACCTCTGTTTGTCCTCTGCAAGACTGAACCTTCCCAGGGAGCCCATGAAGGGCCGCTTTCATCATAGCCATTTTCGCGCTGCATCCCTTGGGGACACAGGCAATGTCCAGGAGGTAGCTCCCCACAACTGAAGGGCACCAGGTTCTGCTTATGACTAGATCTCAATTAATTTTTATTAACTGTTTTCAGGGAAATAAAGCGTATATATTCAAACAACACATTTTCCTCAATGAAGTACGTAAGCATATATTTTCACATTCACTCTACTAGTACTTATTAGGGCCAAACCCATCTCCATACCCCCTGCTCTTAAACCACCAACAAACTGGCGTCACTGATTTGTTAAAGGTTTGCCCTTTACAAATATGTATAGAATAACATACGATGCACAGGCCACATTTCTCTTGTCATGCTCAGAGACAGTAACAACATTAGTACACATTAAGTAGGCACCTAGTGGGGCACAAACTTGACTGTGGGGGTGCGTTTAGCAAATAAATCTATCCACATATACTGCTTACTGCCTTTACAACTGATTTATTTGCTGCGTTAAAACGGAGATACAGTGGCTCATTACTTCCATACTAACCATTTTTTCATGAACTTTTAGAAAAGGCTGCTATAACCTCTTTGTGCCGTTGCATCTCTGAGGACCTCCGAAGGGACTAGGCATTTAGGCATTAGTTACTTTTGCCTTAGTTTAATTAAAAATCTCCGAAATAAGAACTACCAGTGTGTCTGCAACCCTGCAATTAAGAAGGAAGCCATTATTCACAGCAACAGTCCGGCTGACATTAGTGGGTGTTCCCCTTGTGTGTTTCTGCTGAACAACAGGACTTTCCTCTATGTAATCTCCTTAGCAATGACTAACGCTAAGGCAGCGTAAAATGGACATTCTTGAACAGAAATCTCTAATTTGTTGAATCATGTCCCCACGGTGGTGGCAGCAGCAACACCCCTCGCCCCTTAGGAAAGGGAATGTGCTGGAAGGCCATCATGATCTTCCCTATTTATGTGATGGGGCCAATGAGAAAACCATCGGTTCTGATGCAGTTCTGATCGGTTCTGATGCAGGTCCTCTGCAGAGGACATTGCTTCTTGGTGCTTCCTCAGCTCATTTAATAAAGTCAAGAGACTGAATGAAGTCACGTGATCCGGTTTTAATATCTGTAATTTATCCCCATCTAACAAACACTGTTTGGATGTAAAGGAATGTCCTATCCACATATTTCTTTTTTTTGTTTGTTCGGCTTCCTCAGTTGTAGACTCGTGTGATTTTGTGTGTTCCCTTCATTTTGAACCAAATTTTAGGGGAGAAATAAGTAATTCATAAAAATGTAACACCACAACTTCCTAAAAAAGCTTGGAGATCCTTTTAAAAGCTTCACTCTTTTCTTTTCAAGATGAGCAATCAAGTTGCAATCTGGCCCCATCTGGAGAGCCTGCCCCATCGGCGTTAAGACGGCCCTACGTGGCGGAGCAGCCCCCATACTGCCGCAAAACGGCCAGGACGTCACCATTACAGAATATGTGAGAAGCAGCAGAGCAGGAATGAACAAGACCATTGGCAAGACCTGCAAAGGGAAATGCAGCTACCTGACCCAGCCTGAGTATGGGGAATAATACCGCTTCAGCTAATTAGCCCCTGCTGAGATATAGACGCCGCTAGCTTGAGTGTACGTGTTGTTTATTAGGTTAATATTAGGTCCACAGTATCAAGCCACATTGGGTATTTCTGCTGCAGCACATCCTGCTCCAGATGCCCGCTGGCAGGAGCTGATGAACAACAAACTCCCTGAAAATGCCATGGTGGTCATGCTCCCCGGCGTGCTGTGTACGCCCCAGGCTCTCCAGCTGAAGAAGCGGCTGCTGGCTGGCAGCTAGAAGTCTTGCTTCTCCTCCCTGTATTAATTCATGTTCTGGATGTCATGATTAAGCTGAGCGATAAGACAGGGCCAATGGATTCCCACAAAGCAGCTCCAGACTTATATGGATTATTAATGATGTGCTGTGTCCTAAATGCACGCAGCAGTTCCAGTTGCAACTGGCTATTGAAATCACTTTAAAATCTCTTAATGGAAATAATTGTGTGTCATACAGTGAATGCGTTCTGGGCCGTCTGAACCGCAGGGCATGAGTCCCCCACGAGCTCCGGCATCCCACATACACGCAGCATTTGAAGACATTGGATTCAGAGATACATATATGAGGGTCCTGTGCTGAGCTTTGTTTTATACGCAAATGGTCACAAATTCCAAAGCTACTTGAAAACACAGAAAATTATATTTTTCATAACAAGTATGTTTTGTAAACACAGAGGATTCATTCATACCAGTAGTTTTATGAGCTCCACCAAAACTAATGATAAGCAAAATATTCTCTTTGCTCTTTATTCTGACTTTCAGTGCAAAATGAAATATATATATATATATTAAAAAATATATATATATATTATGTATATAATATATAAAATGTCTGGGCTCAGCCTATTTGTCTGAACCCTGTCTCTGAAGGGGGAAGCTGCAGCTGTATGAGGCAGTAGTTGCAAAGAGTATGCAGTTGGGCTTGTGTGACTTCGTCCTTTCCATAAGGTCAATACAAAAATCAAATACATTGCATAACGCAGCTATCAATAGCTTAATTCAATCTGACCAGAAAAATCTTTCGATTTGCAGAGGGAATTCTTTTGTGGATAGATTTATTCAAACACTCCTCCCCATATCCATTTTGAAAGTGAAAAATCAAAACATTTAAATAATGCTCTGCCCCAAAGGAGAACTGGGCACAAGTATCGACTGGTGGGTATTAGGCTGCCATTAATCATTATCTTTGAGTCACCCAAAAGCTTGGGATGCGACGCCTTACCCAGGAAAGTGTTGGAAATGTACTCAGACACCTGGTTGCCGGAGCGGCTCATCTCGGAAAGGTGTGTCAGCTCCCGGTTCAGCATCCTCTTGAACTGGGAGGGGAAGAGCACAAACACAAAGATGGCATTTTTCTGAATGCTTCCCCGAATTAATACAGCTTTATCACAAGCAAGTCCCCAAACAAGATGTTAAAAGCAAAATTCTGGAGATATTTGGAATGGAGTCAGCAACATATGGTTTCATTTAGATACTGTTCAGCATCATCATGACTAGATATTTCTTTTCAGTACACTAAACTACAAAATGGATTTCCTCCAAAGATGCATATTAGTTTTCTTCTGCAACAAATGAGACGATAATGTCTCAGGTAATCTCTCTGAAAGATAAAATGCTTGTACTGGTTTTAAATTCCACATCCTATAACCTTCTTTTGTTCTGAATCTTAGAAGTTTGCTCCATTTTGAATTATGCAAGTAAAAGACAACTGCATATCTTCAGAACGTAACAGAGGAGAAACATGCCATAAATCTGAAGATCTGCTTGGATCACTACAGTAAAATGTTAAGATTCAAGCATTTGTTCCCCCAGATATACACAGTATGACCCTCCTAACCTTCTAATCACACATTTTCGTTGCTGCATCATTTTATCCCTCAACAGTGAATTCCCACAGGAGAAAAAAAATCTACATACATGTACGCCGCATGCACAGCACACACAGTTTATCTCTTGCCATACAGTACACAGCAATAACCATTTTAAAAGCACGTTTTCCTTACAGCGGTTTGATCCAAGCAATACAGCACAAAGAGTCATTTATAAGCCTTTAGGATTGAAACCCACCTTAATATAACCCCAAGATACAGATAACAAATAGTTTGCTTCAGGCATTTTGGAAAACTCCACACCACCGTCCACAAATCCTCACGGAGAAATCGCCGGTCGGAGAGGAGAGGAGAGGAGAGCGGAGCTCCTCGGGCACACCGACACCCCCCTTCCCCAATCAATAAAAAAAGATCAGCGTTCATCCAAGCCAGAGATCCCCCAAAGCCCGGCAGTTGCTAATCCCAGACAAAGCCAAGCCTGGCATAGCATCTTTGCAGCGGGCTGAACGTGGGTGTATTTGCTCGCAGGAGAGAATAATGAAATCAGGGATTGCACGAAGAAACGAGAAGTAATCCAAATGTATTCAGCTGGATGGCTGGAAGCACTTATGAATTATGAATCGTCCTGGTTGCTTAGTTGGCTGAAGGGGGTCCCCACTCCACATTAGCCTTGCTCAGCTGAACTGTACGACAAAAAAATGATGCTGGTTTCTGGGGGGTTGCCAGCTTTAGTAACACAGCCATCTTTTTATAAGGAAGATTAAAATGGAGGAAGCTCTGTGCATATTTAAATATAAGCCAAAAGTAGGCAGCAGTCTCTTCTCCGTTTCTGCTTTGTTTTAATCCTCTTCATTACAGAGACTGAGGATTTTCAAAGCAAGTATTCACGTATGGATTTCTAGAAGCATAATTTTTCACATTTTCAGTGTGATCATACATTTTTTTTCCCTTACGCGGTAAAGGGCAAAATGTAGCAATGTAGCAAAATTGCACCTTTACAAACTGGAAATATTTTTCAGGTAAAAGGTATAAATTAATAATAACCTTAAATCTATAACGTCAGTCTGCAACTAATGAATTCTTTCTTATCAGAATATATTCACAATCTAAATTTCAAGATTTAGTCATTACTTTCATTTTTATTTTCAAGTGAAAGGCAATCGCTTTATTAGGAAGCTGTAGCTGTCCTTTCGCATCAGATCAAAAGGGAAGCACGCTGTACTGTGTACGTGAGGCAGAGCGCGGCGAGGAAGCACCGCTGATGTGCAGCACTCACACTGCTTCAGGACGTCCTTGGTGATTGCTGGCCGTAATACGCCGCACAGCAGCGGCCAGGATTCCTAAAATAAAAGTGCAATCTTTGGTCTAAAATTATTTCCTTTCTCCAACTGCCTTCATTAAAGGTTATCAGCCTCGCTTGGCATGACGTCAGGAGGCTCCCTCGAGTGCTGGGGGAGACGCAGGGCATGGGGGCAGCCCGAGCTGCCGGGCAGGGAGATGCAGAGCCCGCGCGCGGCTCCCAGCTCGCCCAGGCCGCCGGACCAGCACTGAGCACCAAGAAAATCACGCCTTGCTGGCCAGGCATGGTTCCAGCCACTGCTCAGCACCGTCCAGATGGGACTCCCGCTCAGCCTTCTGGCCATAAGAACCACATAGAGCAGATGAAGTCATGAAGCCACCTTCTCCTCTCATTAAATTAATGATTATCAGAGGTGGAAAGCCGATGCCACCTCCCTTTTACCACGGAGACCAAAGATGGGGTGCTATCTGCTCGGACGCTGCCACCACCACCTCTGCTGTCTTTGCCTGCAGCAACCTGCCTTGCCCTGCCAGAGTGAATGTCACACAGCGGGGCCTCGCTGTCCGCGTTACTCAACCGGTTTAAATACTGTCTCATGGGATAGGGGCAGGAGTGGGATGTGAAGGATGTCATCTCACGGGACACGGGCAGCAGTGGGATGTGAAGGATGCCGGCTGCCCAGGAAGGCATCCCACAGCACTGGGTCATGGGCGTGGGCTTTGGTTGACAGGGTCTCCACTAAACTTCATGCCAACCAGGAGAGACAAAAGCCTTTTTGAAACTCCTAAGAGAAACCTTAGTGATGGGGAACGAGCGGCAGCAAGAATGAAACCCGAGTAAGAGAAAGCCCGTGGGAGGAGAGGAGAGCTCTGACCCCGTCATTCTTCACAGTGACGTATTTTCACCGGTCACAAGCACCAGCCACCAACACGTGAGCACTCCCACAGACTTACAGCGAAGCATGTGCTGAAACATTTCTCTGGATCGAGGCCTTTATCTTTCCAAGGAAAACGCCAGAATCAGATGATCACACAAACAACTTTTAAGCAACGTTGAATCAGTCGGGTTTTCTATACAATCGTCCCTTTCAGAAAAATAATCCCCAAGTGGTGGACAAACATCTGAAATAAATGCCTTTACCTCACAATTGGCTTCATAAAGCACAAAGGGTAGCTGCTGCCTTCTCGCAGAGGCACAAAGCAATTAAATGGCATCCACAAGGTCACCCAAGCCATCTGCACCAGAGATGAGGACAGATAAAAGACCTTGGGATTCTCATATCTGATCTTTAACCAGAAACCTGTCCCCTTCCTCTCCTCCAACAGCCTTAATCTTGCTCACTTTTCCAGACTTTTAATCAGCAACCTTTTATAAATGCAGACAGCAGTATTACAGCACTGCTAAAAGGACTATCGGGGCCAAACCCCGCCGAGACACCCACAGTGCTATGAGAGTACCCACATGCTCTGCAAAGCTTATTGCAATTTACCATCTGAATGATGCCGGCACCTAAGCAGGATTTATTTAATAACACGATACCCTTTTTAAAACAACACAGCTCAGCATGGACCGAGGCATGCTGATGGCGCATCCACTAATCACAATGTCTTCATGGCTCATGGTGGGGTATTTGGGATTTTTCCTGAGCTTCCCTTGATGTCGGGATGCTCTGGAGCGACAGTGCTTCCTCGGAACTGCTTTGCCATTTCCCCGCAGCGCCTCCGGGGAGAAGGCACGTTGCTGCCTCTCTGCACAGATCAATGACTGATGTCATGTGTAAACCTCTGTAACGATCCCTTCGTTAAATCGATTTGACAGCAAAGGGTAAAACAAACAGATTGCAGGCTAGCAATGAGAAAATACCAACTGCTCTGCCACTAAGCAAACAGAAGCGTTGCTGCTTTAAAGAGCTCATGCATGAGCGCAGCATGGCCCTCAGCTCGGCAATTACGATAATGCCTATCAGCAACAGGTGGACGTGTGCTGTTATTTTCATAATTAATAATCATCTTGGTGCCCTTTACAAAGGAAATAAGCACTGATAACCTCGCTATAGAGATGGGAACTGAGGCACACATAAGAACACACGTGTGCGCACACGAGGAAGGGGTTTTCTCTTAAAAAGAGACAAAATCAGGAAACACGCTTGGGGCTCCCTTCTCTCTACCCCAAACTCGGAGCACAGGACCATGCAATTAACACATTCAACTGATGAAAAGAGTGCAGAAAATGTAAATAAGATGAAGCCCCGACTGCAATTTTTAATAACCGAATACACATGGCGGTACAGCTGACCTTCCCAGCAAGTCACAGAGGTCTAAAACCATCTGGAGGGTTGTGTGAGAAAAAGCCATCTCATCGCGTGGAGTTTTCCTGTTTTGCATGCTCTGAAGTAACTGTAGAAGTCATCTGAAGCAAATTAAGCCTCCCAGAAATTGAATCATTCTTTGATTACCAGCAGTGACCCTTTTTCATGTATTCTCTGGTAGAGGGAATCACAGTTTCTTTCCAGCTTTCCAGTCGTGCATGTGTGCGGTAATTTCCTTGATTACCATTGGGAAAGTTCACTCACAGTTCCCCTCTTGGCTGCCCACACCGCACCCTCGCTGCTCACGTTCTCTCCACACCGGCACTTGTACTATTTGCTTTTGCTTCTCCAGCTGCAGCGTGGGGCTGAGGCTGGTCCCCGCGCAAGGCTCTGCAAGGACACGACCACGGGCATGTGTGAGGGTGGTGGCATCGGCACCGAGGGCACGGCAGCTCCTTCAACCACTCGGCGGCTAGTCCTTCACCCCATCCTAACCAACCGCTCTGCAAGCAAAGCTTGCTTGCCTTCATTTTTGTGCAGAGGAAGAAAATTTGGCCTAATTGATGACTGGATTTGCCAGATTTAGGAGCCAAAGCATGCTGGCTCCAGGGCCACCATGTGTGATACGGGGTGGAGGCCAGGGCGCCATCCAGCCACACGTGGGAAATCTCCCCAGTGCTTCAGTGTGGAATATCCCACCTTCCTGGCTCTTTATGGAAGAAACAACTCTCTCCCTTTCCTAGAAGGACAGGGAGAGCCACGCAGAGGCACACACAGTTCTCGGCCTTTCCAGCTCCACGCCGGCTCTGGTGATAGTCCTGTTGTTATTCCTGTTCCTGTTCCCCTTTGGAGAACAGAGGGGTTCCTGGTGCTTTACAGAGAGAATAAAGACAGGAGGATGTATCTGCTGCTGATGTAAATCTTTTGAAGTCGATTTATACCAGCTGGGGTTCCCTGGGGCCAAGAGTCCTTATGCAAAGAGGTTGCTTAAAAAAGTTTTTAGTCATTTGCAGGAGCTGAGAGCAACTTCCAAGATAAAAGAGCTGCTCAGATGCTGCGGGGCTCCATACCTAGGGAGAGTGGGGTCCCACCCCGCACTTTGATGGAGGAATCTCAGTGCAGATCTCCAGTGTGTAAAAATGTTTATAAATTCTGTTCCCGGCGACCCACCCTTCTGACGCAAACATTACATCCCTCGCTCTTCCACCGCTCCTAGAAATCCTTAGAATAAAAGGATTTGTGGTCCGAGGGTTACTTTCGCCTTGGATTTCCGTGCAAAGGCAGCTGGGCTGAATCCTTCTCAGCTTAATTGCCCAGGTAAATCACTTCAGTTTCAGAGGCGCAATTAAACTTTGGTGGAACTCCATTCATTTCAACAGCTCATCTCCTGGGAAGAACTGGACGCCCAGCACCGGGAGCTGGGAAGAGCCGGCAGTCACCTGCCCCTGTGACGGAGCAGGAACGAGAGTCCAGCCGGAAATTATTTACACGCAGGAGGGAAATTACTCATGTGTGTATATGGAACCAGGTGACACAGCAAATGTGTAATGCTTTTGTCTGGACCTCTGGTCGCTTGAAGCGAATGGATGTGACACTCATGTGCTACTGCAGATTTTTAAAAAAACAAGAGTAATCTTGATGCCTGTTCTCGAGAAGCTAGAAGACACATTTGTAAATTTGTAAATAATTTGTAAACACCTAGCTCTCCCTTCCTGACATAGATACCTTGCTCCTGTATTGCCCAGAGACACCTAACCCTTAGGCAGCCAGAACTCCCGGGGTTAGGATTGTGCCTCAGCAGAGCAAGGCTTGGGGGGGCGCGACCCCGGGTACCAAACCTGGACACCCCCTGCTCGCTCCTGAGACGGGCAGGGAAGCAGATCTCGGGCACACGAGCACTTTGTCACTCTCTGAAGGCAATTTTTCACTACTCTTATTTTTTTCCCCAAACTACACTTGGAAAACCTGCTGATTCTGGAGTGCTGGAGCATTGCTTTTGTTCTTTCTTAAAAAAGTTTGCAGGTCAAAAGAGTTAAAATTCTTCAATTTATTGGAGCAATAACCCAATCCTTTATCTGTGCTTTCCTGGCGTTACATCACTTACAGAAAGGTCTGCGTCAAACACATTTGCAGCTGTCCTTGTTACTTCTTAATTTCTATCAATTTTCCTTTTTAAGCACTCAGATGAAGGATGATTGGGAAGGTGCATTTAAACCTTTTAAGAAAAAATGAGCCCACTTCACACTAATCGCTACTAAAGGAGCAAGTTTGCAGACATATTTCAGCGCCGGAAGAAAAGTGGAATGGTTGCAGTCAACTATCAGTCATTAAAAAGAATCAAATGCTTTTGCAGCTCTTTCTAGTTCTTGTTTCCTAAAACAATATAGTTTTTAATGTGCTAGAAACTATTTTTAATGAGATACAAAGTACTATTTGTTTTGGGGTTTTTTTTTGTTTTCCCTTCAGCTTATTTTTTAAACCAAAAAGTAAACACACGGTTATGAAATATCCAATTTCACATCAAAGGAGAGTTGATTTATATATATGTTCAAAGGAAGACTTTAAAGGAGTAACATCATGACCAACTTGTTGGCCTTATGTTATTAGAATAATTTAAAAATCCACAATGTAAATGTTGATAAATAAATAGCATGTTGCCATAAATCAGCATGAGGCTGCTCATGAAAGCAATAACATATATCTGATGTAGACAGAACAATATTCAGATTTTACCCATAAAGTTTAGCACTTCTGAAAGCGGCAGAACCTCCCTTGGGTGGGACGTATTTACGCAACATGGGGCTTAAAAAGTGATGAAGTGGAACCTGAAGCCGCAGTGTTATCACCGGTACATTTCCAGCTCATTTCCAGACAAATGAGAGTTGAAATATGCAAATTGCATTAAAATGCCGGAAAGGAAAAACTCCCTATAGGATCCTGCCCAAGGAAAGCACTGCGAATTAGCACAACTTAGCAGCGATACTGAATTTCCTTATTTAAAAGCAGGCTCAGGGCATGTTACTCACTTGCTGGGAACTGGTAGGGCAGAAGAAAAACCCCCTCCACCCGCTGCTGGGGAATTGGTAAGGTCATGGAGAAACCACGCCGTTTACTTTCCTGAAAATGAATTCGTCATGTGTTTATAAGGTGTGCCCGCCTGAGTTTTTGTTGGCACACGGAGAAAATGCCTGCCATACCCTGCAGGGCCAAATCTGCTACCACCTCCTCGGTCGGGGCAGTCCTGCTGCATCTACTGCCGATGAATTCAAGTCTCGGTGTATCCAGTACCATTGTGTTTGGTACCCAACAGCCCTTGGTTTAGATTTACATTTGTTCGGATTGATATGAAATACCAGGACTGAGTTTACGATTGCCCACTGCGTGGTGTGACAGAGCACATACCGTCTGACTCCGCGGGCAGAAAAACCGCGGCAGCGGGGTACGGCCCAGTCTGCAGCTTGAACTGAGTCTTTGGGCTCCTTTGGAAGAGGCTCAGGTTGGTTTCTGCTTCACCCAAAATGCTCTTCCTATACTTAAGAATAGGTGTCTTCTATGCAATTAATACATGCAACCATATCTGGAGTCTACATGTCAGCTTATTCTATTTTGTATGAATTTCCTCACCAGCAAGTACCAAACCGCACACAGCAAGAGCTCTCAACCAGACAGAAGATCAGCAGCGATCCCCTGGGAACTGCACTCTCTCTCCATCCCTGAAAGGTGCACCTTATACAGTAAAAAACTGCACTGTAAGGAAGAAGGACGACACAAATGGCACAAAAGGGTAACTCCCGAGACTAGCACCAACTTTTCTAGAGCAGCCGAGCGCAGCGTGGTGAGCATTCATACCACTTTTTCACCCCTGTGCTGCTTTTATTTTTCCCTCCAACGAGAGGCGGGCCAATAAAACCAGAAACAAGCAAAACCACTTGATCTACGAAATCATTTTTGTGGAGTTTTACCAGGTGGAAAAATGTTTGTTAACTGCAAAAGGAAAATCAGGAAGGAGAGACGATGAGTACCAGCCCGAGCTGAAGGCTAGGAAGCAACAGCAAAATTAAAACCTACAGCAGCTTGTTTGTTGACATAAAGTTGATTAAAGAAAAACCTGATGCGGCTGACAACATCTGTGGCCTGGAGAGCAGATAGTGCTCCAGAAGGCTGCAGATCTCAGACCAAAATCTTCTGTCAGTCACACCCATGCAAACCACAGTGCCGAAGCCCAGAGTGCCAAAGGAAGCCAAGCGACTGCGTAAAGAGAGCCCACAAACCAGAGCCTCCCCGGCCGCTCGGCCCGGGGCACAGGCAGGGAGCAGGCAGCGGCACCCCTGCTCCTGCGGGGCTCGGGGGCGAACCAGAAGGAGATGCTGGACATTCAGGTGAAATGTGCCTGGATTATACTCTCAACCTTCAGCAAAAGAAAAAAAACCAAAAAAAAACCAAAAAAAAAAAAAAAAAAAACAATCCCCCAAAAACCCCCCAAACAACTGAGAGGGAAGCGCATTTGTCATTTAACAATACAATTAAACACGGGATTTTGTTAATCGTATGAAGCAGCAATTTAAATTTCATTTAAATTTGAGTCAGGCTCTGCAGTCATCATTTAGGCAAATCCAGCTGGGGTTTTACCCGAGTAGGAGAACAGGCTTTGGAAAATTCAAATAACTTTGTGCTCTGAGATGACTTTTCCAAGATGCCCATAACGAGAAAAACTCTGGCAACTTGTAATCGACAAAAGTCTGTTTGCTTCAGAAAAACATAGGATAAAGAAAGGGTGTAAATCCTGTGGAAGAAGTCAGTGTAGCTCTAGAATACAGTATCCCCCCCAAAAAACCCCATGGCAGTTGGTCCTGCCAAAATGAAAATGAGCCTAATGCAAGCACCAAAACCATATAGAATGCACTAATTAATGTAAATATATTTAAATGAAAAATCCTTCTCACATAGAGATAGGCAAATGATCTGCAGAGTAGTTTTTATGTAGGATTTGCCCAGCTGTGCTAAACCAGCAGCAAGGTGAGGCACTTCTCGTTTGTTTGCTTTAAACACAGAGCAAAGGCTTTAATCAGAGGAATCTCTCCCCCTAAGAGCTCTGACGGATGAGCCTTCAAACCAGTACATCTCCACAACATGTTTTGGCTTTGATAACACAACATCTTTCAATTAAGTTTCACTTAGTGCAAATATTTTGATTGCCAGCTGCCCCACCGAAAGCAGATGCTCTGCACCTGGGTAAAAAGCGAGGAGTTTCTGGAGTCAGGCTGTGGAAATTGGCCTGGTCCACAAAATCAGGGTCAGGATTAGGACTGCTCCGAGAATTAAATCCTACTTTGAAATACTTCACAGCCCGCTCCCATCCTAAGTGATGTTCCTCCTCTGAGATATCACGCGTCTCCAGTATCCTCACTTCACTTCCAGAGAGGTCACTGCTCCGAACAGTTAGTCACTCTCTAGTCCTGCCCTCAAATCATGATTCATTTTGAACCTGCCTTTGAGCTAGTATTTATTTAAGCCCCACCCTAATGTGTTATAACGTAAAAGTCTGAGAATGCAGAACTTTAAAACCCATCACATCCAAGTACAAGCAGAAATGTTTAAAGGACAGGCCTGAAGGTTCTGGGTACCATTGTGTCCCGGAGGATGGCAGCTCCCCAGAAAGGCTCCTGGGAAGATGGATTCGAACAAAAATTCAAACCCCAAAGCCTCCATCTCTGCTGTGGCTATCTGCATGTGCGCCAGCAGCACGGATAGTGTGTGGCCGTGGGATCGTGGGCTTTTCCTACTCATTTACCACAACAGTCCAAGAGGATAAGAAAGCATCTGCCACTCAACATCACTTTGCCCTAGGAGGGCATCAACAACAGCGGCACTGGCTCCTAACACTGTACCAGCCGGCATTTTTCACAGACAGTATTTCACTCTCCAATATTTCTTCTTTTAAATATTTGAATAAGTTCAACTAAGATATCTGGAAATGACAGCCCAGAGGGCTTGCAAGACACAAATATTAGATTGTTAAATAAGCCAGCCCACATATGGCCCCACTGTTCCACCCCACTCTTATGACATATTTGATATAATCAGAATGATTTATTTTAGAGGCCAAAGAGCAAGGGAGGAGGAATAGGATGGATACAGAGACAGCTACCCTAAAATTCCATCTATGACAGCGATGAGAACTAACACACAGGAGATGACTCGGCCCCAGCTCCCCAAGTCTTAAACATCCATGAGGAGCTTTGAGGGGTTTCACAGTCTGGGGCAGAGCCACCGTCCCACTATCAAGGGTCTTTGTTAAAAAACCTGGCTCCCGCATCACGTGTAGCTTTGCCTTAAGAAATACAGTGCCCTGTCCTCTAGAACAAGGACATCCTCGACACAAATAAAATGCCATCAGATAAAAGAAAGATCGAGTGAATATTCCCAACCTCAGGTATAAACAGCTCCTACCGCAGTTCTCACCGAGCATAATGGTCGTCTACTGTCCTGCTCTGCAGACTGCAGCTGTACATCTAGGAAACAGTTAACCGGCGTGGAGCACACCGACGTCAAACCTGACACAGCAACGAAGGCGTTCGGGCTCTGCAGGGACTGCTGTGGAGAAGTGGCCCGCTGCGCTCCGGAGAGCTCTCCCAGCCGCTCGGCCGTGGATCCCTGTTTCCGTAATGCAATTCCCCGGGCGAGGGGAATACCGGTGTGCGGCTGGGGATCCGCGTGCGGAGCTCAGTGATTCATCCTGGCTTGTAAAAACAGGAGACGTGGAAGTCTCTTTGTTTCGCTGGCTGCTGCATAAGCGAACAAGCCTCTCTTTGTGCAGCACTCGGCTATTTTAAAGCATATTAAACAAAGGAAGTTACAGCAAAAGCAAGCGAAAGACTAAACAGCTCGGCACCACTTAAGGGAAACATCACGTACAAAGAGGAGAAGACTCGGGGCTGACGGCCTGGCAGAAGAGAGGCGTGTGAGCGCGGAGGCTGTGCAGCCCGGCACATACGCTGCTGGCACCTGGCCCCGTGCCGCGCTCGACCTCCACCGCGGACCTCAGGAGTTTACATTAGTGTCCAGATGTTTATTTAAGCCACTGTCTCCTGAAAGCTAGGTGCGGCCTTGCTCCTCTTTTCTGACCGAAATGCCCTTTGAAATACACACAAAATGAAATCAGTTATGTTTATCTTAGTGGCTTCTGGCTCACGTGCAACCGAGATAGGAGTGCAGAGCCCCGCCGCGCTGCTGCCCTGAGCCGCTGGCTCAAAATGGCCTTGGGTGGCAAGGCTGGAGTTACGTTATTCAGTACTTGGGAGTAACGGAGACGTCTTTAAGAGTTGAAATAAGACAGTTTAGGGATTTACTCTGCAGTGTTTGTAGCTGCACGGGTAGCACTGGAGAGGAACGGTCTGGGGAGAGAAGTGCGTATGGAAAGCTGCAAGAGCACAAGGCAGGCACCCTGACGACAACAGCTCTGTCTACTCAAAATTAGAATATCTCCACAGACTGCAAATTACGTTACCTGTCCATTCACTCAAGTGACTGCAAAAAGCTCTAAATAAGACTGGTCCTATTTAAGGAGACAGCAAGGTGCTCCTTAGTGCTTAGGTCCATTCAGATATTGCCATTTTACATCTGAGCCGGGCTGTATCCTGCACGGACAGGCAGGTACCTCTTGAGAAGTAATACATTTTCTCCACCCCTCATTTCTATATTATGGCCCCATGAAAACTTGGAGCTGGCAAGATCAGCATTGCAGCTGGAAAAAATATGTGCCCCTTTTTATGTTTCGGGGGATGCACTGAGCACATCCTCCCCCAAATCCCAAATGCTATATTAGGTAATAGAGCTGAGGGGGTCCTGCGCTTCCATCTGCAGGAGAAGCGGGGCTGCAGGCAGCTGCCTAATGCCAAACGCAACATTACAGGGTGGCCAACAAGAGAGAAAATACCCCTTCTTTATCAGCAGGCCCATGACTCACAAATCCTTCTGAGACACAGCAGTAGCCTTAACTGGAAGCTGAACAGGGTGATAAATGCAGAAAAAAAAATATATATACATTACAATAATGTAAATATGTGTGGTCTGCTTCTACAGGCGGCACGAAGTGCCTACAGAACTTTACAGGCAACTTTTTTTCATTGCAAAGCTGCAGTGCCATACTCTGCTCACAGCAAAAGATTAGCCTATTGTTAGGAAAATAAATTCCCCTCATGTTGGTGCATTTTCTTCCAACAGGTATTTTTCCAGGTAGTTTTTTTCACTAACTTAGAAAGTTACGGGCACTGTGCATAGGAAGTTGTTCTTTAGCAGAAGTTTGCAGCTGGAGCAATAAGGGACTTGGGCTGGTTTGCAGATCAGGCACGGCTCTAGAAATGCGTCAGGACCCACGGACGCCAACGACAGCACACCCGGGGAACAGAATTCCCCTCTTTGCCAGTTTTATGTCGACCCCCGGCTCGCAGGACTGCAGGGTCCCACTGTGCTAGCAGCACTGCTCTCTTGGCTCGCATTGATGTTGATGCAATCAGGCTCGTTAGCTCACAGTAAGATTAGCTACTCATTTCCTCACTTCTCCTGTAATTAACTCACATCTTTAAAAAGTATACGCACATGTTTTAACTGATGTTTTCCGAAAACCATCAGCTTATAGCCAGGATGCGATCCTGCATGGCGTTTCCCCCCAGCGATCCCTTTTTCGTGCAGGACTTCTGAGAATCGCCCTGTGAACACGTATGCCGAGATCCTCCCTCTCTGCCTGCTGTTGTTGCAACTCTGGATTTTCTAAACTACGTCTGTCAGGAAGGAGACAGGAAATTCGAGTCACACTTGCAACAGCTGTGCCATGCCTACTATCAGTCTCAAATGACGTAGTTTGGCTTGGGTGGCGCGGGGCCAGGAACTCGGCGAGAGCGGAGGTCAGGAAGATAGGTCACTGTTTATACTGCTCTTGCACTTGGGAGCATGCTGAGTCTATTTGCTTTCTTCCTATCTATACTGTTTCTCTTTCCGTTTTTCTTTAATAATGTGGAGCCCAAGCATCCTGTTTTCAAAACATCTGACTGTTTTGCTATTTACCGGTGACAAATTTAAATGCCTTTGACTGAAGCCGGCTGTTGAGTGGGATCCTTGGTGAAGGGAAAAAGCTGCCCAATTAAGGACCGTTGCAGCCTCCTCCTGAAGATGCAGGTTTTCGACCCAACAGCTTCTCTAACCACAAGATCGCTCTGCAGATTGTACGTCTGCTACCAAAACCCAAAAGCCACAATCCCCCAAACTGACTTGTGTCAATATTTACCACTGATGAGGAAAGGAAACTGAGGTGTGAGGCCATTTCATGCTTTTCTTTCACAGATGCAAACGATACTGGAAGCTCACCAAAAAGTGCAGACATTTCAGAAACTGCTTATGAAAGAACAAAGTTTCGGGAACTTTTTGCTTGACCCAGCTGTAAGGCATTTGCATACAGAGGGATCACAACTTTTAATTACTATAATAGGCAATTTAGTTAGTCTTTCACCATTACGAGTCCAGATTTGGCACACAGTGAAAATAATCTCAAAATGAAGGGCATCAGCGTCCACATTGGAGGTGCAGCTTTCTTTGCAGCCTAAACCCTTCTCAACTTTCACCCTGGCTTGCCTCAACACAAACTCAAAAAAAAAATAATATTCCTTTCTTGAAAGCTTGGTCTATAAAACTTTTATTGCTTCCTTTGCCCCTGCACGTCGTGGTAATCACTAACAGAGGAGGAAACTGAAATAACACGGGATTTCTTTGCTCAACTTTTTCCATAAAATCAGTTTATGATTCAGCATTTCTGATTTCATTAATTTCCAATTAGGAACAAAAAAATAATAACATCGGGTTTGTGCAGTGCAACTCAGAACTGGGTTTAACCATGGCAACTGTTCAAAGGCACGGATGCAGCGGACAGAGCGAGCTGGTCTCTGGGACTGTATGACCTGCTCCATCAGACAACGCAGGGACAAAAACACTGCATAAAAGCCTGGGTGCGGAAACCGCGCTTGGCAAACGCCAGGGAGGGGAGATGGGGAGCAGCCAGCCTGTCCCGGGGGTGCGAAGGCTCCGCTGGCAGCCGAGCGCTGCCCCGGGCAGCGGCTGGGATCAGAGCCGGGAGGCGGCCCCGGCCCCGGGCGAGGGAGCGCCTCCCATCCTCCGCCTGCCACCCCGGCAAACTCAGGTCTGACTTGGGGAGATGCTGAAGCGGAATTCGTCCTGCGATGCTGTGGCTCGGCAGGATAGAGCTGGGGAGCCCGGCTCCAGCACGGGGCGGGGTGGGACGAAGAACATCAACAGCCAAAAGTTGCACAAAGGCGTTCAGACCTCGCATTTCGCTGGCTTGCCTCTCTGCTGCTTCTCAGGGTACTCCTGGGGCTCTGCGCGCCCTGCTGCTTCTCTGACTTTTAGCACAGCGTACTTT
The DNA here is from genome assembly GCA_013400035.1 of Rynchops niger. Lineage (NCBI taxonomy): Eukaryota > Metazoa > Chordata > Aves > Charadriiformes > Laridae > Rynchops > Rynchops niger. The sequence continues at coordinate 195,278 of VXBH01007706.1, read as the reverse complement.
TCTTGCTTTATTTTAGCACCTTACTCCTCGCAGAAAAAGTCAGAACTCCCCTTTTGCGCGTTAAAAGCTTAAATAAAGAAAAAACAANTAAAAAAAAAAAAAAAAAAAAAAAGGTGCCGGGCGGCGGAGAGCGGCTCCTCTCCCAGCTCATTCCCTGTGCACAATCTTTTGACTTCGCACCCTCATCATGTGCTGGCAAGCGGTGCCGAGCCAGCCCACCACATTAAAAACAAAATTAAGCGCTTACCGAAAGACAAAACAGCAATAAAATAACGTACCACAATGTTTAGAGTTTGCCATTATTACGGACAGACAACAATGAAGATAATTGACTTTTGAAGTGATAATTTGTTAAACGCGGGCGTTTTCACAGTGTTTCTGGTAATATCGGTTCCGAAGGGACCGGCGCTAATTGAAACCTCTTTTACTTCTCCTAAGTGAGCCCGGCGGTCAGGACCGCGCTCCCCACGCCGGCCCGCCGCGGCACCGCCAGTTTTTCCTGGCCGTGCCTCTGCGGGGGAAACCCGCACCTCCTTCCCCGGGAGGAACTTGGAGTTGTTCTTTACAGAGCCGCAGACCGAGCGGGCATCAGGCTGCCGTGCCCCGCGCCGCTCCGGATCCCCGCTCCGCATCCCGCCGCTCCGCATCCCCGGCTCGGCATCGCCCCTCCGAATCCCCGCTCCGAATCCCGCCGCTCCGCATCCCCCGCTCCGCATCGCCCCGCTCCGCATCCCACCGCCGCTCGGCTCACCTTGTTAGATGCCATCTCGCTGACGGAGCGGTAGGTCTGGATGGTCTCCAGCTGATCCAGGCACCAGTCGAGCTCCTCCAGCGTCTCCATGGCCAACTTCTGGTAG
>VXBH01007706.1:163100-184079 GCA_013400035.1 Rynchops niger | reverse complement strand
GGAGGGGGTGGCGCTCATCTGAGCTATCTTTAGCCATCTAAAAGTTAATCATCTAAGCTCCCCGCACAGTCAGTGGAAAGTGCCTGGGACCTCCAAGGGGTGATCCTGGTCTATTCTCAGCACGACTGCTGCGATGGGCTGAATCACCCTCCGGAGGTGCCTGTTGATCTCCATTAACTACAGAAAGCACCTCTCCACTGCAGTCACAGAAACTGGTTGGAAGGGACCTCTGGAGGTCACCTGCTCCAGCCTTGCACCCACAGCAGGACTATCCCCAGCTAATCACCAACATCAGCCTGATGCTCAAGTAGCTGTAGGGCACTGTTAAGACACCCCATACCCTTGCTGCCATCAGCCACCAACTGGACAAACAGCCTTCATCACCACCCTTAGAGACTGGTGGTCCGGCAATATCCAACCCTGTCTACAGCCCATCTGTCCGGCCAATGCTGCTTCAGCTTCCACATAGGAATGCTGTGGGAAACAGTGCTTATTGCAGCAAGTATATCCATCCAAGGCCCGCCATATCCCCCCAGCCAGGCCAACCCCCAGGCCTTGGAGAAGGAGGTCGGGGCTTTCAAGCACAATTTATCCTTGGCAAATCTGGGTCTACCATTCCTGATTTACTTTCTTGTCCTTCACGTGTTTGGAAACAGATTCCAGTGAACACCCTCAGTGACCTCTCCGGTGACCGTGAAAAGCCTGAATAGTCCATAGTTCCCCAGATCCTCTTTGCCTTTCTGAAAGAGGGACCTTTTTCCTGTTGTCACAGACCATGGTTTTTCATGAATGACACACATTGACCTTACAGTCACATCAGCCAGCTCTTCGAGCCTGAATACTGTCCAATGCTGTGGACTTGAATATATCCACCTCCTCTAGGTTGCCCCTAATATGCTGATCCTTCATTGCCCTCCATCCCTCTCCTTCCCAAGCAGGCTTGGGGGTGCCGGGGCTTAGGCAAAGACTTGGTCCGTGAAGACTGAGGCAAAAAAGACACCGAGTACTTCAGTCTTTTGTGTACCAGTTGTCACTAGGCTGTTTCCCCCATAGATTAACATTTTTTCTGAACTTTCTTTCCCTACTCCATACCCACGTTGCAGTCCCCTCGCTGGTCACAGCTCCATCAGCCTTTTGTCTGCCCAACTTCACGCCACACACCTAAACAGTGCTTTCTCATCCCCGCCTTGTTACCAGTCCTTTTCAGTCTTTGCCTGCTCTCTTTTCACACTTTGACTCGCTAAGAAGCTCCTTGTTTCACCCAGTTGGCTTCTGCTGAAATTCTTGATCTTCCTGTACAACAGGATGGTTTGCTCCCGAGCTTACAATACGTTTTCTTCAAAAACCAGCCACAACTTAAGATTGGTCTATAATTTTTAGGTGGCTGAAGTTAGGGGAAATTAATCTTATGACAATGATGGAGCCTTGAGACCAAGCAGTAAATGGAAGCCCTTGGCAGCAAACAGAAGTTTCTGCAGAGCCCTGGTGCTGGGCAGCCCGTCCCCCCAAGCCTTGCTCTGATCCCAATTCCTGCAACCCTCCCCAAGGTGCAGGAGCAGTCATGGGGGCCCAGACGCTGTTTTGAGGCAAAAATGAAACATATTAAGGAAACTCATACCAAGAGGTCAGCCTGGAGCGAGAGCCAAGCCCCGATGAAGCCAGTTAAGGCAGACCTGGACAAACCTGCAAAAGTCCTGATTATACCCACTGGTATGTAAGCTGGTTGGGGTGGATCACCAGCCAGGTCATGAGAATCAGGTCACCGAGGACCCACATGGGCTGGCAACTCACTGAACAGACCACTGACTGTTAGCAGCAATTGCTTACCAATTAGTCCAGAGTAGGGTGATTGTGGTTTATTATCGTGGGAGCTGGAGAAGTCACTCAGTTTTGCCCAGCTTTGTGGCAACAACTGCAGGTGCCCACAAGCAACACTTATCAGTCCTCTAATGTCAATGTTCAGGGTCCGCTGGGTTGGACAACAGGGTACTGAGAGTACCAAGAGCATCACTCCTTCTAGGAGGGGATGATGAAATGGAAGAGGCAACCAACAGCCACGACACCCGCCTGGGATAATGTCAGCAGATCAAGCCTGGGTGTCGTGGCCGGCTGAACACAAGAAGCTGAAGCTCTGAACTGAAGGAGTCGTCGATTTGGGAGGGGTACAGCTGTAGTTTTTCAGGGACTCCTGACGGGAGAGCCTGTGATATCCCCACAGACACCTTAAAGCCAGACTGAGAAAGAATGAAGAAAATGGGGAAAGGACACTACTCAAGTCTTGCCTTGCAAAGAAGTGGATTTAACAAAAGTTGCTCAGAGAGAAGGACCAGAGCTTCAGCAGGCATTGCAGCACAGTGCAGAAGACGCTTCATCGTGAATCTTCATTCCTGCAGAATAAATAATACTAACATCTCTCTTCATCTGAGATGGAGCATTGGAAACCACTTGAAAAGGACTAGCTAATAAAAAGTCAGGGTCCCAAATTAAACTAAAAAAGTACTCTTGTGTATTTACATGTGTCAGATAACACAAGCACTCTAAAACAGCTGTGTAAACCTCAACTTTCAAAATGCTACAGTATAAAGATCAAGATTGCCAAAGCAAAGTTAACACTGCACCTTTTGCATGACAATGAGGTGCAACATTGAGGTGTAAACACTAAGAACACTTTAAGGTAGCTAATAGAAGCCTATGAAGCTTCCCAGAGAGGTAACCTCTGATCTGAAGATAAGCCTAAAGGTTTAATCTGAAATGCTAACAAGGGAGGAAAACTGGAGAAGTTCTGAAAAAGGATTTAGATTGTAGATACCATCTCATCATAGGGTGGGATGGAGCGTTTTATCACTAGGCAGTCCCTGTTTCTGCAGTGTCCTTCCCCCCCACAGCAGCCACACGGAGTGAACAATACAGCGTAGCTGCCACAAATCAGAAGGGTAAGTGACAGTGCTTTTATGGTGCCAAATGGAAGTAACAAAATGCAGGAAGCATCTTGTCAGATGTCACTTAGCAGCGATATCACGGGGGAATCTGGGAACGGGATTTGCCTGCATAGTAGGAATTCCTCAGTCCATGGACAGGGAGAAGCAGAAATGGCAAGAGGGGCAGAATCTAATCTTGGCCTGTCGAATGAACGGGAAATATTACTCAGTTCCAACTTTATCTCGGGGAGCAAACACACGGTTTGGCACATTATCGTTTTACTGACCAGGCTTGATTCCTTGTTGCCCTGTAGGATTCCTGCCTTAATCACAAGACAGGAGGAAAAATACAATGCAATAGAGTACCTCTCGTACACAAGGTCTAACGAAACAAGTGCAAAAGACTGACAGTGCCCTTAAAGGAGAGAGCTGCAAGGAGAACAGTGAAAATGATTTTTCAGATGGTTCCCAATCCCAACTCCCTGTAAATCATGGGGAGCCCAGACTGTGTTTTTTGTTTTAGTTAAACAAGGAAAGGCCGTATCACAGTAAGATGAAGATTTTATTGTGTGAGTAGCACTGTTTTCTTCCTGAGCACATGGCGGGCATGTGAATGCACTGGCGTGAGAAAGACCCTGAAAAATCAGGATATGATTATGAAATGACCTAGCTACCCATTTAGGATTTACCTGTGCTGTGCAGTGTATTATCTCATTTGATCCATGTGGGCTGGCGCGGAGAAGGCTGGTAAGCTCACACGTGCAGGGAAACCAACTTGGATCCTGGAAGCAACATCGTTGTGCTAACAAGGCACTCCACCTAAACTAATTAGCCCTGCCTTTCAACAGGCTTAATTAGGTGGGGCACCATCCCGTGCTGTTGTGGCTAGACGGCTTCCGGTCCTGGAGCTGGCTCACCCACAGCCAGTCTGAGGACTTTTGCGCTTTGCTACCCGGTGCTGTGTGCAGAGGACGGCTGGGTTGGAGCGGGGGCCCTGGCTCGTGTCAGCCTACAGCGGAGCTCAGCGGCACTGCCTCTCCCGAGCCCTCCTTCCGCACGCCGACCTCTGCAAACTGCTTGCCCGCGCCCCTGCTGCCGCACCAAAACTCCTCCTTGGGAAACCATGACTTTCACAACAGGCCTACGACGAGGAAGGAACTACCGAAACGGACCACAGCAATGATTTTAAGTCAACAAAGGGAAAAAACACCCTAAAACATGAAAGATACAAGGGACTAACCGTATTCCATTTCGCTGTTTCGTAAGAGTTCTGCAAACCACAAACTGCATTTGGATCTGCCACAGAATTCAGGTGGCACTTTCATTCACATACCCATCTGCAGCCATTAAATCAGGTCTTGAACCGGCTTAACCTGGAGATAATAAAACTTATGGTCTAAATATTCTGTCAGAGTGAAAGTCTTTCAACTGTGCTGAGACAAATACTGGAGTAGGAAATGGCAGAGGAACTTTGGGAACAAATCCTTGAAGTACAAAGCACATCTATCTGAAAAGCTCCACTTGCCCACTGGCATTAGACAAAGCTTATTAATAATCTTTAGCTCTTCATGAGGCAGATGATTGTTCAGAAATTTTAAATGAGGGTCAGGATAAGGCTACCCATGTCACCATAGCAATGTAGAACAGGCTATTGGTAAAATGTTAGACCTGTTTAAATCAGTTTCCTTGGCTCCTGCAAAGGTTACAATTGAACACAAAATTGTCCTCTATTTCCACTCAATTTCATTTCCTTAAGGTCTTCACTATGAAAGTTAAGAATGTGGCTCCTGGAAGCATCCCAACCACAATTCATAGGAATTCCTTAGGACACACAGATCAACCTTCATGTCCGTATGCCCAGCTCTCAGCCTCGGAAGGACTGGGCATACAGTCATCCGTTATGTTTTGAGCCCCCGTGCCAGCCATTTAAATTATATTAATTATAAAATATAATTAAATGGGCTTTTTCATGGCTAAATGTAATTTCTTGAAAGCATTATCCTTTAGGATGGAAGCTTAAAAAACTGATTTAGTTTGGAATTTTAATCTGTTTTCCCACAATAGATATTTTACATACCCAAAGGGTAATAATGGCAACCTCACCAATTTACCTTATTTGAACTTTCTGCCCTTATTCAGCCTCTCAAAGTGAATGAACATGACTGTCATCCTACAGCCGAAACCCAGAGATATTGCTGCTCCGCACTGAGCAGAGCCACTCACACACACAGCACGTTGCAAAAAATGATCTGTTTTGACATATTTGGTTTTCAAGTGATACTCTGAGTAAGCCCTATCAACTGATCTGTAATTGTACCAAACGACACTGCGGGAAGTCAGAGGATTGCTCACTGCAGATCGTGGGTCGGTCACAGAGCAGAACCAGCAGAAATAGCGTGAACAATCTGAAAGCACACGCAATTTTAAAAGTTGTTTCTTAATCTGTAATTCTCCAGCTTTTGAAAATGCAGACTGTTTTACCTGTTAAGCTAGTGTCCTTCAGACAGCTCTCTGGTGGCACCCTGGCATGAACAGATGCAGTTCTTGCATGTCCACACACTGTAACTATGAATATTCAGAGTGAGCCTCAAGTCACAAAACTAAAAAATCTTCAGACCTGCAGTAGCTGACAACAGAGCTAAAGTATTCATTGTGCTAATCATCTATATTAATCTACCCTAGTGAACAATTTCAGCTGTTTGTAGCTGTGACTCAGTGTGCTTTATGTTTACTAAACTGCACGTACAGCCTTTTAGAATAATCTGTTTAAAATCACAGAGTAAGTCCCACGGGTAAAAGGGTGGGGAGGAAGAGGGAGATGTCAGTATCCTACAAACCAGCATCATTTGTTTTGACAGCTTTTAATATTCCATATTAATCCTTTCATGTGCTGATCTCCACTGTGCCTCTGTGTCACCTTCATCCGAGGCCATCACACCCTCCTTATCAGCTTTTTAAAAGGTGCGTTTGGGACACGGGTCAGAACTGGACCGTATTTTCCCCGACACTGCCAGGGACACAGCATCAGATTCATTACGTGGTTATCCATAATCAGAAACAGATAATATAGAACACCAGATAATAATTTATTTGAGTTTTTTTTCTTATGTCTGGATGATTTTAGCCAGAAGGTGATTAAACCTGGAGGTCCGAGTCCTGTATGAGTGCTTTCCTCAAAGCTGGGCTCTCAGCCCTGACCCGAATCAGGCTGTTACACCTGAGCTAAGGGCTCAGGGAGCTGCCCTGAAGGGGCAGACGGAGGATAAACACGAACCCCGCAACGACAGGCAGACTTGGAAGTGTACGCACTTGTCCAATCCCTACAGCCAGCACAGGTAAGAATAGCCTTTCACCCTCAAAATACATTTAATTAAGGCCCTCCAAATATATTTATTTAAGCACCTCAAACCGAGTTCAGGGAAATCAAAATGTCAGCTATACTAAAGGCACCCTTATTAATGATCTCAGTTAAAATATCAGATTAAATGGACATGGAAATGGAAATGTTCCCCACTGAAGGTCAAATATCAGTTGGTCTACTGCAGATTATGCCAGCGGTTACTTTTTATGCTTTAAGTTTTACGCTTTGTGGCACCTTTCAGAATTTCTTACATTTAGCAGCATAACAGAGGCACCTCATGTTAGCCTTGGCCAAGGTCTCTGCACTGTCATTCACGTTACTTCTCTGAAGTAATTAATTCTGTGAAATAAATTCAGTGAAATTCATGCTATTTCTGTGAAACATCTGATTTTAAGCTGCACATGACTTTCCATTTAAGGCAATTTGCAATAAGAGACATTCTAGCAGCATGCTAAATTGACCACATTTGGATGCGTTACAAAGGCAGGCTCAGAATGAGCAGCTGCTGCTGAAAAATGCGGTGTGAGCATCGTCTCTTCTTGTGTTTCATTTTTTTGTTCCTGATCTATAAAGTGTGAGTAACAAATTTTTGGCTTTTACCTGGATAGTACGTTCCCAGGGTAAGTGGATGGAAATATTTAAAAGTTTCACGCAATATAGTTGAAACCCAGGAAGCTGCAAACAGTTCATGACATTTCAGTAACAGGAATTTCGGGAAATACCCTGCCCAAAGAACTTGAATTAAGATGAAGGCCCAGCATACGTATTTGACTAGGCTCTGGATGCGGACCATGTCCCATAAAGTCTTACTGCTAAAGCAGAAAATACTCCAGTTAGACTGGAAATTTGTATCTGGATTTCTCTTCTTCAAGAAGTATCTTTGGGAAGAAAGGGAGGAAAACATTACACGACTGTTAAATACTCGCAAGATCTATCATCCATCAATCCTGTACTTGTGTTTGCTAATGCATTGCCAACTTGTGAACGCTTAATTCTTCAAATTTTGGTAGCGGGATTGTCCCCACACTGCACTCAAGCCATCGGATGATAGTCCCCGCAGAGCAGAGGGTTATACCCCGACCTCTTGGGCTGTCCCAGACCAGCACCAGCACTCCCAGTGTGGACCCAAATGTCCTGCACTCGAGTGAGTCACAGCAGGGCCACAATTTCAGGTCGCTCCTCATAAAACTCAGGGAGGGAAGGAGGCAGGGAGGGAGGGAAGGGGAGCAGGAAGACAGGCTGGCTTTTCCACTTCTCAGAATAATAGGCTGGTTTTTCAGAGAACGCAATGATTGCTGTAACTGTGTCCTGATTTTGTCAACCTAATATACAGTATTTAAAGAAAAATAAACTTTTTGCAAAATGTGACATTTTAGAATCATTTTGATATTAAGTCCTAAGCTTGTAAAAGCTCCCTAAACACATCCCAGCAGCATGAAAGGCCTAACTGGACTCAACCCATTTTAAACGAGAACACTGAGGTGTCTGGAATATGCTCTGAGAGCCCTGGCAAGCTGGATCCAAAGCCTTGCTCTGAACACCTGGAATCTGGAGTCTTTTAGATACAATTGAAAATTGTCTGTTTAAGACACTTTTTTAACAGGGTAGAGGTGTGGTAGAGGAGTTTTATATGCACAGAAGTTTAATTTCCTCTTGGAAAGGTATATTTATGACAGCAGGATATTTATACTAGAATATCTAAATTAAAAAGCATAGCTCTTTTAAAATTAAATCTAAATACATTAGTATTTAGTACTGAATAATGGCTACTGATCATGGCTCCTAGTAAATAAATAAGGTCAGTGTCTAATCTTGGGTCAGCTCCCACTCTTCTTGTTGATGAAAGGTTGTTTGCCACTGGCCTCTGACAGGCACAGTACTGAATATAAAATCAGACGACATTAATCGTGAAATCAACACCCTGCTAGATTTCGGGGGGGGTGTGTGTTTGGGTTTATTTTTCCATTCTGAATTCCTAAAACGACGAAGTGCCTGAATGCACAGCAAAGTCAATCAGCAATACCTTTAGACATGAAAATATATTCCACAGGGACGGACGTATTTAGATGTTTTTTAAAATCTAATGCTTAAAAAATGTAAATCTTTGTAAGCATACATATTTTTCCCGTGAACTGAATTAACTTAAGAACCTGGCATGTTTTATTAATAACCATAAATAATTAACAGTTGTTTCCTTTCTGTCAAAAAAGTATCACAATTATACAATACTTAAGGCCGTCATTTATAGACACTTCTTACAGAGAAAACAATATTACAATAAAATGTTTCACTAACTATTAGCACAACATTCTTTACCAGTTGCACAATGACATTGTGCTTACATTAATAAGCTTAACTATGTTTAACTAGATAAATCTTTTTTAGTCAACCAGGAGATGAAAACATATTGACAACAAGACCAGAGTGTTTCTGGGTGATTTGAACACTGAAAGCAGTCGATACATTCACTGTTCAGCATCACCGATTGGGAATCGGTGAGTCTAAACTGTATCTCAGAACGGATGCAGTTCCGTAACTGAATAGAGGGAAAAGCGTGTTAGCAATCCTTTACTCCCGCTTTTAATTCAACCTGGATTATACATTGATTTTAAAAGCTCTTAAAGTTTTAATCTTCATAATTGTTATCCTGTAATTGTAGAGGCAACTTAGGTGGGCAAAATGTCTACCCTCCAGAGGACAACGGGTGAATTCAAATTCTGTCGATCGAGGCCAGCACTTTACCCTCTGTTTATGCCTCTACAAGCTAGAATCAAACACCGCTCCCAGCAAGACTAATAAATACGAAACAGCGGGAGTTCCTGCCCAACTACGGACTGAATGATTTGGCCGCTGACAAGCAAAACACAAAGTTAGAAATACTTACTTTTTAAAACACCACAAGAAAGCAACTTACACTTGGAATCAGATCCTGCAGGAGGACAAAGTTTTGAACATGGGGACTGTCCAAGGACAGGCTGATGGCTCTGGGGTTTGTGCGGTGCATTACCCTGGGAACGTCTCCGCACAGATACTCAGATGCAGCCTCTCACACTCCCATGGCCAGCTGTGTCCGGGACACAATGCTGCAGCAGTGAGCTCAACCTCGGGGGAGGAAGGAGAAACTTATATATAGCTGCTGTGGGGATGAGCTGATGGGTGCTTTCGGGAGTCCGTTTCAGCTCCCACTGGCTGGAAAATGCTGATGTTATGGAAGTTGAAGGGGTTCAAATCAGTGGGACAATGAAGAACCCTATTCATCACTAAGGCATGCACAAACTGTGCCCCATGACCTAAAAAAAAATAACTTGGCCTGCCAGAAGTTTGGTTTGGGTGTTTTTGTTTGTTTTGGTTTGTTTTTTTCCTCAGATCAAGCACACATTTCTCAAACTCATATGGAACTGATTCACTACACTGAAGACTGCGATGTCAAAATCTCACCCACAGCAACTATTATCATTCTATGTAGAAAACAAAAGAAACACAGATTTTATCAACTCCGATATTAGCAATGGCAAAGTCTTATTGTCTTCACAGAGGCCTTAAGCAATGCAATAGGAATGGGAGCTGAGTAAAGCAATGCAGGGTTTTCAGGGCTTGACTTGTGCTCAAAGAGCAGAGTGAATACGGGGACACAATGAGAGCATGCCACCACGAAGATCTCTTCATTGCCACCTTGGGTTCACAGTTGCCTGGCTCATTCAGAAAGAAACCATCCATCAGAGAGAAGCCCTTTTAACAACCTATGACTGTTTCTAAGGTTTTACCCTACGTAACAGAGTGTGGTACCAGCAGTGAAATGACAACCTCAACAAAAAACCCAGTGGTTTGGCTCCTCACCTGTTCTTCAAAAACGCATTGCTGCTGTTGATTACAACATACCTGCTTATCTTGTCAAAGAAAAGGTACTCCTTCCACCTGTGTGAGGATGCCATCTATATATATCCTTAGGTTTTCAGCTCACAGCTCCTTTGGAGCCTTTGTCTGTTGGCCAGAGCCATTCCTAACACCGGGCAAAGGAGAACTGCACAACCCGAAGCTGCCTTCAGCAACGGGAGGTAGGTGTCTCCCCGGCCACGGGAATGAATGGACGGCTTGGCCAGCCCAGGAGAGCTCAGCCCGCCTCAGAAATACAGCAGGACAGCGTGAGTCCACGCAGGGAGTCCTGCTGGCACCACGGCTGCTCACCCCACGGCCGCAGATGGCAGCTGGGCCCCAGGGAGTGACAGGCTCCTGATGGCAGCAGCACGTGTAGCATCTTCATGTGACATCCACAGGTGGGGCGGAGGGGAAAACAGTTTTTATCCGTTGCTATGGAGTCATGATTAGCTTGTATGTCTTCAGAGCCTGCTGAGGAGAAATGAAGGCTATTTTCTTATATAGATGTCATGAAATCAATCCTTGCAGAATTTCTGGAGTCAAAGGCTAAACAGGTTTGCCTGAATACCTTCTGTTACTTGATACACAAATAAGTCTAGCCAGGAGACCTAAAATGAGTGTCATTTTTCATCTGGAGCCGATCGCAAAAAATTACTCTTTAGTCTCATTTGGAATTGTTTATGTGCACAGTAACATAACAAAAGTGTGTTAAGTAAAATGCAGCAATTATCTTCACAGAAGATGAGTCTTAGAAAAAATTAAGCAAAAAAACTTCCCTTATTGCAAAGCATAGTGACTTCAGAAGAAACTTTTCCCTTATTCTCTCCAAAAGCTAAAAGAAAACCTGATGTTCTTCTTTTAAAATGTGTCTGCCTCTGGGTCTTTGGCACAGGTTTACTGATGGGAGGGCCGGCAATCTATTTAATGACTGCATTGACGTCAATAGCATAACTGAAATACTTACTAAGATGCATGAGTCCAACTTTCAGGGGGTGTGTGTTCCCAGGCAGGCGCAACACACGAAACGGACTCCCGTCGGGAATGAACTACCCCCGGAGAGCAAGAAATGGCCTCTGGACTTCCCCAGCGGGGTGTGGAACACGGTCAGCTATGCTTGTTTGTTCTGCAGGCCACTTTTAAAGTTCACTTTGAAACGCACTTGTAGTTTCTCCAAGCAGTAAGAATCACTTTACCATTCAACAGCCTTAATTTTACTCAGTCACATCATTAAGCTGACAGCTATCTGATTTCTTTTACAGTTTTGTCAGTTTCTAAATTATCCGCATCATCATAGCACTGCATCCTTTAAAAATAATATTAGTAGGTAATAAGTAAGCCTACAGCACCACTGAGTTTACTGTGCACAATCAGTTACTTTTTAGCTGAAATGTCTGGTCACACACGGCCCCTCTTGCACCCTTGTCAAAAGCCTGAAACACCGCATCTACTTGACTTGTACAATCTGTCGCAAAATCAAAAGGCCAGATCTTCAGCCAAACTCCCATCAGACCAACAGAATTTAAAACGAATCTTCTATTTTGTACATGCCCAGAGCCATTCTCTGCACGCCAAGCAGAGGAAGTATGGTGCAAAAGCACTTGCTCCATATTAATTACTTGGGATTTATAGATATTTGTAACCAAGAGCTGACTTTGATGCACAGGGCTTGTTAAGTCCTACGAAAAGTTGGGACTCTCACTAGCACGAGCACCAACATTATCCAGTCTTTTGTTTATGCTTTATACAAACGTTCGTGCACGAGTCTGTGTACATCTTACACCCACATAAAAAATGAAAGAGTACAAGTTTTGAGTTCGTGTAAAGGCATGTGAGCAGTGCAGACAAACGTGCAGATGTGCAGGAAAGCAGAGGCTAAGGCACAAGCAAGAAAAATACCAATCTTTCACTCCCATCCCCAGAGAGGAATTTTAACAAAGCTTTAATCCCATGAGCCCTGAAAAGGCTGTGTGTGACATATCCCAAAGCGCTACACCCCCCAAAGCCTCGGGTTGCAAAGCAAATCAGCTATATTATATTGCTAGGTATATAATTAATCATGAGGACACACTATAATTATTCAGTGTTGAAAGTATCCAAGGGGCACTCGGTTTCTACAAACCCCTCACAGCTCCGGGAAGCACACAACACGGTTTGTTCCTTAACACTAGGCTTTGCTCCTCTCAGCCATCAGTAACATTTAAATGCAACAGCCTATCAAACAAACCAGAATGGGAAAATACTGTCCATCGGGATGTCGATCTTCTGGCAGAAATGTACCACCTCTCCCCTCTTCCCCTCTTCATCTGGAAAATCCCTGTGGCATCACGACTGGCACAGCGCTTTCTCCACAACCTCTGTGATGGGGAGGAGGGGGTTCATTTACGGCAGCGCCCACAGGTAACGCACAGGTTTTCACACAGACACTGCAAAGGGAAGGTGACGGCATGAAGAGCCCGTGCTAGTCCAGACAAACACAAAGACCAGTACACAACCACTGCCGTGCAGCGAGGGAGAGACGCTGATACCGGGAACCTAAGCAAACAGCAGCGATCCCGTACCGAGCTGAGAGAAGGAACATCACAATATGGAAAAGTCCTGGGAAAAATACAAAGGAAGCAAAACAGATGGAGAAAAGATTGTACCAAAATGGGTGGAAGAACGAGAGGCTTAGACTGACTGTGGCAGCCAGTGAAAGATGGTTTAATTTAGAGAGAATTAGGGCCAATGAAGTAAATAAATATGGAGGAAAGAACAAAACTAAGCAGAAACCACCAGATTTGTTGCTGGTTAAAGATTTTATTAGTTGAATCAACTGGGTAGGATCTAAAGACCTTTCATTGATGCCAGGGGAGGAGGGAGCTGAACTGAGAAGAGAAGGCGCTGATGGATTCACTGAGCCCAAGGCAGCACAATGGTCAATGAAACTAACTGTGGCAGAGGCCGCATTTACAAAAAAAAAAAAAATCAAAAAGGAGAATAGGAGAAAGAAACATCACAGACGCTTGTGCGACGACGTGTTTATATCATTGTTTCTGTAACTCCAGGGAAGGTAGTTGGGTAGCACCCATTCATAATCCTGGCCCTGCACAATTGCACTGCGTTTAGGAACCTCATGGTCTGAAGTATTCCCATTATCCTTCCCAGCTGCAAAGTACATGAACTAATTAAGGATTTATGTACTTTTTGCTATGGCTTTGTATTTCCATGTTATGGTTTCTCAGTTAATTCATAAAAGCAATTTTGTTCGTTCCTGTAATCTGCAGTTATAACAAAACAACAGGAAAAATCTGCCAGATTTTCTGAAGCTGATACCAAGGACAAAACACAGGATGTTCAATACATATTCCTCTTCCTTTTATGGCTGTGGTTATAAGGTTAAGAAGGCTCTGAAATTTACAGTGACATCAGTATCGGCTTTGAAAGCACTTTGTCCCATGAAAAACCTGGCCAGAATTTTTCATGCTTTCAAGAAAATGAAAGCAAAAAAGAAAAAGAATTTCGTAATTTCGATGCAGCTCATTCATTTCGCCATGGGCCTGGGTCCTCAGTGATGCAACTCCTTGGGAGTACACTAGCGACAGATTTGGCTCCTCTCGGTTTGAAACAGACAAACCCTGTACTATTCTAGCTGGAGTAAACAGCTGGCATGTATTACTTCCAGTGCAAATCCTGAACGTAATTTGTCTCCCTCCAGGGTAATTTTATTAATGTATGCTAGTTTGCTTTAAATCCCAAGTTCTGTACTTTTCATAACAGGATATAAATCACTCCACTAATGACAAATAAAAGGAGACATATATGAGGTGCTCATACTGATGTCAATTGTGGTAAATCTATGAATCAATGTGTGACACGGGAGAACTAAAATAAAATTCCGAGCTTTGCCGATAAACCAACCTAGAGAATATAAACACATTTCATTTCAAAACACATTATTTTATCTAGAGGGATGTACCACAGCCTAGTCCCAATCAAAACATTACTGTTTCCTTCTCCAAAACTTTCAGGAAAAACACTTGGCATCCTTTCAGACACAGGAGCCATTGGCACATAACTGAAAGTGTTCTGATAGGAAAATCTCTCCTTCCTCTCATAATTTCCAAATCAGAAGCCATCTAGGGGAAAAAAAAGCTGCAAACACTGAAGAAAAAATAATCCTCTAAACCCCTTTGTTCTTCTGCATTTACATGGAAACTTCCTTAGAAAGTAAATGACCGCCATTGTTTTCTGCTCTACTGAAATGAGCTGCAGCATGTAACGACGGCTGTAAGTAGGTAAAGGAAGGGAATCACCAAATTGGGCAAGGCGACCACTAGACAGAATGACTGCGGCCTCCACAGGATACAAGAGAGGCTCTACAGGAACCTGGAACGCGCTCCGGGCAGCAAAATGGGGACACCAAATGCAACAAGTGAATACAGTCAGAAATTCAGAGCGGTCCTGGCTTATGTGCTAGAATAGCACAAAATAAGAAAGTAAATAACCGCAGGGTAGAGTAACACTGGCATTCTTCATTACACTGCAGCAGCTCTATCAGGCAGCTTTTCAGAGTCTTCCTTCAAAGTGTCAGAGCTGCTGTCCCTCCTTGGCGCCCTGGGCACGGGGGTGTGACAATATGGCAGATGCAGTGTCTAACACTGGCCAGGAAGGGATGGCTTCAGCCCGGAAACTAGATCCTGTGAGAGCTGATAAAATTGATCAACAAAAATATAATCCGAAACAGAATTTAACTAAGAACCCCAGGCGGTTTCACTAGTAACATAAATATTGACTTTAGTCATGTAGGAAATAACACAATTTCCTATCAATCTCAAAACTATTTCTTATTCTTACCTACAAACTGTAACAATTCACTTAGGTTGTAATGATACAAGTCATATTTTACATTTTGTTTGAAGACTTCACCTAAAGTCAGTTAAGTTACATGGTTAAGAACTCATTTACTCGAGGGGCCACGAATCCAGCCCAGACTTCTCTACTTTTTACAGATTCCACAATCCGCTGGGCGGCAGTTTTCTTCCACAGCCCTTTTGTTACCCAACAAAAATCTACGTACTGAAAATGCATCCGGCCTGGCTCACTTCCCCATGTGGACATTTTCTTTTTTCACAGCTCAGGGAAGATGTCAATATAATTTATTTTAGATATATCCACCTATCCACAGATAATTACTAGCACTGAAACATTAAAAACCATGAGTCAGGATCACAAGGTTAAAAATGCTGAAAGTTGGATTCTTTTCAGTTGCTTTCTCTTTTTGAGCTTTGCAGGGTAACACAAAACTTGCTCTGCAATTATGCGCGTCAGACCCTTCAATCAAAAAGAAAGCTGAATTTTTTCATGTATTCCCAGCATTAGAAGCTTGGGTTAGCTAAAAAGTAACAAGTAGCCTGGAGCTCACCGTGGCAACACTGTAGAAAAATGTCCACAAAGCGTTAAAAAATTGAAAGCAATTGTTTACACAGAAAGTGTTAAGAAAATTAATCTAAAAATTCCTGGAACGGAATTCTCGCCTCGTTATTAGATTCTGTAACCTATATAAACAGATCTATGGAAAGATTATGAATTTTTCCATGATTTTCTTCACCCCATCCACAAAATCAAAGTCTTGCTAGAACAGATTTTTAAATAAAGTGACGAGTTGCATTCCTGCTAGCCCTGACTCAACACTGTTCACAGAGAGGGAGTGAAGGAAAAGGCGTTTCAGGCTATGTTGTCCAGTTTTCATTCTGCATCAGAGGTTACCACATTCCATTAACAAGTTTTAAGGAACCTAATCTAGGAGTCTCCAGGACTATGTGCGTCCCCAGACAGTAAATAATATACAGCATGAAAGGAAAATAACAGTAAATAATATACAGCATGAAGCCCAGGCTTCACGCACTGTAAAAATTAAGGTTTATTAGTCCCTCCAAGCACATAATTATTGGAAAGGCTGAGATTAAACCTTACAGATGGGCACTCTCTCCAAATCTTATCTCCTTCTCTGTGGGAGTAACCTTTAAATTAGTGCAAGGAGGGCCAGCTCTGGTCCTCAGAGGGGTCCCACAAGTGCCCAGCACTCCAAGGCTAAATCCAGGTATAAAAATAAAGAAACTTGTCACGAGCAGGTTGCCTCCGCTTCCCGTCCTCAGTACTTCGCCCTACCTGAGCAGCGCCCTGCTCCCACCCCGGCTGCTCCCTGCCTCCGCTCACTGGGCTCACGCTGCTGCCTATCCCACCTCGCTTGGGCACCCCAGGCAGATGCCGAGCCCCCTCGGGGGTCCCTTGTTCACCCTCCGTCCAGCCGCTTTGCTCGGTGTTATTCTCCTCTATGACAGCAGTCAAACCTACTTGTGTTTAGTGTTGTCTCTGACCCGACACAGGGGTGAGGACAAGGTGACTGAGGGACACCGTGTAAAAGGGGGGGAGCAGACAAGAAAGAAGATGTGATTTGCCACACTCGCTGACTTCCGCTCTCCTTCGATTGCTAAATGCAGATTTCAAAAGACCGCAAGCAAACAACGAAACAAACAAAAACAACAACAACAAAAAGCCGTTCCAGGGCAGCCTAATAAAAGCAGAGGAAGTTTCACCTGAGAAAGGTTTTTGAGATTGCAATTTTTACATAGATCACATGGAAACAAACTGAAATAAACAGGATAAAAAAAATACAGCTGTGCCTGAGCCTGTTTGAGGCCTGTAGGCTGGGGCTTGTCCAGGCCTGTGCAGCACAGGGACTCAGAAGAATAGCAGTCACTGTGGCCGTGACTATCAAACCAAAATCATGTTTGTCTTTTACGCTAACACACAAGGATAAACCCAACCCCCAAACTATTAAAGTAACAATATTTTGGGCCTGATGGTTCCCTTGTATTGGTTTTGCACAAGTAACCCAGAAGAAGCTCTGTAAGCCCGGAATCGCTCCAGGGGCAGGGGGCAGAGAAGCAGCTGTCAGTAAAATGATGTGCAATACCTTCGTCTGCATTTGACCTTGCAGGCGATTATCAGACGCACACATACCTTGCAGGTTAACTCTGGAGACAGGTGGCTGACTTGTCACTGGAGATCTCCTAAGAGGAATAAAGAATACTCTATCAATAGGTGTTATTTTATCATTTCAAACCCTGTTGACAGTTCAAACTGCCAACTCCCACAGTTAAAAATCCTTGTTCATGCGCACAAAGAAGCCCAAAACACTTCAAAATGATTTGGCAGCTAATGAGCAGTACCGATATATCTGTTAGGAAAACCACAAGATGGTCTATCCCCTGCTAAGCACACACACACACACGCTACAAAGATGGTACACCAGGAAAAATGTGCCATCATCCCACCCTGCCTTTGCAACTTTCTGCTCTAAATATGCCTGGAAGTCAGCAAGGGCCGGTCTCTGTGGCCGAAGGGGTCGCTGGATGCCCCAGAATCAAGGTCTGCTCCTGTAAAGCTTTTTCCTACAAGGCCTGGACTGGACCCTGAAGTAATGTCAACCGCTACACCAGCATACAGGCTGCAAGGCAATGCCATAGGTAAGGTGAGAAATGTACGGCTTTAAACCGTTAACACTTTGAACCGCAGCGGCAAGCACATAAGAAGACGCTGCAGTCACTAGCGTAAGCTCTGAAAGATCTGAAGGACATTTTTCTGACTAGGAGCAACAATTTCATCAGAAAAGACCGGGTTTCGAAAGGACCAAAAGCTATTTGAAAAATTGGCTCAGGTCAAGCAAACAGGGTCTGACTGGAAATAGGGTGCAGTATTTTGCCAAATGTCAAAATATTTCATTGTGAGATTTGCCAAATAAAACTGTTAATTTTTCAAGTTGAAACCACAATTTACTTGGGAAAAAAGAGACTTCTTTACTAAAGAAGAAGTTAAAAAGAGTTGACACCAAAATCAAGATCTTTCATTTTGGATTGAATGTGGTATTTCAGGCTGACCAAAAATGAAACTTTGGGCTTTTGCTTCCCTAAGAAGTTTCTGATATATTTTTAACTGAAGCCAGATTTCCCCACACTCTCTCCTAGCCAACCTCCTAACCCCAATTTCTTGAGTCAGCCACTGAACCGAAGCATCCATTATTTGCCAGGTCTCCTTTGAAGCTGAAATCAAAGCAAGTGAGCGACTCAATTCTGCTGCAATTGTAGCTCTAGGGGGTTCTTCAGAAGTGCTCCAGGAAGGCCTCCCTAACCAGGTAAGATCTGTGTTAGAGTAACGCAGCTACAGTCCTGCTGCAGACCCTTGGCCCCGGCCTCCCGACCTTTTGGAGTGGGCCTCCAAAGCCTCCTCCTTCTCCTGGAGCTCCCACTTGCCGGCTGGCATTTCAAAGGCTCGGGCTTTTCTGGAGGGAGCTGCGGGACCCAGATTCTTCGAAGGGTTCAGCACAGGGCGCACACGTTGGATGCCGACTTCTCTGAAAATCTGCCCCGACCTGCCTCTGCTGAGCCTTTGAAAAGCCAAATCTTGAAATCTCTAAAAAACAGAAACTCCCCAATAGGGACACCACGCTGCGGCTCCAGCGCTTCCAGTATCTGGGGAGACATGCTCCAGGTATCTCCAAACCCTGCGCTGAGTTGCACAGACATGCCTTCGGGGGGGGCGGGGAGGGATGAGCTAGTATTCAGTAGGGTATTCCCCGCTGCGCAGCCTGAAAAGGGAACGGCACCGCTCTTGGCATCCTTGAATTACATCCTGGCCGTGCTCATCCTGCTTTCTGTGGCAGCCTGGGCACAGGCAACAGAGACCCAGAGACCTGGGTTTCGACAGTGCTGTCCCCTTTTAGCCACCACCACGCTCAATCATACACGTCTCCTGCTTCCCGCTCCTTCTCTTGCTGGTGGGTGTTAAGAGAAGTAGGCGCCGGATGCTTTCTGACCGTGTCCTGGGCCGCATCTGCCAAACTCAGGCACTCCGAAACCATTAATCATACTCTCCTCTTTTCCAATCAGGAAACTGCCTTAAAACCCCTGATGTTAAAGTCCAAAAATTATGACTTCTCATTGTTTTTTTTTCCTCCAGCCCTTAACATTCATATTTTCCAGCATTTCTGTAAATATGTGGGACAGCATCCTCTTTTTCTTTCACAGGCCAGGAGGGGTGGAGGAGGAGGAAAAAAGAGGGGAGAGGAGGGGCTAAAGAAAAGCTGAGATTCTCATGATCCCCAGAGCAGAAGTTTAAGTAAAATACCACATATCATGAGACATATGATAAAATCATGAGCTGGCAGCACGGCTGTAACCCAGCAGAGCTGTTTGGAAACTGTGCGGGAAGCTCCGCAGCGCCTGGAAGCACATTCTGCCACGGACTTGGACGTTTGGTATATAATGGTTTAAACATTTAACGACTTCTGCTTTGGCTGGGCAAATTACTTTATACCTCAATCAAATCTGGGAATGTTTTCAAAAGGACACTGCAAGATGCCTCTGTGTCCTACAGGTTACGCCCTCGCTTCCTTCCGGCCCCTTCCAATTTCAGATTCCTCATTAGGAACTGCTGAAATGCTCAAGCCGTTCAAAAAAGAAAAGCTTAAAAAAAGGAATCTATTTCAGCCATCTGTTTTTCTATTAACCTCCATCTTGGAATGTGGCGGTTCCTTCCGATCAAAATTTGCAAACAGAAATCAACGGGAGGAAATCTCCCGCCCGGATAAATGCTGGCCTTTATGTAAAATAGCAGATTTCATGGGAAGGCAGAAAGCAGAGTCCATGATGGGCACCCAGGCAATGCCACTCACGCGTGCAGCAGTGCAGCAAGCCCACGGCGTCCCAATGGAGTACCATTTTGCACCTCGTTCCTTCGCTTCGGGAGCCGGTGGGACACTCAGAGCGAGCAAGGCTTGCCAGTCCCAGGGTGGGATGGGTGGGTGCATCCGCGCCGTCGCCAGGAACGAATGATGCTGGTTTCACGCAAAACAGCTCTCTTGGGGCAAAACAGGCCAGAAAATGATGATGACTGGCTCATTATAAATAGTTATGGGGAAACAGTGGTTCCGGACAAAGGCGTAAAAAGGAATTTATAGGGTTTCTCCTGTTCAGCAGGTATAAAAAAACGTCTTCCTCTTAAGTTCAGAGCATCGCCTACCCCATTCAGTGCAACTACAGCCTCAAACAAAGCAACATAGGAACGAAGCACAGGCTGGGCCTCCGGGCAGCCCCACAGAGCTGAGCTGTGGGACGCCACTGCCTGCCCTGCGGGGGAAACCCCCGCCGTCCTCACCGCCTCATGGCTGGCGTTCCTCTTCTTGATGTCCAGCCTTTGCCCATGACCGCCTTGCTTGTGAAACCATGGTGGAAATGCAGGGCAGCACCACAGCTTGAACGAATACGACGACACCTCTGCTCCAAGTGTGTCCGGAGAAGGGCACGGAGCTGGTGAGGGGTCTGGAGCACAAGCCTTGTGAGGAGCGGCTGAGGGAGCTGGGGGTGCTCAGCCTGGAGAGGAGGGGGCTGAGGGGAGACCTTCTCGCTCTCTACAACTACCTGAAAGGAGGGGGCAGCCAGGGGGGGTCGGGCTCTTCTCCCAAGGAACAGGCCACGGAACAAGAGGAAACGGCCTCAGGTTGTGCCAGGGGAGGTTTAGGATGGATATTAGGAAAAATTTCTTCACCGAAAAGGTTGCCAAGCGTTGGAACAGGCTGCCCAGGGCAGTGGTGGAGTCGCCATCCCTGGAGGGATTTAAAAGGCGTGTAGACGCAGTGCTGAGGGACATGGTTTAGTGGCAACCTGGCAGTGTTAGGTTAACCGTCAGACTTGATGATCTTAAAAGGCCCATCCTAACCAAAGCGACTCTTCTACGGGCGCCTAACGGACATCTGGGACAACCAAAGCAGCCAAGTGAGGAAGATAC
>VXBH01007706.1:2920-163040 GCA_013400035.1 Rynchops niger | reverse complement strand
GCTTCGTGCGAGCCGTAAAGGAAAGAAAAATAATGGTCTTACTTGTTGGAGGTGCCGTGCAAATTGGTAAGGAGCGTGAAGTTGTTCCTCACGCTTCGTAGGCTTGCCAGCACCTATGAGGGAGGCAAAAGCGGCGAGGTTATCTATCTCCTCCGCCTAAAGGCTGTCGCGTTTTATTTCTGTTTTTATTTCCAGGTTGAGAGGCCAACTCACCTGGGCGAAGGGCGTGACAATCAGGTCGTCCCCATGCCTAGGGAGAAATGGAGAAAATTTACCTCAAACAGGGCATCGTTCACCCCAGAGAAAGAGCATTTTACACAGGGAGGTTTCCCGACAAAAAAAAAAAAAAAAAAAAAAAAAAAAAAAAACAACCAAAAAAAACCCAAAAAACCAACAAAAAACACATTAACTCATGCAGCGTTAATTTAACACTACATAAAATCTCGTTCCTAATGGAAAGGTCTTGCAGTGTATATCCAAAGCAACCCGGCTGGAGCGACTGTTCAGAGTGGTAACACCAGGCAATAAAAGCCAGGAAATTCAAAAGTTACGGCAGCACGCTCGCACCACGGTGGAAAAAATAACATAACGGTCCGGGGAAAGGTCAGCTTTGAATTTCCTGGCTTTTGTTGATCTCTGCCACAGTCTTTAATGTTATTCAGGCGCCGGGTTTTTGTCCGGCCCTTTTCATCACGGAAGATTTGAGCAGAAGTTCTGAAAAAAATACATCGTCACCGTCAATAAGAGGGTTTTTTTGGGGGTGATATTATACATAGCGCATGCGCCTTTATGAAAAAATCCAGTGTGATTTACCTAACTCAAGACATTGCGGGGCAGAGCCATTGCTGTGCAGCGCAGAGATGACCGGGGCTGGAAGGTGAAGGCAATCCAGCGCGGCTGGTGGTGGGCTCCCGTACCACATGCCTACCACCGGCACCCCTAGGGAGGCATCCACCCGCATGGCACCCCTTCCAAGGGGTATTCTCCCCAGCCGTGCTGCCGCAGAGCACGTCCACTCGTCCAGACTCGGGTATCAGCGCTGCGAAGTTTACATTTTAATTAAAGTTGTCTCAACACTGGTGTCCAAACCAGGTCAGCGTGGAGATGCCGGCTCCCCCAAGCGCCGCAGGAGCCTTGATGCCCGCGGTAAACGGACACCTCTAGCTGTAGAAGCTGGGGGAAATGAGGGTGCTGGGCACAGCTGGATGGGGCTCTCCCCGCCACAGCACAGCTGCCTCCTCCAGCACGCTGCCGGGAACCAGGGGGCAATCGTTAAAACCCACCGTTTACACAAAACATGGTTATTTGCATAATTTGGAGTGGTTACTTTGTCTCTGGTAAATATTTACTAAATGTTGACTAACAGGGAGGGATATTCTCTTTCAGGAGAATCGTCCTCGTGGATCTTGCTAATATTTAGATTTCTATTTCATGACAAAACTTGCAGGGCTTTCATAACAGTTAAACTTTTTTTTTTTTTATGAACACTTTTTTATAGCTTAATGGTCACTTTAAAACTTTAAACGGTGCCTTTTAAAATAAAGGGCTGCAAATCCCGGACACTCATTTAAGCTCCGCGCTCTGTGTTGTATTGATCCTCTCAAGCTCAACCATCTGTCTCGGCTTTCTGCTGTATTTTCCGCTCAGTTCTAGCAAACAACCCATGACAAAAAACAGGATAGGGAAGAGTAATACTGTAAATACAAGTACAGTCGTATTTCTATTGTCCAGGCTAATGGAGCGTTACCTACTTAAGGAAAAGCAGAGGTGACGCTAACCAGGCTCTGAGAATGCACACAGAGAGTATAACTGAGAAAAGAGAGCGCAAAAAATCACCAAGCAAACCTAGGGCCGGAGTGACGGGGCTCTCCTGCCAGCAGGCCCAGCGGGGACACGGGCAGGTGGCAGCTCTCTCCACCCGGAGCACAGCCCGGGCTTCAGCCTGCAGTTAAACACGAATTCCCACCTGAAGAACTAGCACCAAGAAAGGTAAAATGCAAAAAACTGTCTATTCTTTCAGGGTACGGATTTGAAAGCTCTTCTGCTAAATTACAGGGAAAGGGAGAGTATTTCAAGGGTGGGATGGGGAGAGGAACGCCGTGCCTTGGCAGACCATGAAACACCCACCTTGGGCACTCAGGCTATGAAATGTGAGTACCACCCGTTAAGCTCCTCTTAACAAAGCTCTGAGGATTACAGGAGGCTACGTAAAGCTCTTAGTTACCGTAAAATGTGATGTGAGCTGAATTTATGCTTACTGTTCACTTGGGAGAGAAGAGTTCCTGGACATCGTCTTTGGTGATAAGTCATAGTCGCTGTCGGATCGGTAGAGGAAGGACTCCCGGCGCTGGCTGTGGCCCGGGAACGTGGTGTGCAATACGAGTCCTGACGAGGAGCTGGCCTGCGGGTCCAGCGGGCTGCGACCCGGTGACGGGCCATTTTCCACATCGAAGCTGCGAACAAAACACATACTGTGTGTCACGCGCATCTGCCAAAAGACGTTTTTCAGTGCACGTGTCACGTTTGTGCTGCCCACACCATGTCATTTGCTCAGTACAGGAGACGCAGGGCTACATTTACTGGAGCCTCTCGCTGGCATATTTCTATGGTAGGCAAGCAGGACTCTGCATTATGATAAAACATTTATCCCCGAGGCTTCTTTCCTGACTACATCTGCTCTGTCTTCCTTCAGCCTGAATTTCTCTCAGCTCAGTACAGCTCCTGTCGCTCTCAGCGTGAAGGCGCAGCAGCTAAACACCGTCACCAACTCTGCAGCTCTCCCCACGCCTCCCCCACGGCCACAGGTCTGCACAAGTCAGGGGGTTCAATTTGCTAAACCTCACTCCAAGCCTTACAAGCATAACAGGGACTAAAAGAGCTGTAACATGCCACCATCCTCCAGCCGAGCCCTGTCCCCCTCCACTCTGGAAGCCAACTTCTGAAATCCTGCGAGACAGGTGAGGACCTGGCAGTTCTGCGAGCTGGATGCCCGAGTCTCTTTTCAGCCGTAGTTCACGTCTTAGATACTAGATACTAGTTCAGTGAATTTCAAACAGCTGGGCTGCAAAATGGAGGACTGTTTAAAAAATCGTAAAAAAGCCCCAAACCTTCTGTCACCGTTTCCATTATACACCCACTTTCTTATGGTTTCATAACTTGGCGGCTGCAACCCATGGCTGAAGTCACCCTGGACACTTTAGCAAGCGACACCCCTCGTAAACCCTGAAAATAAGCAGGTTGGCCTCCTTTGCTTGGGCATTTGGGTCTGATATAAATACCATATGTGTGACCATGTTCCAGCTAAGCCAAGTGAAGGACGGGTGCGTTCAGGATGGATTTTCTTGCCTTTGGAAGTCTGAGGCTTCCTCTCACTTGCAGTGGGAGCCGAGTTCTCACTCGTCCCAGGGCATGTGGCTCTCCCTGATCCCAATGTTCTCCCAATTTATTGTGCCCGATGACCGCCCTTAACCGCACCACCCAGCCAGGCATGCCCTCGGACCGCAGCCACAACACCAAGCTGCGATCCCTGACATGCATTTCTCCATCCTTCCCCGCTGCTGCCTGCCCCCGCTCAGCATTGTAAGTCAAAAGACCGCCCTGAGCACGGCGGCAGGGAAGGCCCCCTCTCTCCCTCCGCTCTGCAGAGCACGCAGAGCGCTTTTCACTGCTGCAGAGGAGGCAGATAAAGCATCCAGGCAAAAACAAACAGCGAAACCCCTGGCAGATCTGAAAGTAAGTAATGTACACAATTGTGAAAAAAAAACATTTTCCAAGACGATGCAGATTCCCCTGTATCTCGGCTTACTCCTCTACTGTGAGTCCGTACATACACACAGAGATTCAATACGGGTCGACCAAGGGATAAATGAGAAGGGGAAAACAAAGACCAAACACTGCAGAAGGGAACCACAGGTAGTGAAGGTCTCGGAGAAAACCACTGACGTGAAGGTGCCATCGCTGAACCCGACCTGCATTATTTAGACACGAGGCTGCGGAGAATGAAAAACCAAGCAGGCTCAGAACAACGGCAGCCCCTCCGCTGCTCAGTGCCCTGACACCTTGAAGCATTAAGGCTTTCTACCTCTTGATCAGGAAATGTGATTAAAATCCAGATTTTACGGTGTGGCCTATCCATTTTCTCTGGGTATTGACAGGAAGGACGCAGACTCTCACACCATGCAAAACCCCAGCATCAAGTACAACCTCAGTCTTAGGATCCACCAATTTCAGGTTCCTGTACAATAAACCTGAACGCCTTTCCTGGAGCTGTGGTGTGACGCCAAACTGTGCCCGGCGACGCAGGAGGGACCCGCGGCAGCTGCCCTGGAAGCAGCAGTGACACCGAGGCACAGGCTGTGTGCCCTGAGGTGGCAGCTCCTGCTGCAAGCTGCCTCCTCGCCCTTTTAACTTCATACACCAGCTACTTCGTATGAACGACAACCGCCGAATTACAGAACAATTTATCAACTATCACTAATAATACATTGTGTGATTGCATAGTTTGCCTGAGAAGTTATATTTATAACGTAAATATTTATTTACAGTTGTGTATGTGCTGGGGAGGGAGTGGGTGCTCAGACAGTTATTTTTGATGTCTCCAGAAACTACTTACTGGGGTGGACCAGTAGAAAACCAGGTCTCCTGGCAGTTTTTCTGTTCCTCATCGCTGCAGATAGAGGGTAACTACTTTGCTCTCGTGCTATTTGGTCTCACATACAGTTCCTCAAGAACTAAAAAATGCATGGGAACGTGCATTTAATTTATGCAACTAAAAAATGCATAAGCACCAGTGCAAAGACTTTTAGACTCTTTGGAAACCCAAAGGCAGGACACCAGGGTAATACAGTACGCACTGAAGGAGATTCCTACGTCTGCCGTGCCTCACCGTAGCATTTGTTTACCCAACTGCATAAGTACATCTTGAAACTGGTAATGGCTCAATTAATATTATTTTCTTTTACTCTTTATTATCTGCTCTTTTACCAATGACAGCTTGAGTACACTTTATTTGTAGCCACAAAGTATTCAAGAGAAGAAACTCAGCTCTGTAACTATGGCATCTACAAACAACAGCCAGCTGATAATTAATCCCTACCTATTCAGAAAATTAACTCTGATTAGTCAAAACATTTTATTGCAAAACCTTCATTCGAGAACATTTAGTTTACTGACACAAATGGAAATAAAGCAATGAACTAAATCCGAGCATTTAGCTGAGCAGAGCTGCTTCTGGCTGTTTGATGCTCTACCTGCTGCTCACTGGTAGACAACGGCGATCTGTTTGGGAGAAAAAGTTAATGCACAAGGTTTAAAAAGTGTGGAAGAGGTGAAGGGAGGGAGGCAGGGGGCAAGGCTGATGAAGGGATCTTTTGCAAAGGAGTAAATTTAGTAAGAGGGGAACTATCCACCAAAGATCTGGTTTTGCAGGGCTTACCGGGGAGACCTTGTAAAGGCCTTCCACTACCTGAAGGGGACCTACAGGGGAGCTGGGGAGGGACTCTGGAGCAGGGAGGGGAGCCGTGGGACGAGGTTTTACAGTGGCAGAGGGGAGACTGAGGTGAGATGTGAGGCAGGAATTGTTGGCTGTGAGGGGGGTGAGCCCCTGGCCCAGGTTGCCCAGAGAAGCTGTGGCTGCCCCATCCCTGGAGGGGTTCAAGGCCAGGTTGGACGGGGCTTGGAGCCACCTGGGCTGGTGGGAGGTGTCCCTGCCCAGGGCAGGGAGATGGAACTGGGTGATCTTTAAGGTCCTTTCCAACCCAAACCATTCTATGATTCTACTGTAGCACACACAGCTTCTATGCATTGAGGTAGGTGGAAGATACGTCCCCTTCCCTTTCCCTCTTGTAACATAAAAAAAACCCAAAAAACCACTCTGCTAGTCTCTGCAGAATTTCCCACCTAAGTCCCAGGGATTTTCAATACCTTCGTAAGACATGAACAGTTTCATAAGCAGAGGCGTAGGAAGGACCCAGAGGAGTAAGAAGGCTCCCTGATGCTCTGTGACCTGGGGAGAGGTGGAGGTTAAACCTTGGCAAAGGCAGAGCTCCTTGGGAAAGAGTTTGCCTGAACTGTGCAAGTTTTCCAGATTTCTACAGCACTTGTGGCTGACGCTGGGCTGAGCCGGAGACAACCAGGCTGCGTTAGCGAGAAGCCCGGTGGAGGTGACGCCCAGTTCAGAGTCCCGGGGCTGCTTCCAGCCACGCTGCGGGCACACAGCCTGCTCCTGGCCGCACGCTGCCCGTCCTCCCTGTGCCAGCACCCGGCACGCTGCACCACGGATCACACATTTAATCCAGCTGGAAAGGCTTTTTTTATTTCTTTCCGGAAGTTTAGCTTTGCAGCCATGCCGGCCCCCTCATCTGGCTCCCCTTCCTTGGGCCTGATCCAGCACTCAGCCAACCACGTGCTCCGACATAAAGTTAACAGAAAATTCCACCCCCACCGAAAAGTGGAGACTAACCAGAATTTTATAGTTATGTGTACCAAGAGTGTTTTGTTTTGTGGACATGAACAGGCACTCCCAGTGGTACGGCTGGGTGGGCAAGGTCTTCACCGGGATGGCCAAAACCCAGGTCTAAGTCTCTGCTGTCGTAGCTTGTTAATAGTTACAGGAAGTCAAATATGGGAAACTGCTTCCCCCAGATGACCCAACATTAGGAGAACGTGGCCTGAGATACGTAGAGCAAGAGCTTCACCTCGTGTTTTTCAAATCTCTGATGCGCATTAAGTTCACCGGTTGCTCTTGGTCTGTATAACAGGCCATCCGGAATTGCGTCTTCATGGGAAAAACATCTCCCAGACATTTGCTGGAATAGTTAAGAATTGCAAATAGATCTCAAAGTTGCCCTCTCAGAGCTGCATTTTCCAGTATATTTGTTCATTAGAAGTGAACTGATGAGCCCTGCTGGAAAAACTTAATCATCAGTGTGGCACCACGTCCAGAATACTCCACAGACTGTAAGGGCCCTCTCCAAAGTTTGTAGCACCCCATGGTCTTTGCGTAAGTGGAAAATAAAGTTGCATTTGTCTAGTTAAAAACAAGGATGGCAAAGTACAAAGCACCACAACAAAAGCCTAGAGAAAAAAAAAGCTAAAATTTGCTTTGCAGTGTATCTTCAAGCAACAGCACTTGCAGTGAAGACA
This sequence comes from Rynchops niger, assembly GCA_013400035.1. Classification (NCBI taxonomy): domain Eukaryota; kingdom Metazoa; phylum Chordata; class Aves; order Charadriiformes; family Laridae; genus Rynchops; species Rynchops niger. Next base: position 155,897 of record VXBH01007706.1, on the reverse strand, counting down.
CCCTGATTGTGAAACAACGTTGGCACGGGAGCACTGAAGCAGTGCTCCAGAGGTAAAAAAATCAGCAAACATTTGATCTGTTTTATTCTACCGTAGCTCCTCCCCAAGGACGTCCAGACCAAGGGATGGCGGGTGAAATATCTTTGGCCCAAAGCACAGCCATCCACCACGATGTGCCTCTTCTTTCCCTCACCCACCGTGCCGACCCCAGGGGCTCTTCTGCATGAACGACCGTGTGGATGCCCAGCATGCTCACGATTAAGTGGGCACTGCTGAGACTTAAAATTGCGTTACCTAAACACATAGGTTACAAACCTGGTATCTAAGGTCCCTATAAATCATTCAAGATAAGCTACATAAATACCTGTCCCCCGTAGGAGATCTCTCTAAAAAGCATGCCTTGCTCTACGGTCTTGGGAGCTCCAAGCGCACCGAGCGGCCACTGTTCCCCACCTGCCTCCAACGTGTGTTATGGGGTTTATTTACTCAATATTTCCAAGTGCTGTGACAGTCTCAGGGGATGACGGTGTGTCTGGAGGCCACCGAGGGCTTCTAAACTGCCTCCACAGGAGGAAAAGTGACAACGTCTGTATGGGATGGGCATTATTTAACATGACATGAATCAGTGGTGCAATCCCTATGCCAGAAAAGAACTATAAATCTAAGACTTGACTGACAGACAAAAACCAGTCTCCTGAGGCCCTCCTGGTTTTATCGACGGATTCACGAATGTGCATTTCATGACCATGGGTGAGCAGCCCCCCTGAGGCGAGCACATTCTCAGGGTTACCGACCACCTGCAGAAACCCAGCAGCAGATGAGAAGGAGAATCTGGTGGACACAGAAAGCCCCAAATCCCAGCGCTGGCCAAAGGGAACGGCAGACCCACCAAGCAAAACCCAACCCAACAAGCACACAGCCAGCGCGGTGAAGGTAAAGCGTGCAACGGCAGAGCCCAGCAAGACTCCATTCAGCCCTGCAGAGCGGTGAAGGAAGGTGGCCTGTCCCCTGGCTTTCTCCTGGAGCCAAGCTCCAAGTGAAACTCAAACATCCAGGCTCTCCATTTCCTTGGTCGGATGAGAGGGAAGCTGGTGGTGGTGGAGGAGAGGAGGTGGCAGGGTCGGCAGCGAGAGGAGGAGCAGAGGGGCTGCAGAGCGATGAGCAGCAGGGAGGGCGGTGCAAACGATGGGGCAGCTGCAGCTCCGTCTCCTTTGTCCCTCTGCATTTTTTCATAAACCAGGATCTTAATAAAGCGAAGAGCAAAGAAGGAGACGGCAGGTGGCAGGAGTTAGCTGCAGCTCGCTCAGACAAGCGGCTAAGGCAACGCTTGCTTTGGATCTGCGGAAAGATGCGATTTTAACAGGGTAACGAGCAGAGGAAATACGCAATGGCAAGGCAGGAGAAATCACGGTCAACTGTAAAACACAAGCAGGTTTCATGTGTCCGTCTGCAAAACAAAGAAAATTAACAAAAGCAAATCCCAACTGTCCAAATTCTAGAGTTTTACAGTAATGACTACAATTACTCTACATTAAAAACTACTGCAGTCCTTTATCACAGGGAGAAAGTCCAACCAAGCCTCTGCAGGCGAGGGACCCCTGCTGCGCGACTCCCCATTGCCCTCCAGCCGTCCTCGCCCCCACCCAGCGATGGGGCCAGCTCCCTCCAGCGTCCATGAGGACCCGTTCCCATCAAACCAGTCCTGAATCAATCCCAAACCAGCCCTGCTCCTCCCCACAGCACCACAACACCCTACATGAAAACACAGCGGCTTCCAAGGTGTCCCCACAAAAGATGCTGCCTCCAAATCATCCAACAATTCAGCTTTCGAGCTCTTTGATCTGTCTCTGCAAGGGGGTGTTGGCACAAAACTTTTTGGTGGAGAAGCAATCGGGAAGAGCCAGCATCGGGAACACGTTGTCCCTGGTTTAGCATTGCCCGCCAGCAGCCTTGGAACGTGGTAAGATTTGGCATAAAAACCGAAAAATAGGATTGCGCCACGATTTTCATGTAATTCAGAGTCATTTGAATAGTCATTGCAAGTCAAATGGTTACCATGAGAGCTATGCAGCCCCACAGTTTGTTTCTGGATCTGTAATACAGAACACAAAGATAGACACACTTAAGTCTATCAGACCAGGCGGGCCTGTGAAGTTTTTGTTTCTGTTATGAATTTACACTTTTCCCGAGGACGACAGCACTGACTCTACAAGAAGTCTTACCATCTGCTTCGCCTTCCCAGGCTCACTCCCGAGGGCATCACTCCTCATCCTCTAATTACGGTACCACCTTTACGATGCTATCAAATATGTTTCCAAAATAGAGTATTTCAGGAAGTTCGGGCAGACTCTGCTAATTATAAAGATCCTCTCGCAATCATTAGAGCCCTGCTTCTCCCCAAGACATTCAGCTGGGTTTTTAACACCATTAGCAATGAAAAATGCTGTTTCTTACATCTTCGGGTCTGCACAGCCACGACTGCTTCTCCCTGCTATCTAATTTTGTGCACCTGTTTCCCATTATCACAACAGCTTGCTGTTTTCTCTAAATAATCTTTTACGCGGAAAAGGTCTGTGCTTGAAACCACCAGCACTCTAATGAAAACGATCGGACACGCCGGACCGAGCACGCCGACGGCCCATGCAGATGCCCTAGCACCGGCACAAGGCTCCGTGAGGCTGAGCGCTCTCAGCACTGCCGGTGTTAGTGCTTTTTTTTCCCCTCCTGACCTTCTCCCACCAAGGAGAACACCTTCTTGCTCTCAGCGGCCTCTCAAAAGCGTTCACATCGCTCTGCCAGGTTTGTCCCTCATGTGGCTCCTAACTCTGTTATCTCCAGAGCCTGAACACCCGTGTCTCCCGAAATACAGCCACCGCGTGTCACAGCTGCCTGGCACGGAAAACCCAGCAGCACTTACTTAAGTGTTTGTAACGTAAACTGTCATCTGCTGCTAAACATGTTATTAAGCCTCTGCGCGTATCACAAAGCAAAAATATATGTTTATTTGACTTTGCTGTCTCTGAATATAGAAATTCGCTCTCCCTAGCAGCTCTCTTGTTCCACAGGTACAACGGAGGCGGAATAACCAGAGCCCCCGGCCACGACCTGCAGCCCGGCTGCTGCGGCAGAGGATGGGGCCAGGAATTACCCTGCCTGGTGCTTACAGGCTGCTTCCGATCGCAACTTGAGTCCAACACCTGGACTCCAAGGTGGACCTCGGAGCTGGCGGTGCTCCCTTTGCAACCCAGGTCCATCTTCCGCATAGGACAAAAATAAAAATGAATATAGGCAAGACAGAGCCCTCACAGCTCCCCAGCGTAATTCAGCAGCAGTGCCCTAAGGAGGCTCATGGTTTGCACAGCGGCAGACATCACAGAATGGTCGGGGTTGGAAGAGACCTCTGGAGATCACCCGGTCCAACCCCCTGCCAAAGCAGGGTCACCCAGAGCAGGGGGCACAGGAACGCGTCCAGGCGGGTTTGGAATGTCTCCAGAGACGGAGACTCCCCCACCTCTCTGGGCAGCCTGTGCCAGGGCTCTGCCACCCTCACAGGGAGGAAGTTCCTCCTCGTGTTCAGGTGGAACTTATGATGTTCACGTTTGTGCCTGTTACCCCTTGTCCTGTCAGTTCAGCTACAGGTCAGCATGAGCACCGGTGGGTTTTAAGGGATGTTACAAGGCACTCGTTTAGTTTTTTAAAACCCTATTCACTACGAAGAAGCCTTTGTGCTACCTGCTTGTTCAGTGTCTGCGACAATTACTGCCTGAAACTCCCAGCATCTCACCCATCACATCCTTGAGCCGTTACTTCTCCCCGTGGCCATTCACTCACCGGCACTGGTGAAAGCACCAGTCTGCGGAGCTGCCGCCTGTGCCCAAGGACGGCGTGCAGCACCACGCCACGCTGGATTTGAACCCTTTTTATGTTTACTACGGATAAGTAGCTTGACGTTATCCTGTAACAAGCTAACGTCATGTGGTTGTTTAAGTCGCCCAAAGAAGAAATCCTGAATTCTATAGACCAGCTGTTATTTTTCAAAATGTACATTTTGTGCTACTTTATCATCTTACTACGGTTCACTGACATTAATCTCTGGAAAATGCAAGGCACAGTCAAAGACAGCAGACGCCCTCCCTATTTTCACTTCCAGAGCTTGTAAATGCGGACGGGTGTGAGCATGATCCCTCTTAGCACAGGCAGCAATGCCACTTCCTAAGGGCTTTCTCCTCCTGAAAATGTTCTAGCTAGCAACGACGGAGTAGCTGCGCTGCTTCCCTGCCTAGGTATTAGCGAGGTATGAACGAGGTATCGCCGTCCCTGTGCAGCACTTACACAGCTCTTCTCCGCGCCTCGCAGGGGTTTCTGCCCAGCACCATGCACCGACTCATGGCTCACCAGGACCGAATCTGCTCGGGCACACAGGCTGTGGATTGCTGCGCTGAAGGACCCAGCTGGGTCTCGTCCAAGGGACAACTGCCACCTTGTCCCTGCAGGAAGGGTGCTGGATGGGCAGTCGCACACCCGTGGCCGGCGGTACAGGTGGCACGGGGACAGCGCGGTGCTCCTCAGCACCCTGGATTCACTCACTCCCTGGATTTTGGCATTACCTGCCCTGTGAAAATTCTGTTCTGCGCCGCAGATGTTTACACTGAAGTTATGGGACAGTATCTATCCCAGCCTGGCCCGGCTGTTATGCTCTGTTCAGCGTCAGTTCAGCTTTTACAGCTGCACCTAAGCCCTGTAGCATTTTACAGGCTCTCTTTCCCAATACGCGAGGCACGGTTGTTGCCTCCTGTGGAGGAGGCTGCCTGTGGTGGCCTGTCTCCTGTGATGGAGACCCCGGTGTGGGGCTGCAGCTGAGCCCGGTGCCTTCTGGGGGGGCTCCGGGACACCTTAAAGCATTTCTGCCTACGGACAAGGCCGCTCCCTCCCCACAGCCCGCCTGGGGTGGGTAATTCCACCCAGCAAGTGTGTACATGGAGTCCAGCCTCACATTTTCCCCACCAGGGTATTACCGGCAATAAAAGAGGAATTACGGTCATATATTGCATCTTTTATCAATGCATCTCAAAGTACCTCATATATCTATTAAGTGTTATCTGCACTTAACACTCTTCCCAAACCAGATAGTGCACTAATGGCAAACACAGGCCAGCAGCACGAGCCCCAGGGGTCCTGCACAGCAAACGACCTCTGCTTCCAGTACGTAGGAAAGCGTTCCCGTATCTGTACGGAACCGGAGCATCAGGAGGCTGCCGGCCAGAGACATGCTTTATTTCATCCTGACCTTAAAAAGAGGATCGCCTGGCACCGCTCCAAGAGGCACTTTTGCCTTTTCGAAGCGGCCAGCAAGCTCGTGGCTCTGCCATAACTCCGCCGGCTGCAACAGCCTGCACGAAGCCATTAGCTACAAATCAAATAGCTGTTCTGATCTGCTGTCAAACAGACTGGAGACAGGAATAAAAACGACGATAATTTTTAACAAGTTGCAGAGAGCACAGATTTTTCCGTTTTACCTGGCTAATCTGAACCGGGAGGACAGACAGCCTTTGAGTCAGAAGATGTACAGATTTTCTGCGCTAATGTTTTAAACTACCCTCAGCCCATCTACAACACCCAAAGTCCAACAGTGGATGCGTGGAAAGCTGCTGCACTGAGAAACGCACCAAGCCTTTTCACTTGATTCATGAAATAATTATTTTGGTTAATGGTTTTTGGATTTATCTCTATAATTGGTATCTGCGTTCCCTGCCAGCAAAAGGACAATAAAATGTCCTAAAATGGTATTCAGATTATTAAATCCTTTGGAGACTCGGCCTTCCCAAAAAGAATTAATCTGGTTGGGTACGTTTCAGTAAAATTTTACTTGCTTCGCATCTTTCAAATGCCTGTACTCTTCATCTTTTATAACAAGAGGAAAAGCCACTGTACCTAGCAAATGGCAAAGTATACCGACGTGATTTCAAGGGCAATCTTTTACGGCTCTTATTGATCATTTCAGGCCCAGCAGAAGCTTCATGCAAAAGTAGCCTCATCCAAACTGTAAGCATCTGCCAACTGGTACTAGTTGAGGACAAAATATTAAGGATGGAAAAATCTGGGCCTTTGGCAGAAAGTGCTTGTTTACTCATTCTAAGTGGTTTGGCACGTGTACCGAACGGACGGTCAGAAACGGCACCCTCCTCCGGGCTACCGCAATAACGAACGATACCAACACCCTGTGGTTAATGCAACTACCATTGAATATTTGCTTTAACTAAGTCACTGGCAATCGTGTCATTTCTGTCACCGCTGCAGCTAAGCAAAGGCAGAGAAATGGCTCATAGGTTTGTTTTTAAATTGCGGCTCCTTACTCGCGCCGGTCAATCACAGCCGCTGCCATCACTGCGCTTCTCACTGCTCGTTTGTTTTATTGCCATTAACATATCAGGATCCTGACGGTAAGGGCAGAGGGGCTCAGCTCGTTCATCCTGCTGGAACGCCCACCGAGGGATGATGCTCTGCCTCCCTCTGTGCACCAGGGGCAAAGGCCAGCACAGGAGACGAGATCTTTAAGCTAAAGGACATCGCCGGCACAAGAACAAGCGGGTATAAAACAGACAGGAATTAACTGAGGCTAGAAATGGGAGCAACATTTTTTGCCTCGAGAGCAGACAGATCACTGAACAGCTTTCCTGTAGGAGTGATGGGGGTAAACACCAACTTGGTGTTATTACTGGTGGGATTAATAGCATAATTGACTACAACATTGTGGGACGAAGCCCGGTGGCGGAGGAGGATCATCCCACAGCAGGCACTTGGGCTTTGCCCCCGATGGACACGGATGGAGCCAGTTCCTGCAGAGCCCACGTTTCCCCAACACTGTGAGTCACCAAGGATGTGCTGCATCCCACTGAACACCCGTCCGCCCCCTAGAAGCACACTTATTTGGGAGATGTCACTGGGAGAGACTTGGCAGAAACGAGCTGCCAGGTTTGGGGTCTCCTTGCCCCCCGCCTGCCCCCCCAGCGCTGCACAGGGAAGGCAGATAACCACCTTCCAAACCCCTTCTCTCCTGCTTTGGCTTCCCGAAGCCCGGCCAGCGGAGCAGGCGGGTGGTACGGGGAGACGCAAGCACGACACGAGCAAGGGGCTGGTGTCAAAAGCACATTGCACCATCCCAAACGAGACCCCTCCAGCATCGCCTCGGCCACCGACGCCGCTACCGTAGCTGTAGATAACCCCCATCCCTCCGCACGTGCGCAGGCAGAGGCAGTAAATACAAAGCGGGCCATCTGCTGGCATGCACAATACAGGATTTCTATACGTTTGCGTTTTTACTAACAACAGTGAGCTGGAAGGGACACCCGAGGGCAGCCTAGCAGTGACACGCTCTGCCCGCCCACGCTCCCTCTCCCTTCCTCCTCGGGCTGTTTGGAAACAAAAGCGGGGGAAAAAGAGGGTGAATTTAAACCACAGATTTTGATTTTCTGCTATTAAATCACATGCTCTGGAATGAGCTTTAATAATTCTGGACAGCGATCCGGATTTAGCAGAAGGAAAACCTTCTACCACATGGAGAGAAGACAGCTGCAAGAACAACACCTTCTACAGGAACCACTGTGGGCCAAAGAAGCCGGGCCGAGCAAAAGTTTTGCAGCACGTTTCATGTAGTTTATGCCAAAGGGTGAGTTCATAGAGTAAAAACAAGGCCCCACGTTTTCCAGGTGTGGCGGGGCTCGGGATGTGGGTCCTCGCAGGCTGCCAGCTATCGATTGCAAAACACTTTAGGAAGGAGGCAAACATTATTACCCACTACTTATCCATTAGCTGTTGGTTTTTCTTTCCTTTAACCTTTCTAGCATCCCTACAGCATGCTTCTCCACCCAAAACAAGTCTTCTAAACCACAGCGTGTGCCCGCACAGGCCAGCCCCTCTGCGGGCGCCTTTGCTGCCCAGATCGACACCATTCTCGTCCCAGTTCTCATCCCAGTTCTCCTGCTCTCACCGGGACGGCACGGGAATCTCTGCTCCTGTTCCTGGCTCCCATCGCACGCTGAAACTCCCGGCTTGCCCCTTCCTCTACACGGAGTTTCACAACCACCTTGTGACTCCGCCACAGCATGTTTGTGCTTGCAACAGCCTGCATCTTCTTATTGCCAAATTACTTCCTTGCTCAAGTCCTACCTCAGATCATCATCTCGCCGTGAAGCCCTTCAGAAACGCTCCCGCAGCCTCCTACGCGGCCTCCTCACGCGCCGCATCTCAACCAACTCTTCTGTGCTGCGTTTCTGAAAACCTCTCGGGAAGGAATTATTTCTCTGATGTGAAAGCAGATAGCGCACCGTTGGCACCCAAAACATCATTTAATAACACTGTTGTTTTCTCTAGACCTGCAGATCTTCCCAAGACCCGCTTCAGGGCTCATTTTGATCTTCTTTAATTAGTGATCCCTTAGAAGCAGTGCTTCATGTTGAAAATCACTTGCCGGAATCACTGTATTGGAGTCACTCACTACAAATCAGAAAGCTGCACTGTTCAAAAGAGAGAGAGATGTGGGAGCACAGAGCAAAATACATTGCAGCCCCAAAACTGTGACTATATTACATGCAGCTGTAAGTCCTCAAGTCCAGTAACAGCAAACAATGCAGCAATACAGCCACGAACACTAGGAGATTAGGCAGAAATATTAGCAAGGAGATGAGGAAGAAATATTAGCAGAGTACTTGCTACAATTGATTACTGTTTAATAATGCAGAAGGTGCAGTTTTCAGTGGGAATAAGCATAAACGTGTAGGCATGGCACAAAATCATTATATCTGATTGCAGGCTGAGACTCACGTCATCATAGTAAACGCTTCGTTCTTGAGCTAATAGAATTCAGACATCCCGAGTATTTTATTCTATTGATAAAGGTTTGTACTGAGCTAATGAAGAATGAGCGGGCAGAGGTAATTAATGTCCAAAACGGGCCTATTTAAAAAAGAAATATTGAGAAAATGCGTGAAAACCCTCGATGTTGCAAAACCTGAAGACACTACGCACAGATGTGTTATTCCAAGGGGGAGAAAGAAATGCTTGGCTTCACTGATGAGAGCCAGGAAAGAAAACTGTGAGGGCGGTGAGCCCCTGGCCCAGGGTGCCCAGAGAAGCTGTGGCTGCCCCATCCCTGGAGGGGTTCAAGGCCAGGTTGGACGGGGCTTGGAGCCACCTGGGCTGGTGGGAGGTGTCCCTGCCCAGGGCAGGGGGTGCCACTGGGTGGGCTTTAAGGTCCCTTCCCACCCAAACCATTCTGTCATTCTAAACCACCTGGAACTAGCGAGGGCTGGCTGGCGGGCAGGCAGGGCTGCAGCAGCAGGTCCAGCACCACACATGGTCCCAGGGATGCTGGGGCACCGAGCAAACACCCCAGCGCACGCCTCCTGCGAGGGCTGAGCCCCGCGGTATGTGCTTGGTACCAGCTTTCAGATCAGTAATTCCAAAAGCTGTAGACATGAGCGTTCTTCCTGCAGCTCAGCCCCAAACGGGGGTGGTTTAACCCTTCATCTCCTTGCAGAAAAGCAGCGTGTGCTAGATTGCTGGTAGCCATATCATTTAAATTGGAAAGATGGATTAAAATTAGCCTGCTCAAACTGAGATTAAATCCCAGCAGGAGACTGGAAGGAGACTTATCTCCGGCCCACACCCTCCCACCCCAGCTCAGGCATCTGCCTTCTCCAGCCCAAGCCACGATGCAGTTTCTGAAACTTCTCCCCTTGCTCCCTCTGCTTTTGCTGAGCTCCAGCAGGAATCCGGCTCCTTCCTTCCTTCGTGTAAGAGATGGGGCCGGCTCCGAGTTTTCAGGTTAGGAAACCTTTCCGCAAATGTGTGGACGTACTTGGAACTGGACGATGGCCAAGAAACCAATCAGTGCCGGGGCGAGCAGGACTGTGTGCTATCTGTCTGCCAGCCGCCGGCAGCGTCTGGAAAAGATCAAGATTACGGACCCGGGGTGGGAGACAAACAACGGGTATTCCCTTTATATCGCTCAGCCAGAATAAAATGTGACACGCTATATTAATAACCTGGCGTCACTCAGCAAAACATCTGACCAAGGGGAACATAAAATGCCACGCAGATAGCGAGGGCCTGATGGCAAGTCATGTGAAGAGCAAACAAGATAGCTGGGCGGCAGGAGATGCAACCAGGAACAAAACCCTCATGTCAAGCCCTTTTGTGCTCAGCAGAGTCAGCCCTAAATGGTTTGTGATTTTCGCTTTCTGCCAAGGTACTGCTTTAATTGGGCAAGGGAGACTGCGCCGTGTATTCAAGAACAGAGCGGGGAGGAAAATGGCATGTGCCAGGCTGAGAAGCCATGGGGATGTCACCCTGCTTAAGTGCAAAGATTTGTTACTGCCTGGAACTTCTGCATTATGGCTCTTTACTATTGTAAGAAATGTTCTCTGTGACTTAATCTAACAACGCAACCTTTTGTGCGGGGGCTGTTAGCCAGCCACACACGGAAACCAAATTCTGTCTAAATTTACACCCACGGGCTCCACTAGTCTCAGTAAGCGGAGCCAGAATTACCTCCCATGCCTTTCCATTTCCTTGGGTGAGGTGGAAGCAAAAAGCCACCGACCATTGAGACAGCCCGAGAACACAACCACGGTGGATCTCACCCCCGCTGTGACTCTCCTGCACGCTGGCCCGGTGGCTTGGTGGCCGCATGGAGCCAGCAGCACCGTCCCAACTACGCACTGCTCTGACGGAGCAAAGTCCTCTATGAGAGCAGGGCCTGAAACCTTCTGGGTGCCCCCAAGACATCAAAAGTTGGCCTAACTCCTAAATTACAGTGGTGACCCACATGGCTTCTCAAGCGAATCTGTGACGTAGAAAATGTGAGCGAGCATAACCGAGCCGCTTATTGACTTGAATTTAATAGATCAGCTAATAACCCCCCGTACTTCGTCACAGAAGTGCCATCCTAGCAATGCTCCTTCCCAGACTCTTGTAAAATCATCTGAATAGTGGCTTTAGTACTTGAACTGCTTCCCAGCATAAAGGCGGTTCAATAGCCGCATTCAGGCCTAGAGTAGCTGGACTGCCTGCCCTCTGTCTTCACAAGAGTAGGAAATTCTTGCTGCAGTCTAAGAAAGAAAAATCACTTAGCACAAATAAGGTCTTTTTTTAAAACCACTGATTAAATAGATATTCACAAGCTCGAGCACAATAGCTTTGATGGAGCCATTGCAACCTATTACATAAACCCTCATTCAAGCCCGTGAGAGCTTTTCCTTTTCTTTTTTAATAACAGAAGAGAAAACGCTGCCACGTAAAAGATATTAAATCGCATAAAAACGCATGACTGGTAAGTTCATGACTTAAAACTCAGAGAAGCAAAGAGACAGAGGGTTTGGGCTGGAAATGTCAGCTGCCGCTCGGTCCCCAGCTGCGAGCCCGCAGGAGCCGTGCCGTGGCCTTGGCTCACCCGCAGCAGAGCTGCAGAATTACACCTCTTCCGAAGAAGAGGATTTAATGGCAGGGTTTATTTACGGATGCACGGGAGTGCTGACAAGGAAAGCAAAGCGTTCTGTGAGGGGGCTGGTCGATAATTGATAGGACGAGAGGTAACGGTTTCAAACTGCAAGAGGAGAGATTTAGATTGGATATTAAGAAGAAATTGTTGGCCATGAGGGGGGCGAGCCCCTGGCCCAGGGTGCCCAGAGAAGCTGTGGCTGCCCCATCCCTGGAGGGGTTCAAGGCCAGGTTGGACGGGGCTTGGAGCCACCTGGGCTGGTGGGAGGTGTCCCTGCCCAGGGCAGGGGGTGCCACTGGGTGGCCTTGAAGGTCCCTTCCAGCCCAAACCATGCTGGGATCCTGTGATAATTAGAAACTCTGTCCCTTATTCTCATGATGTTCCTCCCCTGCGTATACACCGCTACAGCCCCAGCACCTTCCAGCCATGCATTAAGCAACGCGGCTAACGTTCGTTAGCAGCCCACTATTTACGCTTCCACGTACTGTTGTATTAACCTGTCAGACCTGACTGAAGGCAATACTTTTGCTAGAGCTTTGGCAATTTTCTTTGTTTTCTCCCAGAGAACAGATTCTTTTGCCAGAATCCACTTCTTAAACACATCTAATCTGAAATAAATATATAATATTGCATCGGTCATCAGCTGACCTCATTAGCTGGGCTTGCTCTACTGGAGCTAAAACTGCCCTGGGAAGCAGTTTAGTAAAATAGTTTTTAAAACACTGCATAATTTTATTGCAGTAAAGCAAAAGGGGGTCACAGCTTGTTCTTCCAGACTCCACTCCAAACAATTTACTATCTTTATAAGTGAAAGAAAACCAAAACCAAAGTAGGCAGCGTTTTGTGATTTGAGTGAAACTAGGACATTCAATACAGTCCCGCTTCAAACCGTCACTCACAGGTGTCTGTTCCTTCAGCTAATCCTTATTCTCCAGATTTTCAAGAAAGCCCTTTTATGCGCTCTCCATGGCTAGGTACAGACACAGCATCTTCTCCGCTGCCACTTTCCTCCAGTAAATCTCTGTTCTCACAAGCGTCTTGAACCGCAAACAGACAAAAATCAAGCTGCAACCAGGCGGACTCGCTCTCCCCAGAGTTAGGGTGTCGTACAACACTGGGAGCTCGATGGCCCTACCAAGGTGGTCACAAGGGACTTGACAACTTGACTCAACCAGAAGGCAGTATCCTCGTTGAGACATCATGAAGAAGCACATTGATCTCAAGAGATCTGTAACTTCAGGAGCAGACAATGTGTAATGAAGCAGTTCCTAACCCTGACTTTCTTCTCTTGCCTGGACATCAGAGCTCTGCAGCCAGCTGGCCCTACGGGAGGTGGAGAGGCACGTGGCCAGAGGGGCTTGGTGACACGGGACAGCCAAGCACAATGCTCCCTGGACCTGTGGGGCATCCTCTCTGCCTTGCTTCTTGCAAGAGAGGGACTAGTTTGTACCTGCCCAGTGGTGGGCATCCCTCCAAATGCTGTGCAGTCTGTACGCGTCCCTGCAGTGGTCCTTCACGACCAGGCAGGACACAGCTGCTTCTCTTGGATTTGCTGACCCAAGCCACTCCACTGGGACAGGCTGCGGTCCCCACTTCACACTCACTGGCCATTGATGTGGCCAGCACACCGGACCAACCACTTCTTTTCTGCGCCTCACCATCCGAAAGGGTTAACAAGAAATGTTTGTTTAGGAGACCAACAGACTCTCGGGCCCAAAACTGGACCCAGATCACAAGTAAGACACACATTGAACCTCTCTGGGTGCTCAGCCTTCCTCTGCTCTGCTTTACAAGGCACAACACAGCTGGTAAAACCAGGAATTTAGTTTACTGATGTCACCCTCCGTGTGAATTCATTCCTTTTCCTCGTGACGTCATCCAGCTCCGGCGCCCCCGGGCCTTTTGACAGAGTCAGGAACTGTTGACGTGTGCCGGGATTCTCGCTTTAGCTGAAGTGGAGATGATTTATAAGAAATCCCTGACTACACTTCCTCCAGCTGGCTTTAATTTCTTTCCCTTGGTGTTTTTATGGTAAAGCTTCTCGGGGGCTCAGCCCGCTGCCCCCCCGCCCTGCTCCCACCCGGCACAAGGTGCTCCTGAGGCAAAGCAATGCAAGTTTTCCATGGGAAAACTGAGCTGAGCTGGCCCATCTCGGGGTCACAGGCGAGCAGGTGACACTGAGCCATTGATCCCACAGCCACAGTCCGTATGTGGGTAAAGGGCTTGCAGCTGGGACGGCTCCTGAAGGACCAAGAGCCAGGAACACGGACTGTGGACTCTGAGACCATCGGGAGTGGGACAGACTCAGCACTTCAGCGGGCGGTTCACCTCACCCAGTATCTAAGTCACTCCCACCCGAACCAAAATCCTGTCCCACGTAACAGCATGGGAGAAATTACATGGCAGAGTAAGATTCAGGTCCAGAAATCCGGAAGAAACTTCTTTGGTCCCGGAGCCCAGTCCTCTGCCACTGCAGACGCTACACCAGACAGTCTTCTCCATAGACTTACCAAGCTTTCTCCTGAGTCCTTGGTTTCTTCAAATCTCTAGCACATCTCCCCAGCTGCCCCGACGGAGATGCCCTGTGGTGCCGCACACCAGCGGGCACCGCTCCACCACGGGGTCTCACCACCAGCATCCCGGCTGGACCACGAACGCTCACCAGGGAGACCTCACACCCGCTGCAAAGCTGTACAGGGCTCACGGCTTGCAATTATCCTGGTCAGCAGGCTGTCTCTCCTCCTCAGCCGTTTTCAGCTAATGAGTTTCCAGTGTAGAGCTGGAGCTTTCCTTATTAATCCCCACGTACATGAGCTTAGGCTCCTTATTGCTGAGGTTCACCAAGGCCAGGCAATCCCTCCAGTGCTGCACCACCGCGGGCAACAGCGAGCGTACAGAAGATCAAAAGATGGAATCCACACAAACACAGCCATGAAAACATTGCAGAAGATGAGAGGCAGGATTTATCCCTGAGAAACCCCATTGCTAACTTCCTCCAGCCTAGGAGCTGCCCTTGCCGTACCACCGACCTCCCCTGCAGCTCATTCCTTATCCACCGTGCAGCTCTTGCCGCAGTCCACACCTCCAGCTCGCGTCTCGCCGTGTCACATACGGCACCACACCGAACGCTCCAGGACAGAAATCTGACGCATTTACTTGATCTGGGGAAAAAATTCATTGTCTAATTAGAAACACCTATTACACCTGGGAACGACGTACCTAAGACAAACCCATTTCACCACTGCCTTCACATTTTTAATTAACCTCTCCTTCAAAACTCATCGCTAAACCATCTTTAAATGCCTATTCCTATGCTAAGGAAGTGATAAAAATTGAACGGAAATGCCAAAATACAGCATATAATAGAGATTAAAACAAAATTATACACAATCAGTATAAAAATAATAGACTTATATAACATAACTGAACAATAAAATGTGATGAAGAGCTTTTCAAGAGCCTTGCTGGCTTGCCCTTTGTGTAACTTTTGAAATTCTCAGGCTGTGTCGAGTTTACGGTTCAGTTCTAAGGAATAGGTTATAAATACAAAGACATAACTTTTTTCCCCTCTTTCTAAATAGAGATTAAATCCAAGAAATATTTATCCAACGCCTCAGAAAACCAAAGGAGATGGGCCTCTCAGGAGCGCCCAGTTCAGCGGCGCACACAGTGCAGTTTAACGGAGCCGTATTTCCCCGCTTCAGGCTTTTCTGGACGCCAAGGCGCCGGCGCACGTTTCCATGAAGCATCACGGCGGAGGACCGGCCACCCCCACGCGCCGCGGTGCTGACGGCAGCTCATCGCCTGCACCCGCAGCCGGGCGGAAGGGGTGGCAGCAGGGACATGACTTCCCCAGGCACCCACCGAGAGCCGCAGCCTTACTTCTCCAACATTAGTTACCGTATCTTGCATTTATATGAAGAATGCAAGCATCTGGGAAGCAGCAGGCAGCTGCTGAAGAGAGGGTAGGCTCCTCCAATTAACAGAGCTGCATCAAGGCTCCTTCCTCCGTGCTGTGAAAGGGGAGGGAATCTGGGGGCCGAATTCTGCAGGTTCATTGACTCAGTGCCCTGCTGGCACCCAGCAGACCCGCTGGCTCTGGCTCCGCTCCCCACAGCACTGGTGGCACGATACAACAGGTTTACTTCTCTGTTTTATTAATCTACAGCTTTTGAACCACTGCAAAATATATTCGGTACCAAATACACCAACCCCACATGGAAACTGCTTCACGCTCCGCCTTGCCTCTGGTCAGTCTATGCCAAAATGCCCCAGATCCGCTCCTGCGGGCGACACAGCTCCCGATAACGTTACGGTTGGGAAGGTCCCCATCTACACACCAAGATGTACTTCTTGGATATGCTGTGGCTCAGCTCACAAAGGGATTTCAACTGGGGACAAACATGAAGCATCTTCTGTTCCCATAGGTACCGACAAGAACATGGGCGGCTTTGAAGTCTCTCATAAGGCTTTTTTTCTTTTTTTTAACTCTTTTCAGCTCTAGGCAAAGACCAAAAAAAAAATAACCTCAATGCTATGGCAACCTTCCATCGACAAACTTGTCACCTACCTACAAATAAAGAAGTGTACCTCAACATTCCAGGTGGGCAGAAACAGTGGTGGGAATATGACTTAAGCGTGCAGGGATGAAGATCTTTTGACCCTGACGCTGTACCCTACGCATCAACGCACAACAATGTGGAGACAATCTCCTGGTGTTCGAGAGCCACAAGCGAAGCACAAGGATTCAGGCTTAGAAACACGGCAGGGACTCAAAACGTTACCCAAGTGAATTCTGATGTCTTGGTTTCCTTTCACCTAAAGTTGTTGCTAACAGGCTCTGGATGACGTGACCAGACTCTGTAGAAATAGGTCCGGTTCCAGAAGATGGCACCTGCTGGTGCTCCTCCTGCAGATGGCAGAGGCAGATGCTCCTCTTGTCCAGAAAGCTAAGAAGGATAGCTGTTCTCTTGATGTTTCTCAGCCATTCCAGATATGTTCCCGAAGAGGAAAGATTTCAGACTCCTTGGTGCCGAGGGCTGGAGAACATCATGAAGTGTATCTGGAGCTTTCTCCAGTGGCACCAGGAGGACTCATCAGCACTGAGCTGCTGAAGCCACCGGGGTGAGGTGGCCCACACAGAGATGAGCACAGCAGACCCATCGCTAGCAGAGAACGGTAGGTCTGAAAAAAACCCCTGAAATTTTAATTCTGAATATATTTTTCGTGTTGATTTCCTCTGCTGATGTAAATCATGACACGTGAGGCACTGCTGAACCACGTCTTTGCGGAGGTAAGGGTGAGCCCTGTCTGTCCAGTCCCCAGAAATTCAACACAGCCACGTTGGCACGTGCAGGTAGGAGACGAAAGAGCCACCTGAAAGGGCAAACCAGGGTGTCCTGCACCCACGATATGGGAACATCTAGGCACAGCAATGCTTTGATGGACTGAGAACTTAAGGAGGTGACCTTCTAGAATAGGTACGGGGCTACCCCATGATTTCTGGCGACGCAGAACACAAAAACAAATATCGCGCTGTAGAAGCAGGGCGCAAGTTGGTGTAAAACAGCAAGACAGATCAGCATTCACACAGTGCTAGAAAGGGGTCCACCAGGGTGGTAACGCTGCCCAAGAGCTCCAGTCTGGGTCCAAGGGCTGCGGCTGGGGCCAGCAGCGTCCCCAAGCTCTTCCTGCCAGGCTCGAACGACACCCAGGTCGTGCCGGGGGCCTCTGAGAGGGTTTAACACCCGCTTTCCTTTATTTCAGGGGAAAGATCTTGCCAACAACCTGCCTCTCACTTTTGCGGAGCAGAGGTGCT
Organism: Rynchops niger; assembly: GCA_013400035.1. NCBI lineage: Eukaryota > Metazoa > Chordata > Aves > Charadriiformes > Laridae > Rynchops > Rynchops niger. Next base: position 138,582 of record VXBH01007706.1, on the reverse strand, counting down.
GCTGTTTCTTGGATAAACAGGGAGGGAGCAGCACGTGGCAGTGAAGGCTGTTTACGAAAACAAGTACCAGCTCGGGGAGGACTTGGGTGGCAGCTCCCTCAAAGCTTGTGGATCTCCTCATCCCTCTCCGGGGAGAGCCGGCAGTTCGGGGGCGATGAGGACAACTCCTCCAGCAGTTACGGAGTCAGCCCTCCTCCCACCCAAGGAACAACCAGCCACGGACTCCTACATGGAATCTCCCCTCCTACCAGTTCCCAAGACCGCACGATTCTAACCCCAAATATTTGTTTATAAACTCACAAACCAGCGAATGATGCGCTAAAGAGTTTTGCAGAAAGAGGTGAAGTTTGTGCAACAACATCTAGAGAGCCGTATGATTGATAAAGTCAAATAAAATGAATATAAACAAGGTAAGATTTAACCTCTCAGTTCTTTAGAGCATTAAGTCATTCTGAGGACTTAATTTTAAAATACAGAAGTGTTCGGAGAATATTTCGTAATTACAAACCAATACGAAAAATTGTCAAGGAGGAATAATTACATAATTTCTAGATGAACTCACAGCTTAGAGGAGCAGTAATAAATAGCTCCTCATATCATTGCTGTTGCTGCGGCTGATGACTCACCACTGTTACTGGGATCATATCCCAGAATAGTCATGCTACTCTGTGCGCTGCATACAAAATGAGCCACGAGGGACTTACTATTAAATGAAACAGATTTGGGGTTTTAGGATTCATGTGGTCATATCATAAAAACAAAAGCTGTTAAAGGCTTTAGTTGCAGGCGGTGAATTTCAGAGGCCGAACCCGAAGGTATCTGCTCTCCGTCAGACAGAGTTAGCGCCTGCGCCCGCTGCCTGCCTGCGCTTTCAGGTAAGGATTCCATCCCGCACCCTTCTGGCAGGACAACCCTCTTACACACAGCAGCTCAAACACGCCGTCTCGAGAGGAAAACACACACGGTTTCACAGAAATATAAGGGAGCAAGGATGGCTATGGGATAGCGTATCAAAAAGACAGAGATCTTCTTAAAATACACGTGCCTTACCAGCTAAAGCAGAAGGGTGTATCAGTTTGACACAGCCGAACTCAAAATGCGTATCGAAGCGATATGAAACATTAGAAACGTCCTGCAATCAGGCTGCTCTATGAGCCCCCAAGGAACCTGCTAGAAACACCAACAGCCTCCTCTAACAACTACTCGATCACGTATAGGTGGTGTCTGTGCTTACGGGCCACGCCTGGGGTTTGTTTGCCATTTGCAGGGAGTTCCAGAAGCCTTTGGGAACTGCCGGGCAGGATCCCAGGGGAGCCATGCAGGAGAGTGACAGTACGGGAGGACAAAGGACGGGCTCCCCCCACCCGACTTCTCAACCTCATTCCCAAACGCGTTCTCTTCTGTCATCCTCTGGTATGGAGGCACATCTCCAAGCACGTCTGCCTCCTTCACCTTCACATCTTTACTGGAAAGAACATCACAAACATCCCAAGTTTACTTTTTGGCTGAATAAAACCCTCTCCTCATGCATTATAAAATGATCTGGTATGTGTCACAACTGAAAACACTTTTTTTTTTTTTTTTTTCCCCAGTCCGCAAGCAACGTCCAGCACTCAGCATCCAACGACACGTTATCAACATGCTGCCACCTCAAGGCTTCTCATCTTTTTTTTTTACATGAACCGCACCTTCAGATTTTGCCAGCCACTAATTCTTCAGGCTTTTCTCTTAGGATCTTACCTAGTTCATGTTGGTTTCTTAAGAGAAACCTCCAGACAAGCACACGAAATCACAGAAAATCTTTACTTGTCTTTGCAGCAATCGCGCCCCAGCCAGATAACTGAAGCGGCGCCCCGGTGTTTGCTTTATAGCAGGCTCCCCCTTAAATGTTCTCATGAGCACGAGCAAGTCCCTGCCCGGTGGGGACGTGTCCCCTGCTCCCCCCGGAGCAGCCCCATGGCCAGCACCTCCAGGCTCATCTCACCCGCAGCGCAAGCTCCCTCCCAAAAAGTTCATGGGTAAAGCAGCTCGTGTTCCTGGAGCCGGGGCGGAAAACACGAAAAACCATTGAAATGACATGTTTGAGTTTTTCAGGCTAGGCTGGAGGTTCTCTGAGATCAAGGAGCACCGTGTCCACCCGTCTCCCCCGGGTCACCCGGGAGCAGCCGCTGCATCGCGCTCAGTCGGCCTCGTTTTCTGCTTTAAACCCTGAACTCCTAATAACGGCTGTGGCTTCCTTGGAAATACGTCAGCTGCTGCCCTAGATACCGGCTCTGCTACGCCAAACGCTCTCTTCCAGACTGCGCGGTGACGACCAGCTTATTGCTCGTGTTATTCTCAGCATCTTCCGGGTCGTCCTCATTTCGCCTTTCCTGCCAGCCCACCCAGGGCAGCACCGCGCTGCGCCCACCCTGCCCAGCTCCCTCTCCTTCTCTTTCACCGACACGCAGGAAAGCCAGTATTTATTTGTCATTTTTTCAGCCTTTGGACAATGAGGGTTTTGCTCATTTCTCTGCAGACATTAGTTCCTCCAGGCCGGGTACCAACAGGCTCCTGAGGCAGCCCATCCTTGTAGGGTCTGGATCGTGCTCCCTGGACCACCCCCTCCCATCTTCAGCTAACAGCCCGTTTTCTGTCCGTATGATACCTCTCCCCTTATGAGAGTCAACCCGAATACTCAAAGTTGTATTTCATGCTCTCCTAAAAGCCTAATATATACTGTCTCTCAAACGCGGTTCCTCTCCTAATTCTCTTCCTTCTATAAACAAACCCACCAACCACATATGCTGCGTTTTGCTCAGGCCCCTGCTTTTGACAGCGGGCCAAACCCTGGAAACCAAAAGAGCTTCTGAGCGAGGGTAGGCAGTGCATTATACGCTTCTTTAAATGTGGCAAATCTGCTTTTAATAGGCTTTTAACCATGACAGATTTTAACCTTGTGGAAGCAATTGTCTAGACTCCTACCTGTTAATTGTTACAAACACGGACTGCATTTGCTTTTTCCAGTCTCCTGCTTTTTTTTTTTTATATTCTTATCCCAAAACTGCATTACTCAAGTCATCAAATAACTCTTTTGTTCTGTTAGTTTATATTCTCAACCTATCATGTTTGATCCACGGCTTCTAAAATTATTTTATAACGGAATCGGGCCCTTTGGATTAATTCAATTCACTGTCATTTCACTCCACCTATTGCCTTCACTGAAGAAAACATAGGAATACACCTCAGGTTCACGTGTCCTCCGGCTTTCAGGGACTAGCTCCTTGAGAAAACCTTAGCGGCACCGCTCTTGCATGTTGAACAGCAAACGCGGGGGCACAGCATGTGGCATTTCATCGAGGGCCCCCCACTCCCTGCCGCAGACGCTGCGGAAACGCAGCTCCAGATGCTCTGGAAAGCCAAGGGGGAGGCTGAAGGGCATCTTCTTCATACCAAAGTCCACATCTGACACTCGGATTCCAAACACAAGTTTCCTGCTGATGTATAATCCAGGCAAACGCATAAACAGAAAGAAAAAGGGAATATGGGAAGTCTCCCATCATAAAAGAGGAATCAGGAGAGTTTTTAGAAAGTTTCAGAATTACGTTAACCGCTATAGAATTAGCTGGTTGACTTTTTTTGTTGTTACTGCTTACGTTAATTGTTAAACTCTATTTGGAGGTAACACCCACACACAGTAGGTATCAACGCCTCCGAGGGAGGCACGCAGCAAAAACTGTTTAAAACTTCCCATCGCAAAGAGCTGGGTCCAACGCGATGGTGCAGCCCGGCCGCGCTCGACTCCCTCCGGGGGAAATTTGCCTGGAAAGTTCCTGCAAAATCTATTGAGCTGTTTTCAAGAATAAAATTATGGAAAACATGTCCTGCCCGCAGTAACAAATGGTCTGTCAGAAGCTGGCTGGAGGTTGCTGGGTTTGATTTTATTTTTTTTCTTCCCCCTCTTTTCTGTTTCAGGCTATTGCTTTAAAGGTTTCATTTTAAACTCGGCAAGAGCGCCCGGCCAGTGTTAGTCAGGGATCAGCCTTTCCCCCGAGACAAACACTCACAGTTGACTCACTGATGGTCTTTTGAAAGCAAATCTTCGCACACGTGCGCTAATTGGAACCTTTTTAGCACCGCTCTGTCAAGCTGTCCCAAAGGCGACCGGCACCGCAGCCCCGGTGGCACCCAGCCGCCCAGCCACGGAGCCAGCCGCCGCCTCCCGAAGCAAAACGAGGTGAGAAACTCCGTTAAAAAATAGGTGGCAACAAAACTAGGGACCGTTACAACACACGCATACGGTGCATGACCTTGTGCACGTGCAACACGTGACCTCGGCGCAGGATGCTTTGGGTTCTCGTGGCGGGAATACCGCTGCGGAGATGCCACCACGGGGGCTCTGCTCCCCAAGCCACCGCACCGCGCGGCACCGGGCGATGCACAAACGGCTCTCGGCCTTTCTAAGAAGTTCTGGGGCTTTTACCACTCTTGTATCCTAGTAGGCTTAGGAATGCGGATTCTTGTTTCTAAAGCTTCATCGGGATTTCCTTCGTAAACCTCTTTTACAGAGGTTAATAACTGGGATACAGATTTCTTTTAGCTGCAAACTTACTGGGGCGTTCAGGCAATCCCTGGGCAGTCACCTGTTACAGTGAACAACACAATGAAAAACGGGCCGGAAATTTGGATCCTGCAGAAGGAATGAGAGACATTTTGGGCTCCCACAGACCTGGGGTTTGTTATATACAAAGAATTCTAGAAGTTGAGTGATTTTTTTTGTTTTCAAACACGCCCTCCCACAGCCTGCGACTGACAGTTTGGCCACGCTGAGAGCAGCTCGGCGTTACCAATGAACGGGCCCCTACGATTCACCCCCTTTGCTGATGGGAAAAGTGAAAAAAACTATTTCCAGGGGCCATGAGATGTTCCCCTCGAGTTATTTCTGCTCAAGTTGCTTCTGTGCAGAATAAAGCCAGGCGCGGAGGAGCACCCTTACCGACACGATGCCCGGAGCAGGACGGAGGGAGGGAGGGAGGGACGCTGGGCACTGTCCTTGGCTCCCCAGGTCCAAAGCTCAGCCTGAGCTTAACCCCGAGAACTAAAGCGGTGTTTTCCCATAAGCACCCCCACCATCCCTCCCCTCCTGGTCAGCACTGCGTAACGCAGATTTGGAATGATATTTGGTATTTATTCCTCATTTAGGTGAGATTCCTCAGAAGGATGCTTCAAAGGAAATAAGGTGTGATTAAAAATCTTTCTCCCCACATTGCAAACACAAACCTATAATCATTATCCGTTATTTCCACTGGTTGTGTTCTGGGAAACTCTGGATTACGGCAGATTTATGGCAGCGTCCGGCTGCCAGGAGAGGAGAGCCACCTCCAACCGTGCCTCTGGTTCGCAGAGAGCCGGCTTTCCTCCATCAGTTTGAGGGCAACCATATAGAAAAGAAAGGCCCTGAAGCTTCTAATGCAGAACACAAAAAGACACCGTTCCACGTAATATAACAATGCCGAGGGCATGTTTGTTTTTGATGAGTGTTGTAAAATTGTGTTCTACACTGTCTGGACTACAGTAAAAAGAAAGCTGTTGAAGAAGAGAGAGCACCCACCTGCGCAGAGGCACGGCATTTCTCAGGGAGGCAATCTTCTAACGAGCTACGCTTCATCTCAGCACACCTATCTGCCGCAGCGGCAGCATCACAGCCCTCAGAAAACTACAGCTGGTTTGTGCAGGCACCGGCAAAAACTATTAAAATGCTGCACGATGGCACACCAGTCATAACAAGCAGCTCGGGGCAGAGCAGGGTGTGTGCAGCAGGTAAACAACAGCCGGTCTTCTCCTGCGCCCCCCCGCCGGCCTCCCCGTTCTCCCCCCAGTCTGTGCAATCCAGCACACACGACCCCTGACGCTTATTACGATTGCGGTTTTATTCCTTTAAGTACTAACAAGATAAAGGATGTGACAACAGAACAAAACAGGAAAGGTTTTCTGAGAGAAGAGACCTCATTTTTATTCTTGTGAAGGAGCTCCCAGGGATGCCCCCCTGTAAATCCATACTGCTCCGGCGGGAGAGCTCGCGCACCCCCGGGCACCCAGCCCACGTCCCAGGCTGGCCTCAGGGCACGGCAGGCAGCGGCTTCTCGGAAATGCCACTCTCTTACCCCCAGAGCCCCCGTTTGCATCTTTAGAATCACTTTGTGATGCCGCGGCTGCTTTCTTAAAAGTGCTTCTCTACATTTAGCTATGAAAACGGTATTAAAAAAAAAAAAAAAACAAAACAGAACAATTCTTAAAAAGAGAAGGATTCTTGATGCCCAAAAAAACCCCCAGCAGCGCCCGCCACTGCTGCGCGAGGAATCAGCCGTTCTGGTTTTTCATTATTTCCTTTCTCTGCAAGATTACTAGACAGACCGGGCTGGTTTGAAACCTCCCGGTGACGTCAATGGGGGAGCGAAACGCGAGCCCCGCGAGCCGGCGGCTCCTCGCAGGGCGACGGCGCAGGCAGCTCCATCCATCACGCGCCCGGCACCGCAGAGCCGCTTCGGCCTTTGCAACGGCAAACGCTCCCCCTTCTAACGGGGAGAAGAGTCTCTTTTTTGTTCACGACAATGAACAATGAAAACGGCACTGAAAACTGCAGATGGCAAATGTATTGAAGCGCTAGAGCTCTTCACTAAATTCTGGAAGTTTGATTTTTTTTTTGGAAGAAAAAATAAAATGCCAAAGTAACAAAACTGTTGCTTGGCTTATAAAGGGTTTTAGTAGTCATTTTACAGGATACATTCCCCCCCTTCCCCAATTACTTGTATGGTCCTGCTGCTTTTTTATGCAGCTCTCACTAGAAATTCTACAAAATAAAATGACTGCAAGCCTTTAACAGCAGTTTCTTTTTTAGCTTTTTTTTTTTTTAAGGAAAGCATATGAAAATGTGTTAATACCATCGATCTAACTGTTAAAAATGAAAACACGCTCAATAGGAAGTCACCCCGTGCTATTTGATCTTGATGAATTACTGCTGTATGCTGTGGAGCCGCATGCACTCATTTCACAGCAGCTGCGGTTTACGAAGGAACCGTCCCAGTTCCTCCAGCCCTTCTTGGCCGAGATATTAGATCTGGCTGCGTGAGCACGGGACGGCACAGCACCGCTCTGCGCTGCACTTGTCTGAAGAGCCAGACACCATCTCCAAAGCCACCACGGAGCACGGGAGCGGGAGATGCTGGGAGAAACGGGTGTCACTGGTGGAAACGTGGTGGTGGCCAGGATGAGGTCTTCTCCTCCCCTAGTGGGGGGTTCCCCGCAAGAGCAGGGAAGTGGGGGGGTATCATGTAGGAAGAAATAAAACTGTCTTAACTCTCTGTAACACTATTAAAAATAATCTCTCAAGCTTATACGCACTGGTGATGAGGGAAGTATGAAAATCAGAGACGCAGAAGCACACTTAGAGGCTGAAGAGCAGGGAAGCTCATCAGCAGGCCTTTGGAGCGCCCAATGGTAGCCCCCCTCATCAGGATGAAGACCACTGCCTTCCCCTCGAAAAGCAGTCAAGGAGAACCTGGAGTCACACAAGAAAGTCGTCACGTCCTGGTCATCTCCGGATGCCACCTAAAGCACAGGGTGTTCTCTGGAGACCCACCAAAACCAGGCTGGGGAGCAGCATCTGCTGAGCTACCAGGGCAGCTCCTCCACCCAGGCTCCCCCCGGTCCGTGGAGGGGACCGACACAGCGAGGGGGGTCTGCATCGAGTAAGGACTGAGACCTCTGCGTCTTAGACGAGTCAACAAGGAGGAGGAGGAAGAGACTCAAAAAATAACTTCACGTGCCTGACAGAGAGAGATATACATGAACTTGGCTCAAAAGTTTCCCATCCAAAGAAAGTCACACAGATTATTTCGCTGTAAGTTAAGATAATTAATGTAAATATGATAACGTAAGTGTGACAAGAGCAGCCTCAAATGCTCTAACTCTTATCTTCTGCCTTGCAAGACCAGCGCGAATAGAGCCAGAAACAACTTGAAAAGCTACAGCATGAAGAGAAGGGAAAGGTCACTAAATACCAAGCCCCGTTGCTCCCCCAGCGTCCCTCCGTACCCAGCTTCTCAAACCGGGAAAGCAAACGCTGCGTTGCTCAGACCCAATTAAATCCCCATTATTTTATTGTTCAAAATCCCCTTTCAGCTAGGCTTTGTCTTCGCTGCAGACACATTTCAACAGCGTATTCTTTATGCTTCCTACAGCCATTTGTGAGCACAAGAGAAATATTTGGCTTTCTCTTTCTAAATTGCGCCTACAGATTGCTGAGTTATGTCTCTCAAACCTACCCTCTGCATATAAATCATTCCTTTGTTGAAGATACCGCCTATTTATAGAAGGCTACGGAATTATAGAAGGCTACGGAATTAATACATGAAGACAACCAGTATGTTTTAAGTATGTCTAAAGTTACAGCTAAGCCCCACAAAAGCAAGATAACTTGAAGGTAGGGCAGATTTTTACCCACGATACTGGAGAGCATTAACTCCCAGGCCAAAACTTGAGTACTTCAAATCTCAGTTTAAAAAATCACAGTCAGTATTTATGGTACCACATTATGCAAAATACTTCCAAGCCTCCTATCCGACTGCAAACACCTCCGCTTGAATCAAGTGAGTTGAAAGAGTGAATGGCAGGATGGTTTGCACCTGTGGTTATCGCCCCTATCACAGATACGTTCATATTTCAGTACTGATGCAACGATACGCCGAGAGCACCTTCCGCTCTGCCCGCAGTTATCTGCGGCTGTGGAGCACGTCTGGGAAATCCCAGAAGCAGAGACCTGGGGCTTTGTGCCACCACTTCATTGTCGCATAGAATTATAGAATAGTTTGGGTGGGAAGGGACCTTTAAAAGCCACCATGTTCCAACCCCCTGCCCTGGGCAGGGACATCTTCAACCAGACCATGTTGATCAACCTGGCCTTGAATGTTTCCAGGGATGGGGCATCTCCCACCTCTCTGGGCAACCCAGGCCTGTGTCTCACCACCCTTGGTGTAAAAAAGTCTTCTTTGGAGTTAGTTTAAATCTTTTAGTTTAAACTCTTTTAGTTTAAAGCCATTTTGCCTCGTCCTGTCACAACAGGCCCTGCTGAAAAGGGTCTGTCTCATGACAGAGCTTCTGCTGCCCTGTTGACACAACACCGCTGTTGTTCAGTCTCTGCATCCCTTGTGCAGGGGGACAGACCTGAGCTTCAAAATGTCCCCATAAGGAAGCACCGACCATGACGTTTCCCATTTCTCCACCACGCATCCACAAGAACTGACAGGCTGGTGCACTCCCAGCTGCAGACAACTCTTTTCCAGGTCCCCAAAACAACATCTTCCAGAGCCCCAGCCCAGCCAGGGCATCCCTCAGCACAGCGCAAAGCAGGACCGATGCCCCACATCATCCACGTGTGGATGGGGGCCACCAGCTCCTCTCTCCATCCTGGTGGAGAACGTGGTGCTCCAAACCTAGAGGCCATCCAGCTTCTCTGAAATCCATCATTAGTGTCTGGTTTTAACGACCCCTTTGCAATATGGAGCAATTGTTTGTTCCCTTCCATACCCACCTGTCAGGGAATGGTTACTTGGTTGATTTATTTTAATTGATGCATTTTGGATAGTTCAGATTAGTGAACAGTTACGCTTCCACCAACGACTACACTACTTTTATTTTTTTAAAAATTTAGTTGAAGAGTTTGCTTACGCGTGATGGGACAGAGGAAAGAGAAGCTCAGAAGAGGACCAAAAATTTGCTGAAGAGGAACAAAATGCCTGAAGATACACTGCAAATGGCTAACAGTAATTAACGAATCTCATCACCAACGCGTGCTCTGAAGAAGGCAGTTACAAAGGCCGTGATCACCAAGACTCAGTTTACAACTGTAACCAGGCCAGCATGGGGCAAAGAATATGTTTCCTTTCCAGCTGTGCACAGGTTAAGTGAATTTTTAGAGGGTAACCCCTATCACCTCCTTCGTAGATCAATATACTGGCAGGGTCTCCTTGAGCTGTACAGTTTTAAATTACCCAAAACTTCGCTGAGCGATCAGATCGGCTCCGATGGCCCCACCCGTCTCCAGGACCCATCTCTGACAACCCTCCCTCTTAGGATCACGGTACCGTTGAGCATTTATTTCATCTCTACGCGTCCTCGAGCTGAAATTACTTATGTTGCTCTTCCAACTACAGAAATGTCTTTCTCCTTCCTCCGACTGAAACGCTTATTTCCAAGACACGCTCTGCTCCGCACAGGCGTTAGCACTGGCCGTAACTAACGCACGGACTCTCTCCTCTTCCTTCCGTTTGTAAGTCTGGCAAATTGATCAACGCTTCCCACCCCCCTCCTCCTGATCTTAGCTTACCTCTATGCCTCTATCTCAGCTTACCAAGGTTCCTCCTCAAGAGGAACCTCCTAAATCCAACAACTCCCCCTGCCAAAACATCGAGGGGAAGCCATGGTAATAACTTCAAGATAGGTCTAATATGGGCTAACGCGGAGCAACACCTGCCTCTGCATCGGGAACAGCCACAGGATTCCTCACTTATCTCCGTCCTTCAGAGCTGGCACATCGCTGGGCAAAGGCATATCTTCCTTCCTGAGCTCGCCCAGCCTGACCTGCCGGCGCCGCACCGCGTCCCCCCATGGCTCGTGCACAACAGCAATTTTGCAGGGGCAATGTTGTACAGGTTTTGACACCCCCGTGCCCACTGCTTGTCAAGATCCTTCTCAGATCTTCAACACGTGCGCCTGGATGTCCCACCTGAACTCCCCTCTAGGGCCGCAGACAAATGGGTGTGCGTGGAGAAAGGCAAGCTGAAGTATTTCAGTACAAAGATGACGAATCCCAGTAAGATCCTTGCCTGGAACTACGAGACTGTGCAATTGTACGTTTGACACCCTGATTACACGGTCCTTATTTCTCGGCGAGCATGCCGTCTGCTTGGGAGTGAACTCAGGAGTCGAACAGAGGGAGCACGGTACCGACAGGAGGACAGGAGAGGCGACACAGTCACCAGCCCACCCACCCGAGCGGCAGGTGCTGGACCTCCTCGTCTGGGTAGGAGCCCTTTGTCCTCCTAAGCACTCAGCAGAGGAGGTGACACGTGCCACCAGGTCTGTGCGGCAGAAGGGCAGAGGGTGTCTGCCCAGCCGGCGGCGGGAGGGAGACCCGCATCCCCGTCCATCCCACCCCACAGCGCGGCGGAGAAAGAGCAATCCTTCCCATCTCAGCTGTCCATCGATTCACCAACGCCTCGCTGAGCGCAGAAGACACAGCCCCAGTGTTTATGCAATGTGACGACAGATACCGTTGGGTTTTTGAATTAAGAAAACCTCACACCAACGTGAACCGGTCCTTGGGAAGGGAGGACACGCAGCTCCTCGCATGGAGAACTCCAGCAACTGGTGGGACCCTCCTTCCTTCCCCTTCTTGCCATCTCCTTGTTTATAGGGGCCCCCCGTTTCTTCCTTTCTTAACGTGCTTTAACCAGAGGTCTTCCGATAACATAATAATGTGCTTTTCCTTTTCTCTAAATATTTACCTTTCCGTTCTCCTGTCCCTGAAACACCACACACGGCTCCTCTCGATGAGCAGACTCTGCTCTGGAGAAGGAAAGCTAACTTGTGTATCTTTACAGCACCGCCTAAAGACTTGGAGCCTCGATATTTTTATTAATATACTGAGCGAGAGGTTCATCACAGCCTAATGCAGAGGGAGCCACAGTTAAACCATTATAAGCAATAATGAGATCACAAAGAATAAATTCTCTATATTGCATAGAATAAATTCTATGTAAGACCAGAATATACATGTGTATAGGTAAGATTACAGAATACAGTATTTAAATATCTAGAGTATCAAATCCTCTCCGTGTTTTACATTCTTATTGTGTACAGACCACACAGAATACCAGCAACTATAGGAGCACGTAGATCACACCATCCAATGACTTCATACCCTAATTCCAAGAGCAGACCTTTACCTATCCAAAGGGAAGCCGTTTCGGTGCAGTCTATCAAAGGGGACCTGCGGTGGGACGCGCCTCTGAAGGTCCCTCACATCTCCCTCTGCCCCGACACCCCCAGATGAGAGCAGCAGCAGCAGCGGCGCCAGCTCCGGCTGCTTATTAAAAACCCAACCGTAGTTGACAACAGACTTGAGAAACCACAGAGGTAACACCATGAAATCGCCCGACTGAAAAGACGTTTTAGTGACTCATTACCTTTTTTTTTTTTAAATGAAAATTGTTCATACACACCTGATAACAAAAATAATGAAGCACAATAGAAAATCTTCCATCCTGTTCACACGCCCCTTTCCCCCTAATTACTAGGCGTCGTGAGGGTGCGTCGTGAGATCAAAATCTCGTCAGGAAAGATCGAGGAAAAGCAAATATTCAGCAAGCACCGTGACAATTTTACAGCTTGAGGAACACGTATCTCCTTATCAATGCTTCTGTTCAGCAGCGGCTTTTTGCAAATGTAAAATCACACACTTTCAAGCTCTTTTGCCCACTAGAACTGCCCTGATCCGGACAAAACCAAGTAATACTTACCAAATCCACGAATGACGGCGATTAGGTAAAAAATTAATATTTAACATTTTCCAAGATGATACTTCTCTTCTACTCGTCCGAAAATACTCAGTACATTTTCCGCTTATTCCAAACTTGTGTCTTTCTGAAGTTGTATCAGTGGCAGCACGTAGATGTTTCCAGGAGTTTTTATTCTTTGTGATTACTTGTCAACTCCCATTGCAGGGTGGATGTCACTTTATATACGAATGCAAATGACTTGGCAATCAAAATGTGAGGGTGCCTGTGGAACAGCCTCTACGGACTCCCATATTTCTTCATTTATATCAGAAGAAAGAAGAAATGAAAATCTATTTCTGGCAGAGCCCCGACTGCAGTTTCCTGCTCTCATTTGTATATTCCCTTCCAGTGATCCTGAGACAGGGGCGGGAAAAAAAGCAAACCTTTTCCAAACTGGAGAAACATCCCCATTTTCCTGTTTATCCTTTCCAGGTCATATCCCTCCTTCATTCACCACCTTCGCAGATGAATTAAAGCTTCCTGACGCTGCAGAAGAACTCCGCTCCCGCGTCCCTCCTGCGTAACCCGCTGCGCACCGGGGATGCGAGGGATGAGGTCCCCGGGGTGACGGGGGTGCAGGCAGCTCCGGGGGGACCCTGGTCCCCCTCCAGGTCGGGGGTTACAGACCGGGAGGGAGCAGGTCTCTAAGCCCAAAGGCCTGGCTTATCCATCCCACCCAACTAGAAGAAACAGCAAAGCTTTCGGAGGGTTGCAAGCTCCCTGCAAGGGGTCACTCTGCAGGAACGTGCTCCGCGTTACTCCTGTCGCTCGGGGACGGGTCTGTGTTTTCCTGGACGGGATCCCTACTGCCTCGCCAGCCCTCCCTCCGCCTGCCCGCCCGCAGAAACGCTCTGCCTGCAGGAAAATCCTCCCAGCAGGTACGGCCGCAGCTGCAACTTCACCCGGAGCCTTTGAGGGGAGAGCAGCTTCGCGTCTCTCTGCATAAAATGGAATTTTACAAGATTTACATCTAAATCCCGCCGCTGAACATCAAACCCAGCGCAGCTCCCTGGTGCATGGAGACGTCAGGGGGTGGCTGGTGGGATGACAGGCACCACAGAGCCACGCAGGGAGCAGCTCCCGAAATACGGGACGCGGGCTGCCCAGGGCTGGGCTGCCAGCCCCCCGCCACGCACTGGGGCTGCCGCCGGCGCCGCTGCCAGGGCTGGGGACCGGGGAGGGGACGGAGGGACAAAAGGAGGGCTGGGTAAATGCAGGAGAACTGCTGCTTCCAGCAGCACCAGCGCTATGGTGCAGGAATGCTGAATGGGGACCTGCCCACGCGTCCCTGCCCGGCAGCTCCCCCGTCCACCCCAACGCGGGGGGGCAAGGACGGGGGTCACGCTAATGAGGCTGCGCTTCCTGCTGTTGGGGAAACACACAGTACACAGGAGCAAATTTTCCGTTTACTGGATTTTTTTTTCCTCCCGATGAAGTCTGGAGACATTTCACCTTGACAACCAAAAGGAAGGGATTTTATCATCAGCTGAAATCAAACGCATAAGCAAACACGTATAAATGGGCTTTCTATAGGTGATGTATAAATGGGCTTTACATTTCATCAGTCATAAGCGATGCCCGGCCCGCAGAGAGGAGGGCACCCAAAGCAGCAGGAGGGGACGGCATGGAGCCCAGCAGCCCGGGGCACGAGTCGGGGATCGCACACCATGGCTCCAGGAGCATCCGTAAACCCAGAACTGAAACCTGCTGGACCACCTCACCCTGCAGTTAAGTCCGAACTGGAAAAGGGAATGAGTAACTGGCTTATTAATTAAGATCTGTCGGGGGGGTGAGCCCCTGGCCCAGGTTGCCCAGAGAAGCTGTGGCTGCCCCATCCCTGGAGGGGTTCAAGGCCAGGTTGGACGGGGCTTGGAGCCACCTGGGCTGGTGGGAGGTGTCCCTGCCCAGGGCAGGGGGGTAGCACTGGGTGGCCTTTAAGGTCCCTTCCCACCCAAACCATGCTGGGATTCTATAATCTTAAATCCAATTTCAAAATAGGAAGGGGCAGAGCAGCAACAGCATTACGGGCCAAGTCACAACTCAACAGTTTGCACCGACATGGTCAAAGCTAAGAAAAAACCCAGCCTGGAAGAACTATGTGCTTCTCTTCTGTAACTGTTAGATAAAATATTAAACTATATTTTATCCTACTGACATTAAAAACATTTTATAAATATGTAGGTATAAATGAAAAGTATAATAAAAAGTGAGTGTGCCTGTAAAGGCGGAGTACGGATAATCCATCCACAAGCAGTTTGCGCCTCACGTTTGCCTTGCTGCATCTCCAGATTTGTCAGTTTGTTTTGAAAGGAGCCAGTTTTACAGGCAGTGGCGAATAATTTTGCTTTCACATCCATGTAGACCACAGAATTACGCATCTTATATATGAAAAAGGCCCACAAACCTACACAGATGGAGTTAAATACACAGATACACAGACACATGCACACCTTCAACCCCAGCCTGCAGACTGTTCCGCTGGTGCGACAGGTAGTTGTACAAATGGCCATTTTTACACGCAGCCAGCAGAGACATCAATTCTGCTGTTACTGCCTTCAAAAAAGGGAATTTACTTTTCCAGAAGAGATGTTTATTATGCTGGAGATGCACCTTGGTTTGGACACAGTTGAAAACTCAGCCCAGAAGATACTGCAGGCATTTCTTATTGATTCAGGAATTCCTAGATCACTGCGACCTCTGTTTCTTTTGTGAAGTAAAGCCCAGCATCACAGGCTGCTTCCAGAGATGCTTGGCGCCTGCCGTCAGGCTCGCAAAACCCAGCATCTCAAACCCACTGCTGCACCTCATGTGGTTTTCATAAATGAAAAACACTGTGTGGGAGAGTTAAATCCAGCAACTCCCCCCATGGGGCAGGCTGAAATTGAATTTGCTGTCAAATAAGAGAAATTCAGCTCACGCAACGCGCTTAACCCAAGCCTCCGCGCCGTTCCCCATGGACGTGCCAACACCGTGGCCTTGGGGAGCACCAAACCGCTGTCACCCCCAAAAACCTCCCACCCACCACTCAACTGGCTTCTCATCAAGTCTGCACCCAGCAAGTGGAAAAGTCTCACGATTTATTTAAAAGACGGGTAGACATAGTGCTTAGAGATACAGTTTAGATTAGTGAGGGGTTGCGTCACAGTTAGGTTGATGGTTGGACTGGAGGATCTGAAAGGTCCCTTCCAACCTGGGCCATTCCATGATTCTATGATTTCATGTGACCCGAAGAAATTCCTTTTTAATTTCCTCCTCTTGCCCTACATTCTCTGCCCCTTTAGCTTTTCCCCAGCTCTCAGGCTGGTACATTAAAATACCACCAGGTTTAAACCGGCTGAGCCCTCCATCCCCCATCCCTGGGAAAAAACACCAGCGCGTCCCTCTCGACTAGAAACTGCCACGTTGGCCTTCAACACTATTCTCATTCTTCTTGGTGAAAAAGACAAAATGAATCCCCTCCTAATTTGGCAACAGACGTTTGCGTGCGCTATTGCTTCTTTCCTAGCCCACCGCACCGAGATTCTGCATTTGCTCTCCCTGCGCCCATTTGTACGGTTTCTCCCTTCCCGTTCCCAACCTTCCCCTTCACCGAGCATCCTGAACTTGATGTGGATAATTGCAGGGAACATGGCAGTAATCAAACGGTGGCTGGGTGGGAAGGATAATAAGTCATTCTCCTGTTTTCTTCTCCTATAGCTTCTCAGACAGTTGAATAATTATCCTCCACTAAAGACCCAAATGAAAGACTAGCAATTGCAGTATCAACGCGACATAAACGAATATAACTCTCAGGGCTATGATCAGAACCCACTTCTACCTCACTTCTGGGCCTAAGCACCACTGAGTGCCCTGCCTCCTACTCCTACGCACTCCAAAAAAATCACCAAATTGTTCATTTTGATCTTTATCCATTGGGTGCCACATCTACATGCTTAATACGGTTATTAATTAGAGGATAAAAGGGCTTTGCAAGCCCTACTAATGAGTCCTAGTCCCACCGGTCCATCCTGGCAGCCCCAATGCCGATGTTGCGGGGAAAGGTCAAATGTTTGGTGAAAAATCGCACAAGAGTCTTCAAAAAAATTTGCTAGAAAACCAGCACGTAGCGTTTTTCCATGTTTTCCAGCGAAGTTACACAACGCAGCTATTGCGCAGCTCGCCCGTCGTTATCCTGCTGGCTTGAAACACTCCAGGCCCTTCAGCACTTCGTTACCTTTATTCCCTCAATCAACAGCAGGTTGCTGTGACGGCTCAGGAATGTTCTCTGTCCTCGAAAGGCACAGACACAGCAGCCTGCAAAAAAATCAGCTGATGTTTTGCATATCTTGAGACAAACCAGAAGCGCCGGCAGACTGGCAAAAATACGCACGTTTGATGCTATGTCTCGCCAGATTAAAGGCCGTATATCGATGCAAGAGCATATTGGGGTTTTCACCCCAGATAAATAAAAAAAATACTAAATCTGTTTAGAAGAATAGTTCGTCTTCCTCCTCATTGCTCATAGTGGAATAATCAGGATAACATGCAAACACCCTAGCTTACGATCAAAAAGCACGAAACCCATTCAGAACCGAACTTGTGCTCTAACGCTTCTGCCCGGTATTTTACTAGCTGTTTTGCAGAGCGGTATCAACCCTTTATGCAAATGTTTATATTGTTGGGGTTTTTTTTATCGCATGCCGCTGCCAGAGGCTGCTTTGGGGAGTACAAAGCTATCTATTGATTTGGAAAGGATGCGATTGCTTGTGCACCAAACCCACCGCTCGGCCACGCAGAAGCTTTTCATTCATTCTTTCTTTCTGGCCACACTGAGTCATAATGATGAAATACTCATTTGCAATTCAAATTCCCTTCTTTCTCTTAAATAGGCCGCCGAAGAACTGACCCAAGGGCTGCAGGAACATTACCTGATCAACCACTGAAGTATCACCGACCAATACTGAAAAATGTACTTATTTAAGAAATGCAACCATAAATCGTCATGGTTCAGGCTGGGCTGGCCTCAAACCAGGACAAAAACATATACCCATTCCAAATAATTAGCTCATTAAACATAATTTTGAGATAATCTATTTTTCTCGAAGTTTGGAGTTCTCTTCACCAAATAATAAGCTACACCTGCTGTAAGCTGGCTTGAAACCTGCAGGTAATTTGGTGTGCCAGGAAATTACCAGCTCCAAAACCCCACCTGGATCTCCTGCGGAGTCTTCTGCAAAATGCGTATGCCAAAGACCTCGCAGCAAGACAAGCCTAAGAGAAGCCAAGTGTTGGACCGCTGGAAGCAGCAAGCATCGTTACAGGTATGTGTTCATCAGGGACAAACTCACAGAAATCTCTTGCCAATGCAGATGACTCTGTTTAATTGCCAACTCAAGCATCCAAGGCTGGTTTGTCCTCACTCTGACGCTGGTGCAGCCCCTACACTGGCGCGACGGGTGTTTACAAGGTGCTGAACGTGAGAGATGGGCTCCCTCCCATTGTCTTACACTCACGTTAAACCCGATCTGTGGAGCTCTGGACAAATACAGGCAGGAGATGGCACAAGCACTTTCTGTTTTCCAAAAGTGGTACCATTAAAAGTCATTCGGCATCAGGAAACTTCAGCTTCTGGAGCGATGCTGTCAATATACACCAAATCTCTCCTACACAGATGCAAAACCAAAGTGCCCTCCCGGACGAATCACCTTTTCAAAACAGATACATCACCTTCACCTTTCTCACCAACACCTTTCTTCCTCTCTTTCCCTCTTCCCATAAACGAAAGGGTATTTTCAAACAGGTAACATTCAAGCCAAGCAACTTAATGTGGAAGAGGAGGCATTTCAAAGCAAACCGTTCACACAAAGAGGGGTGAATTTAGATTGGATATCAGGAAAAATTTCTTTGCTGAAAGCCTTGCCAAGCCTTGGCCCAGGCTGCCCAGGGCCGTGGTGGAGTCGCCATCCCTGGAGGGATTTCAAAGCCGGGCAGACGCGGTGCTGAGGGACACGGGGTGGTGGTGACTTGGCAGTGCTGGGGTGATGGTTGGACTCGATGACCTTAAAGGTCTCTCCCCATCAAAACGACTCCATGATTTTAAATCCGAGAGATCGTATTTGCCTTCAGAACAGAGCGTGGCCTTTTCCCTCAGAGAAAACCCCCAACCCCTCTGCCCGCGGCCGCTGGCACCGCCCCGGGCGCAGAGCAACGCGTGGGGCACCCCCTCCTGGGCTGCAGGCTCCGGCACCGTCCTGCTGCCCTGCGAGCCACCTACGACGCACCAGACTCATATAGGTAAGTGGGAAAAAGTCAGAAAAAGCCTGTACAGGAAACAGAGGAAATGGAAAAAAAAAAAGGAAAAAAAACCCCAAAACGGAAAATCAGCTTGCTGATACTCGATCCACCCTGCAACTTCCCAGCAAACGGTTCTGAAAAGTTTCCAACAGAAAATAGCATAATGAACCAACAACGGCAGCTGGTTTGTGAATACCGAGCGCCACGTTCTTCATAACCATCTCCAAGGGGTCTCAGTACCGACTTAGCTTGCCATTAATTAGTGGGAGAGTTTTTCTCTATTTTATGTCAACAGTATATATGATGACATCTTTAGAATGCACATTTTTGGTAAGAGCACGCCAGAACCTCAGTGCTGGGAATGCGCTGTCATACAGAAGGAGTGCAAGCACGGAGCAGGTTTCCAGCTGGATTATATTTTGAGCTACAATTTTACCCCATCTTTAGGGAGCTTTAATTTTGTGTTCCACTTTGGCTACTTCCAACCTCTAAAGCTTTCACAAACCCATTTGTGGAAGAGCTGCTGCAGGGGATGCGCGTTCCCGCCGCAGCACGCGGGGTGACTAAGCCAAACCCAAGCACCATTTATCCGAGGGAAACAGAAACGACCGCAAATTTTTCAAAAGGAGCTTTATGCCTTGGATGGAATTTATTTGCTCTTGAGGCTCTACTTCTTCGGAGACGCAGTTGCCCTGTTACCTGGGTTAGGGAAGAAACACGCCGATGGCTGCTTTCTGGATGAAATGAAATGAAGTGAAAACGTGCTGTAATCCTTTGCGTATCAGAATATCATCACCTGTAAGCAGACTAATAATGAGAGGTGAGGCATCTCAGAGTAGTCGGGCGGTAACGTATCGAGCATCGTGAGGCTTCCCAAGCTTTCCAAGCCGTGACTCTGGGTACCCCTCCATCGGTGAAGCCATCTGGAAAAGCAGATGCTGAACCAACGCCTGACGCCGGCGCGTTCTTCCATCTTCCCACTCCCTGCTGCAGGCCGGGAAGAAAATCCAAGCCCCATACCAGGCCGGACGTCTTCTGGATGAGTAACAAACCTCCAGAAACACCGCCCTGGGCTCTGACGTGGCCCTGGCATTTTCCGACTCGAGCATCTAAAGCTGGACTCAAATTTAGGTACCTACGTAAAGGGCCGGATTTCTAGACGCGATACAGCAGGAGGAGCAGGGTGGCGGGTGGGAAGATGCTCCGCAGCAACGAGCTTTGCTGGCTTCCCTAGACCTCACCTACAGCACCAATTTCTACGTGAAAAAAAAAAATAATTGCCTCTTTAACATAGGTCATAATATTATGACTTATAACCCTCAACGCTTCTTTTTTTCTTTTTTCTGGGGGGTGTATCTTCAACCCTTTAAGCTGCAGTTTTCGTGAGCATTAGCTTTCATATCTCCTTGACTGAAGAAAGGGGTATTTTTACATGATGGCATTTTGCGTTAAAACAAGCAGATGACAATTTCGGAGTGCAGTACTTAAGGAGCTATTTCCTGACAGGAGAGGAGGGAAAGCAGCGGCTTCCTCAGGCACTCAGACTGCTCCTTTCTGCTCTCTCCCATAATGTTAACTCCCCCATCATGCTCTCAATTTCCTTTGAGTACAAATCCATCTGCATGAAAAATATTTTAAAATATTTTCTATTACATCTGATTTCATGACAGGGAAGAAGCTCCAGAACAGACAGGAAAATGCAGTCACATCCTCCATCTCCTTCCTCACTTGCAAGCAAGAATTTCACATCCACCACTGGCCATGGCCGTGGCGATCCCAAGTGAACCCCGCAACGAGAGGCTTCCAAATTGTTGCAAATTGACCAGTTAGCAGTTTTTTGGACATGAAATGGCCATCAGCAGCTCCTGAGAGCAGGCTGGTCGCAGCACAGCCACTCTCCCCCATACCCACGTCCAGCCGCCACATCCTCACCGCAGTCAAACACACAGAGAGAACACGGGCACTGTGCGTCGCCCAGAAACCACGTGCAACCAGTAGGGGCAGGTCAGAGAGGATAATCTCACCTACAAGTCGAGGGACAAGGCTCTTCATCTGCCTCTTACAGATCTTACAGTCCCTGGTTTTCACTCTGAAGACGACAATACAGTATCTTGAACCCTGAAAAGTAGGGAATCTGGAGTTTCTCAGACCCCTTCTGAAAACTAAAACAGCTATGACGATATTGCAAAACTTATCAATGTTAGGATTTTAACACATCATTTCCTTGGCATATTGAAACTTAGAATCATAGAATCATGGCATTGTCTAGGTTGGAAGGGACCTTTCAGGTCATCAAGTCCAACTGTTAACCCAGCACTGCCCAAACCCCCATCACTCCATGTCCCTCAGCACCGCGTCTGCCCGGCTTTTAAATACCCCCAGGGATGGCGACTCCACCACGGCCCTGGGCAGCCTCTTCCAATGCTTGACAGCCCTGTTGGTGAAGAAATTTCTCCTAATATCCATCCTAAACCTCCCCTGGTGCAACTCGAGGCTGTTTCCTCTCGTCCTAAACTTCCCTCTCAATGATATTTCTGTAACAAAGAAGTAGCTTACATTGACAATAGTTATTTTTTCATATTGAAATCACTCTCATTTTAACTTCCAGCATCAGAATAAAATGCGCTCCTCTATGCATTCATCCAAGCTAGAAGACTTTGGCATGCTAAAACTCTGAAGAATCAGAACAATAATAATTTTTAAATAATTTGAAACCAGTGAAATGTGCCATCATTATCCCAGAACGTTTCCCAGAGTTAGCTATACAAACTAAGTCATGCTTTGTCATTAAATGCGTGTCAGAGAGCGCAGCACGCTGTGAAATACAGACAGCACATGGCAATAATTCCCTCTGAACCAGGTCCAAGGAGGGTGAGCTCCAGGGTGGCTTAGACCTGCTGTGGGTACTTCTACCTCATCTCGTGCTCCTGGCACCGCTGGACTCCGGTTTTAAATCTCCTTCACTTGGGGGCACGACAGAAGTGGTGGTGGTTTGTTGAGCGCAGGACATTTTTTGCTATATTGGCTGAATTGCAGGCTCTGTTCCCGGTTCTCCACTGTGGGGAGACCCCCCCGCAGTGCTGCCTCCAGCGCTGGGGCACCGACAGCAGAAGGACACGGAGGTGTTGGAGCGGGGCCAGAGGAGGCCCCGGAGCTGCTGGGGGGGCTGGAGCCCCTCTGCTGGGAGGACAGGCTGAGAGAGCTGGGGGGGTTCAGCCTGGAGAAGAGAAGGCTCCGCGGAGACCTTCCAGCCCCTTCCAGGCCCTCAAGGGGCTCCAGGAAAGCTGGGGAGGGACTCTGGAGCAGGGAGGGGAGCCGTGGGACGAGGTTTTACAGTGGCAGAGGGGAGACTGAGGTGAGATGTGAGGCAGGAATTGTTGGCTGTGAGGGGGGTGAGCCCCTGGCCCAGGTTGCCCAGAGAAGCTGTGGCTGCCCCATCCCTGGAGGGGTTCAAGGCCAGGTTGGACGGGGCTTGGAGCCACCTGGGCTGGTGGGAGGTGTCCCTGCCCAGGGCAGGGGGGGCACTGGGTGGCCTTTAAAGTCCCTTCCAACCCAAACCATTCTGTCATTCTATGATTGTATGATAAAATTGCAAACCCCTAAGCACAGGTGACCATGGGAACCCCACACAAATCCTTCAGTGGCCAAGCAAGGTGAAAATGAGAAAATATTAACCATAGTTTAACAAAATGTTAGCGAACATGGAGAAACACGCTCGGAAGCTATATTAAGGAGATAACAGCTTCATGGCCACAACGTTTACTGGTTTTATACAATCCTCATCTTTTACAAATTCTCATGCTACCCTGTGGCCTTTAAACTAATGCATGTGCGAGCCAGACGGTAGTTAAACATCCATCCGAACACTTTTCCATTGGGATCACCCTGTAAAGAGATCTCGAACGCAGTGCAGCATCAACACCGGTGAGCTGAAATGGGGTTGAATAAAAACGATGTGCCCTTTGCAAACCTGCTCTTCCTGTGTATTTAGCAACACATCTTGTCACTTACGTGGCTAACTATTATATTTTGTTCTCACTGAGTACACAGGACCGTTATTCTCAAGGCACGTACATCAGGAATCCATCTCTCTCATCTTCCCTGGTGGGAAATCAGCTTTGCGGAACAGAAACGCAAAGAAACGTGGACATAAAGAAACGCAAGGGAAGGGAAAGGACTTCTCCAAGTCATTATTCTTTTTTTATTTTCTAAGTTTACTGCCCGGGTTGAACCTGATTAGAGAACAGGTATACCAGACAGAATTGGAGGGAATATCTGCTTTTGCTCCAGGCAAAGCGCTTTCAAAGACGGCGTCATGAGGATGGGCTTCACGGGAGCACGTGTACCCGTCTGTCACTTGGAGGTGCACGTAGCAGTACAGAAGGCGTTTGCCCAGATCACGCTCCTTCTCCTGCCATTATTACCAGCAGTGGAAAAGCATCTAACTGCCAGGGCACGGCAGCCTCGGGCGATGCTGGTGTGTGTTACAGCACCCACACACCTCTCTCCGCCATCGCTGGAAGCGCCGCTTCTCCCAGGGGATTAGACTCGGGATTTAACAATCCCCAAAGCGTCGCTCTCTCTGAACTAGGTGAAATTTCCGAGTTCTGCTTCGCAGGAAACTGGGGATCTCGCTTTTCAAGAGTGAGAGCTCTGTCAAAGCCCCACAGAAAACACACATCTGTTTTACTGAACTTTGGCATTATAACAACATTTGGAAAAGAAATGACGCTGCACGTAATGTAATACATACATATTAATTTCAAATGGGTAAAGCTGATTAATCTAGCTTGATGGTGCCGTTGAACACTGTAGGTAGAAACAAACAGTTTCTAAAGACACCGGGGCTAAAATGAGGTGTTCCGGTCCTGTCCAGACCAGGACCTGGTAGGAAGGACAGATTTGCTCTGCACAAAGTCTCTCAGCGAAGAGGTGCCCTTAGAAGAGCCTTTCCCACCGTCTTCAGTCATGTTTCCCACGGACTGCTCTCGCCTCACTTTCTGGATGACCCATGGTATACGATGAAAAAATACGATTCCCAGAACAGATTTCGTGAAGAGGTTTAAGTCCTTCAAGAGACTTACTCATGCATCTCAGAATAGTCCACGTCGCAGCCCGGCTTCGTGAGTGTATATATTTAACTGTTAGTCCTTATCACTTACGTTCCCTCCCCTCTAGATATCACTGTCTCAGGCACAGGGAGGAGGCACGCTCTTCCTATATGTTTCCACCTTGCGGGGGGAAAATAACCCCACACACATACACAAAAAAATCCCCCGACTTTTGGACTTTGACATCTGGACTCTCTCCAATTCATTTGCCCATTGCTACCATTTTCGACCCATTCTTTACCATTTCCCTGACAAAACCAAATTTCCAAGAAAAGGGCAAGAAATCGCGAAGCATCTCCCCCCTGCACTCCTCGGCCCTTTTTCACAGCGCCTGTGCTAAAGGCAGACTTTTGCACACCTGACAGCAGCAACACATAAACCCGCCAAAAACGTGTCTACCTAAACTATGTTGACTTTCTTTATCTAATACGGAAAACAAAAGCCACACGTAAAAGTGGAGCTGCAATATAAAACGGTGGGTGTATTATTTTAACTGTGAAGGATGCTCCTATAGCACTGCATATTCTTTGAGGAGGAATTATGACACCTGCACAAAAGAAACCCCGCGGAGCCGGGGTGACAAAGCCCGCGACGCCAGAATTAGGATGCTGACACTACACGGCTTTTTTCAGGCACCCAAACAGCGATTTGAGAAACACACTCCCAGTTTCAGGAAAACACGAAGCCAGATGTTTTTAGAAAAAGGCTCCGCGCAGGCTGCCGTTACCTCCCGACACTTTTCTCTCCCAGGAGCCTAGTTATGGCATTTTCTTACAGGAAACATTTGAGGCAAGGCAAGTGCAGTGCATTTGTTTCCTTGGAAACAAACCCTTTCAACCTCCATCGCACACAAGCTTAAGCAAAAGAAAACTCTGTAATTAGGCCCAAGGTCTAGCTATTTTGAGCCAGCAAGATGTTAAGTCGCAACTATTTGATTAGCAATAGAACAGAATAAAAACCCACTTATCTCAATTATTGGAGTAGCAAGTCTTCATATCAACCAAAACAATAAACCCATTGAATTACGCTGAAAAATATAATTGCTTGTCCATTTAAAAGAATTTGGTAGATTTGGATTTAGCTATAGTCTGCAGCAGGATTAAAAGAAAACCTTTAAGTGCCAAACAAACCGGAAACAATCAAGGGGTAACATTTATTCATTTAGGAGCCTTTAAGAAGTTGAATAGCCATCAAGGTGCAGCTGTTAGCCCAGTTGTAAACAACATTTGGCCACAAAGGCTGAAGGACTGTCACTACCACCACCTGCCTGCACCTCAGCAGTACTCTCCTCTAGCGTTAGCACCAACCTGTAGCCAAATACTGTTTGCTCTACAATAAACTACTGTATAAAACTCAACATCCTGTTGCTTGATTGATCGGATTAGATGTACAGTTTTTGTAGTCTGGAGTAAAAAGCTTTCTCACACCCCAGGAAGATGCTGGACCAGCGGAGATCCACTCGTGCAAGTGGCAGCAAGAGCTTGGTTGCTTCAGCCGGCGGGATCAAGAAACACGTGTGTCCTGGTCTTCACAACATCCACTTTCCAAATCTTTATATCCATAAATATAAAGACATGGCCTCAAGTTGCGCCAGGGCAGGGTTCAGATGGATATTGGGGAAAATTTCTTCACCAAAAGGGTTGTCAAGCACTGGAAGAGGCTGCCCAGGGCCGTGGTGGAGCCGCCATCCCTGGAGGTATGGAAAAGCCGGGCAGACGCGGTGCTGAGGGACACGGGGTAGTGGTGGACTTGGCAGTGATGGGGTGATGGTTGGACTCGATGATCTTAAATGTTTTTTCCAACCTAAATGATTCTATTCAATGCTATAACTGTCCAGGAGCCAGGATACAGAAAGGCTCACAGAGTAAACTGCTCTGGCTGTTCGCCGGCACGACCTTCCCCAGCAGAACCGAAGGTAAACGCCTCCATTTGTTCCTGCAGCCCCAGTGCCGCGCTCCCAGCAAACACATCCACAATGGGAAAACAGCTCAAGAATCAAAATCCTGACGTCAGAGAGAGTAGCTGGATCCTTTGACGAGAAGGCCTGAGGAACTTGGTTAAAAGGAACTGGGTAGTTTAGTTTAAAATAGAGCGGACGATTCTGTTCTGCCTATGAGTCAATGTCTTTCCCGTAGAAAATCTCTGTATCATTTCAATTAAAAAGATGCCAATTGAATTCGACAAAAAAAAAAAAAAAAAAATCTGAAAATATACATGGAAAAGACTTGTGTTAAATTCTACTGTGAAATTGATATTTTTTCCTAAAAAAGAAGTTCTAAAGAATTGTAGAATTATTTATTCCACAAATCTGTAGTTTCATATCAATCCCTAACTCTCTTGTTAATTTTTAGACTTTTAGAAATCGTAGGGTATTTTTGCTATGCACTGGACAGATTCTAATGTATCAAAAGGTTATTTCTGTTAAATTCTAGTACCAGGCTCCTTGGGGGAACTGGATCCTTAAAAACGAGATTTACAAAATTATAACTTCATGTTTCATACAGCAAAACTGAACCGGGGGGTGAAACTCTTTCACAGCCCTTAACTGGTATTTGCCATTCTCTGGAGATTCTCTCACTTGCTTCTGATAGGTTTTCCTTTTCCTAGTATAAATGTTTTAAAATGAGAAAGATTTATTCTCTGCCCATCACGTCTTTTTGATTAAACATTACACTGCGGGGTTTTTTTTCCACAATAGAGTGATTTTCAATAAAAGGAAGCGTCGTGACACTTGTGAGTTGAATCAGTTGAACAAATAGAGGTAAATCACAGGGAAGGGAATTTGAATGTTTTTATGGATAAAGATTATTGTGCTTAATGCTGAATATGTGCTTAAGTTTCTTGCTGAAACAGGGTTTTCATCTCTTCATGACCATAGCACTGCCCCAAGAAGAATCACAGCTCCAGAGAAGAGTCAATACAGGGATGAATCTCAAGTCACCGTTTGGAAATGTAAAGCTCTGTACTGAAATACTGTATTTTCTTATTACTGATTTATACTCTTATTATACTTTAAAAGGAAATTATTGTGCTGTAACGGGAACATATGCCCTGAAATGATTCACACCAAATCAGAAGCAGATAGTCTGCTAGACTGGAGTGGGCATCCTATGGTGGGGTCAGTTACTGGGCAAGTACTGGGGGAAAACAAGAGAATATTAAGTAATGGGAGGCAGGGACGGCAAGAAGAGAAAAAGAGACTCCAGGCTAAACTTCACTTCATGTTATCACAGAGAAATGGATGCGCGCATGCAGACACGGCTGCTGAGTCAGCAAGGTAAGACGGTGGTGGTTTGGATTTGGGAGGTATGTGTGTTTTCACAGAGGACCCCCAGATGTTACCACAAACAACAGTAAAGCTGGTATCTCTCTTAAGCACGAATCAGTTCTGTCATATATTTAGGACAAAATATAAACAGCCTTTTGGGCAGAAAACATCATAATGGGGAAAAGAAGGTGATGAACATCCTATTGAAGATCCTACTGTGGCCTACTTGGAAAAGTTACGGAGTTCTACTGCGTCTGTAAGTCCAAAACTATTTCAGATGAGTAAAACTACCATAATATACAAGTTAACACAGACAGCCTGGAAAGAAATCCCATTCTCTTTCCGACGGAGAGCCGCGAGGCCATCTTTTCTTTACTCCTACAAAAGCTCATTCTATTAAAGACCAGGATTTAGAGTCACATTGACATTACAAATAGAATAGGTAAGACCAGGCTGAGCAAGCTTTCCTACTTGTGGACTGAAGCGACTACCGGCAAGATAAGCACTACTCGCCTTTCTATTTAAGTTGATTTGAGAAGAATACATCCCCTCCCTTCTCCAGTCGGGTGTGCTTTGGGCCTGCCTTCGAAGGAAAAGGCTGAAAGGACTCCAACAGAGACAACACGCAGCCCAACGTCTTCTGCATTTTTGGTGCTTCTCTATTATTCATGCAGCAATTGAAGAAGAGTGCGTCATCACAGAACTGTTACCAATGTTTTCACGATCAACAGCAAATGTACAGCCCCGAACTGCCACGAAGCCACGCAGATATCGCACGGTCTGCAATCACCATAAACAGGCACTTGTGAAACGCCCTTCTCCGTTCACGTTACAACACTCTTGTATGTACGGCGTGTCAGGATCTCACTGCTTGAAGCAAGAAGCGGTAGTTAACTCAAAAGCAATGACCTTTTCAAATGTCAAGGTGTGAGTGGTTGGGTGTTACGCGTACACCCCCAGCCCCCCGCTTCCAAGCGCAGGAAGGCTGGCCAGCTGAAATACAAATTATTGCTGCAGTATGTGCAATGTATCGCTACTTTTCCCCAAAGAGCAGGTTAGATATTAAATTCTCTCTCTATTCTGAAAGCAACTGACACAACAGCAGAAAATTCAGAGATGGATCTAGTCGCCTAAATGAGGCAATTCACGGCTGATAAATGACACTTCTCTGCCTGCCTAAGAAATGCTTCATTAGAAGTGCAGCTCAACCCCTACTGTTCAGAGAGAAAAGATCCACTTACTTAGAGTTGTGTTCGATCCTAATATCATGCCTCTGCCTCTTCAGCTCCTCCTAAACAACGGCTGTATAGAGCTCTACGTGCTGCAAAGACACAATCTACCTGCTGAGACAGAAAATTGCCCCAGTTGTCACAGAAAATACATATACCGGGAAGCAGCTGGTGTGAAAACCATCTTGTTTCGAACGACGGGAAACTGAGCTTCGTCATGGTTTTCATTCCTCCAGTCTCTAGGGTGTTATCAGATTCTATTCTGTAACAGATGACTTAACGTTACAGGTGACATAGAAGGCAACGCATGTTATATGTCAAAGTCATCGATACGCATAAATGTAGTAGAGGGCAATATGGACCACGGAACCATCCCTTATTTGGCGCACAACGACAAAACCAGCCTGTGTCAAGAAGATTAAGCAACTACAGTTCCCTCTGTTCTTGCATCATATTACAAAGTCACCAAGGATACCGGACAATTTTTCTGTGGTCAATCAAAAACGCCACCAAGATCTCAAACGTGAACATCTGAAAAGCTCAAACCGGGACGCCTCTGAGGCTTCACAACTCCAAAGAGCCCTTCCAGTGGTGAGCAGTCTCAGTTGTAAGATGGATTTGTTCCTGAACTTTGGAGAATGGAAACTGGGACTGAACCTGGTTTTTCTCTAAGTGCCCCAGGTGAGAAGCACATCTGGAAGACATTAGCTCCTATGTTGGTGTGTTTAGACATAAGAATTCGACAAAATGGTTTCTAGGCCAGTGAATACGTATTTTTTTTTTATTTGAAGAGCATCTGAGAACTGTTACGTCTGATATTAGCTGAAAATTGTATCTAGTTAATGGAATCAGAAACAAACAAGTTGAATGTCATTTCTGCTAAAGGAAACAGTAACATATAGATTAATGTTCGTCTAATTGTACATGACAGTAATTCTACCGAGGGGGCTTCCAGTGACATTAACAAGGCTGAGTGGGTTATTAATCTCACAGTAGCCCCTCCGTGGGATTTCAGCTTCACATGAATAATTCAGCCTGTTTAAAAAAAACCAGCTTAATATGTATTTTATTCCAACTTTTTCATTATGAATTTTCTCCTCCCTGCGCTCGCTGCTTTCAAAACTGAAAAAGAGTAAATTATTGTGCTTTCAGCAATATTCTTCTCGTGGCGCACCAGTTTTTAACTCTTTCTTTACATGAGGGAAGCCGGTACGTCTAGTTACCCTTGACTTCAATGAGATCTTGTTAAAATATCTGGAAATCTGTCGCAGAAAGACTGAGATATATCAGCAATAGTTGGGAGATCTGGCTGAAGTTAGCCACGAGGATAAAGTCATGTTTTGCTAACAAATAATTAAACTTAACTGGTTACATGTCTCCAACACACCAGTCGGCGTAAGTAGGGCACACTGGAGCAATTATAATACTTGTTAATAAAAACACAGTTCTACTTTTGAAAATTTCACTCAAGCCCAACCTTACCACCACCCACATGAAATAGATCTTTCCGTGCAATACATACACTAATCATTTTAAACCCTCGTTTTTGGTAATTTCCTGGTAGCTCATTATGAAGTTCATTATGAATTCATTATGAATTTCACAAAACTAAAAATTTAGTCTAAATAAAATGCTGACGAACTGTAGTGCTTTAATACTGAAAAGTAATAGGAGTTTTAAAAAGATAGAATCGTGGAATTACAATCAGAATCGTTCTGGTTCGAAGGGACCTTTCAGATCACGGAGTCCAACCATCACCCCAGCACTGCCCAAACCCCCACCACCCCGTGTCCCTCAGCACCGCGTCTGCCCGGCTTTTAAATCCCTCCAGGGATGGCGACTCCACCACGGCCCTGGGCAGCCTGGGCCAAGGTTTGGCAACCCTTTCAGCAAAGACATTTTTCCTAACATCCGTCCTAAACCTCCCCGACACAACTTAAGACAACTAAGGGCAGATGCAAAAAAGGATTTAAATTCAGAAGAACCAACTCCAAGAAAACAATCCACACAAATCTGCCAATTTCTCCTTCACCAGCAAGGTCATTCACTTGGTTAATATTGGTATGGTTTTGGATCCATCCGTAATGCCCACAGTCTCACTTACCACTGCACCTAGTTCCCACCCCAACTTGTTGGGATCCACAAATTGGGCTTCTCCAATCCGGCAGCCCCATGGAGGAAAGCTTAACACAGGGATCCCGTTGAATTTGGCAGCTACCCGGGACAGAGATGCAGTTTCCTAGCAGGGAATCCCAAGCCTGGAGCTGGAGAACTACTGGTCAGGCCAGTCTGCCCAAACTGTCCCTTGGGAAGGTGGTCCATGAAGAGCTGGAGGCAGCAAGACGCACTTTGCTCGTTGACTACCAATGAGGGCAGCCTTCAAAACAGGGATCAGCTCACCACATCCTAGTCAGCTAATCCTTGAAAACTAGAAAGCAGATTTGCTATAGCCATGCTTTAACAATATTAAAAGGTATTTTAAGTTAAACCTTGAAAAAAAGTCTTTAGTCAAACAAATGCAATAATAAACTGTAAACTTTTCTATTTTTTGTTTGTGACAATTTACTGGTATTAACATTCATTATTTCAAACATGAGTAATATAAAAATATGAAAATCACATACTAGGAAAGCATCAAAATGACAGCAGAAGCAAATATATAACTCTTTAAAACTAGACTCTCCGTAACGAAGTAGAGCTCTTTTCCATTGCAGCAAAGTAATATGTAAACTAATAATTTGATGTGAACCGGAAAGTGTGAGATAAACTAAGAATTAAACAACACTTTCATACTTCGAGTAAACTTTACACCTTCCATGCAAGCATAAATTTAACAGACAAAACATCTGGAACTGCACAGGGATGTGAGCTGATGTAAGGTGTGGAACTGGTTTATCAGAATAAAAATTAAGCATCCTAATGTGTGCTGAATATAAAATTCACTGCGTATCTACGAATGAACACAGCCAGAACTTATGGCAAGCCTATTTAGTAACGGCCAAGTGATACAGCAGAGTTCCTAAAATGTTGATATTAGTTAAGAGAGTTGAAGTGGTGGAAATTCATTTGATTTAGCCCCACCAAAAGACGTGCTCTTCAAGCTGACAGGGTACAAAGCTATTCTGTGGTTTTTCACAGGACTTCAGCTTTCCTGAACGTGGCCAACCTCTCTTCGGCCTCGGCCAGAGGTCAGAGTCATGATATTCAGAAATGCAAAACATACTTCTGTAAACGAAAAGAGTTTGCCTTTTTCTCTCCCTTTCGAGTCCCGCAGCCAGCCCTGAGCTCGATTTAAGACGGTTGAGTTGGGTGGAGGAGCAACCCAGCCGCAGCAACCCCGGGCACAGCCTGAGCTACCGCTGCCACGTTGCTTTGCGAGCACAAGTTTAAATAAATAAATAAATAAATAAATAAAGAATTATTCCAAAGTAACTTAATTCCCCTAGGGTTCAATGACCACGCTAGTGACATAAGACCAATTTTTAAAAAGCACTTTTTGTGAGACAAGCGCCTACCCCGAAGCCGCCCTGCGTATGCCCGATCCACGCCTGGCGGGCAGCGATACGATCACCAGAGGCTGACCAGATGCAAACTGGAACAAAAAGGTTTGGGCTGGCTCCTCCTGCCCCCTCCCCCATCTTTATTTTAAATCTCTACAGCACAGATATACAAATACTTATACGGGGGGAAAAATCTGCTGAAAAGTTTACCTTATTCCCTTATATTACAAAATATTTTGCAAATCAGCACCTTAGGAGAGTTACGAAATGAAAAACTAAAGACTTTATCAGTGTATAGTGAAAATAGGCAATCCAGTGATTTTCTAGAAAACCATAAATGTACCCTGCTCCACTGGAAAGGAGCACTAACTCCCAGCATCCTCTTGCATATTAAAGTAATAGGTATCAACGTCCTTAAACCTTCCCAAATGTCCCTGCTGCTCTTGAATCCATGGCACTGCATTATCATTCTGAGCAAGATACTTAGAAAAATTGAGAGCTCTTTTACCATTCATGTTTAGTTTTCATGAGCGTACACAGATCATATAAGAAGAAAGAGGGGACTTGACTTGAACAAGGATTCGGTACATCGAGCCAATTCAAAAGGGAATCAAATTAAAGCTTACAGACCTCTGAAACAATTTCTTCTGGCTTTGATTGCTGTACTCGATGCCTAGTCAGTAAATTCTGAGGTCAGAACACTATGGGATTTTACAAAAGAAGGATTTTCTCTGCAGAACCATATACTTTTCATCTCTGTTACTGCAACAGAAATAAAGCAGTAGAAAACATGGTTAAGGATCGTAAGGTCAGACTGGTGCCTAGACATCCCTAGGTCAAGAAAAAAAAAAATCAAACTTTTACTTATATACTCCACTACTCTTCAGAAAGAAACAAGGATTCATGTCCTAAGAAGTTTTAATTTTAAAGATAGTAGTACTGCTCATAACGGTAAGCAGTGTTCGGTGGTGGTTTGGCAATGAAGAAACAGCGCCGGTCTTCACCTTGGTTCTTTGGCAGAGAGAAATCAAAGGAAGGTGTTAGGAAGAGCATGGGGGGAACGAGCACTTGTCTGTCACAGATGTGTAGATCCAAGGGAATACCAGCAGGGCTTGGCAGAAGCAACAGGCGAAGCACTTGTTGGAAAATCTCTACCCCTGAATTGCCAGGAGAACCACCAGCCACTTTTCCAAGGCGAGAGGTTCAACTCCGACGAACGGCACATCACTAACCCCTCGGCCCAAAGGAGAATAATGCCGGGATCCAGGCGATGGGGAGGGGAGACGCAGCGCTGCCGACGCGCCAGAAATAGCTACAGTGAGCAAGCTTTCAGGTGAATACCTGCAACTTTCTCCTCCCATTTGACACATTCATTTGCTTGGCAAAAGCTATTTGAAACTACCAGTCCCAAGCCCACAAAGAGGGTGAAGCCGAAGGGGGAGGCGGTGCGTTAGGAGGAGAGGTTTGCTGAGGAAATCCCGCCCGCGGGTGAGTTCAGCATCCCCTTTCCAATGACTTCTTATTCTATCAATTAACGCCATTTAAAATAGAGTCATAATTATTCGTCATTATGGCCCGGCGCCAGCCCCGTTGCATTCGGTACATTTGATAGCACTAGTCAGTGGCCGCCGCAGCCCTCGAGCAGAGAGAGCAGGTAGATCCATCCTCCGAAACCCATTCAAGAAAATCTTTGCATCTTTGTTTACTGCCTCGAAACTTTTAAAAAAGCGACTGGTACAATCCAACCGGCAGAAAGAATGGCTGAGAAGGAGCCACTTGCACCCCATCAGTCAAGCAACGCGCAGTCTAAACATTTTAAATACAGTGTTCACGAGAAACCCACAGTGACACCTGTGTGGGCGTTTTAATACACTTTGTAAATAAAATGCGTTCAAAAGATCTCTGCAAATGCCTGCGATGGAGACTGCCGAACTGGGAATTTGCTGACGGGAAGCGGATTGTGAGATTTGGTGGGATTCCACCAGGAAACCATAAAACCTGTATTACAGTGCCTGCCCCCACAGAGGCCTGCGGAGACAGAGCTCGCCGATAAAAATACACCGTCGAGCAGCGGCGGTGGCTAGATTTACCCAGGAGTCTCCAATGAAGGGGTTTTGTGGTTTTTTTTTATTAAAAGAAATCCTTCAGAGCTGATGTCTGTTTTCCCCTCATTCAAATCAAAAGAAATACAAAACAAAATAAGCAGCTGGCATGTAGCGGAACTAATACTACAGTGATAAAGCCACAAGAAGCTCAACTGCGAAAACGTGGGCTCCGGCCTCAATGCGCATCAAGGGGATTCCAGGAGAGATGGAAGAATTCACCTTCACTTTTGTACATCGGTGCTGTAATTACTTTTCCACGGAACTACTGCACAGTTCATGGCATTGCATTATACAATATGGACAAAATCTTATTTCTCAATACAATCAAGATACAGTCACGAACCCTTCTGCTGGTCCAAAGCTCAATATGCACATCATTCCGCTATCAAAACTTGAATTAAAACAAAACATGAAGACAAAAAAGAAAATTCATTTTCTGCAGCTTACACTTAAATGCAGTTAACTCGGTAAGGCAGAAATGTAATCTGTAAGACACTGGGGATGAAGCATTTGAAAAACTGTAATTCTACTAAATTTTAATTGATATAAAGGAAATATAAGACGTAAGGAGGGAGGAAGAAGACAAGTCCCTAGTCTGGTCTAGGACTGAGCGTCATATGCTCATCATGGGACTTAAGCACAACCTTTTCCTCCCAGACATGGCAAACATAGAATCACTGAACTGCCCAGGTTGGAATGGACCTTTCAGATCATCGAGTCCAACCATCAACCCAGCACTGACAAGTCACCACTACCTCATGTCCCTCAGCACCGCGTCTGCCCGGCTTTTAAATACCTCCAGGGATGGCGACTCCACCACGGCCCTGGGCAGCCTCTTCTAATGCTTAATAGCCCTTTATGTGAAGAATTGTTCCTAATATCCATCCTAACCCCTCCCNGGATGCTGGTGGCCTTCTTGGCCACCTGGGCACTCTGCTGGCTCACAGTCAGCCGGCTGTCAACCAACACCCCCAGGTCCTTTCCCACCGGGCAGCTCTCCAGCCACTCTTCCAAAAGCAACACCCACTCTTCTCCAGTATTCTTCCCACTCTTCTCCACTATTACAAACGCAACACCACCCATGTCTGGCTTGTCACACTTTAAGAGCGTAAAACAGCCTCACGCCAGCCCTTCTTCTGGGGGAAAAGGTGCAAACCGAGCCCCCTGCTAGACTGAAACAACTCTGTCCACTGCCAGAGCCGTAACATTTATTAAAATGTTGGACTGCTTTTCCAAACAGCAAGGTGACGGCATACTTCCATAGCAATGCCCTCCCATTTTTTGTATGCCGCAGTATTTGACAGCAGTCATTCAATACCCCCTGCAGGATTTTATTTTTCCACTTGACTGCAAATTTTCAAAAACAACAATTAAATGTATTCAGTTTATTTCCCCCCAAATACATGATAATGCTCATGCTAAAGAACTCTCAGTTCTTGTCCTTCATTTTTAAACCATGCAGAACAGGCAATGCAGCTATGGAAGCGTGTCTTCTGCCTTTGAGATGGTCTCCAAAATGTTCCATTAACGGTCCAAATCCAGCCAGATTTGGCAATGCGTAAGCATGGCAAGGCCAGTGATGGCAGTTCTGGACAGAAGCGTCTATTAAGCTGGGTCTCTGGAGAACACCGGAGTACGTAGGTCTGCACAGGGGAGGGAGATAATGCTCTGGGGGGAGCAAAGAGGAGCATTTTGCCTCCCTCTGCAGTACGGCTGCCAATAGGGCAATTGCACGTGGGACCGTTACACTTTTAGGAGCCCTCTGGGAGCCAAAAGTCAACATCTGGAGCCAGGGAGAAATTCTCCTACCAGCTCAAACCCCCACGGAGTGTCACGGAGAGGAGACTGAGATTCCTCCGTACAGTGACCAGCCATAGGATTGTCCAGAAGTTACACGGACAAGCGCCCTGCGATTGCAGAGAGGGCACTGATGACATCTTTAGTGTTGTCGTCTTTCTTCCTGGAGCAAAATACAGATGTTTTAAGTTTGTTACAGGGGGCTGGAAAATGCAGTGGTGGTGTGCGGGCACTTTTGGATTGTCTCTGCAAAGGATTAAATGTGATGATGACTCAAGTGCTCTCTTCCAGCTTTCCTGCCCATCAAGACGACGTTAGCAAGGCTTCTTTCATTTTCTAGGAGGGGATTCCTCCTCGTGCTCTTTGCTACCGCGGCTAATGCAAGAAGGAAAACTACCTGCCTTGAAAGAAGAGGACATGATGCAGCACCAGCATTAGGATGCACGAAGAACACTGAGTCACTCGCACCGAGCTGGTTGCCAGGCATGCTAATGGAGAGGAAGAGTTGTCATCAGGTAAACACAATGTCAACTCCAAATTAAAAGTTGTTGGGCAAACTACAGGCTAGGAACCATTAGAATGCTGTTGCCATGAGCTACAGAAGTTATTTTCATATAGACTGCAGCCCAGGTGGCAGAAAGAAGGCTTTTAAAAAGATATTAATTCCTAGGAACCAACGTATAAAATTTATTTATATCCCCTTACTGGAGGCAAATCTAATACAAAAGTAAAAAGACAGTGGAGGACATTCTGATACCCTCACTGGTAGCTCTAGATAACAGCATTAGCTTTCAAGCAAAACAAAATGTTTCATTTTTTTTTATTACAGTCTGATTTGCTCCAGGTTACACATTAACCTGCTGCATTTGTGAGGCAACAGCACTGTGCCGCGTGTGGGAGTCAGCAAATTAAATTGTAAAGCTTCTCTGAAACCAGTCCTCTCACAAAGAACACAAAGAAATTAAAATAATATAAACGATTAAAGTAGATGAGATTTTTCTGTATTTTTCCAAGAAGGTATCAGTTACCACCTGAATAAAGATCTCTTTGGTAGCATTTTTAATTTGGAAAGATCCTCTAAATAATTACATATTCTTACATTAGATGGCAATTTTTATATAAAATTTAGCTTCATATGTAATAAGAGGAATACATTATTCAACTTGCTTTTTATGGGTAAGTTAAAACCATCGGGAATCACTGTGCTTTGCCTCCCCGATCTAAGGTGGAAGCGAGAGCGGGGATGTGCTGTCCCACAGCCCAGGGATTCCCCAGCCACGGGGCTGCCAGGACGCCGTGAAACACCTTGGATGGAGGAAACCCCAGGAAGCCTACCTGAAGGGATTAATAGGGAAAGTCATCAACTTTCTGACTAGTTTTTACGAAGAGACACCCCTTCATTGCCTGCTGAAAATCTTGCATTTGACATACACCCACTCGAAACGTTAGCAACAAAGAATAATGCTGGTTACAGCTGAGATGCGGAGTATTTCGGTGCGTAACACATGTACGCCATTTGCACCTGCTTTCTGCCTCACCACCGTACTCTCCTCTATTTTCTTCTCCTCTTTCATAGTGTTCTTGTAAGAAGATTCTTCCTAGTGGTGATATGCAGGAACTTGCAAATGTGACAGCTGGTCTTGAGTAAAAAATCAGATTATTCCATAGCTCCAAGGTATCTACATTTTTTCCTGAGATATCTGAGCTGGCCGATATGCAATAAAGGACTCTAAGCCATCTGGACCACAGAAATCACAGACTCACAGAATAGTTTAGGTTAGAAGGGACCTCTGGAAGTGTCTCATCCAAACCCTGCTGCAAGCAGGTCCAGGTAGAGCGGGTTGCTCAGGGCCTTGCCTTGTCAAATTTTGAGCATCTCCAAGGATGGTGATCCCACAGCCACTCTGGCCCCTGTCCCAGCGCTTGACCACCCTCCCAGTCAAAGCATTTTTAACTTACAGCAAGTCAGAATTTCCCATGTCACAAGAAGAGGCTGGTTCTGTCTTCTCTACGTCCTCCCGTTGGACATCTAGAGGCAGCAATGAGATCTCCTCTTCCCCTTCTCTCCCTGGGACTGAACAAACCCCATTTCCTCAGACTCTGCTGATATACCATGTCATAGAATCCCAGCATGGTTTGGGTTGGAAGGGACCTTCAAGCCCACCCAGTGCCCCCCCTGCCCTGGGCAGAGGACACCTCCCACCAGCCCAGGTGGCTCCAAGCCCCGTCCAACCTGGCCTTGAACCCCTCCAGGGATGGGGCAGCCACAGCTTCTCTGGGCAACCTGGGCCAGGGGCTCACCCCCCTCACAGAAAAGAAATTCTGCCTCAGATCTCACCTAAATCTCCCCTCTACGTCAACCTGCCAGTGACGTTATCGCTAACCCAGGTGCGGGTGGCCTCCCTCCCTCAACTTTGAACAAGGACCCCCAACCCCCTTCTGCTAAACTGCGTTCTGCCCACCCAGCCGGGACCGTCGCATGGGTAAGCTGGTGGAACTGGCCACATCATTACGTTCCCATAGTAGTTAGCCTAGATGTCTTTAATTGTTTTCTTCTTCTAGTTAGTGATTAAACTGATGTTATTTTGCCTTTGCTTGGAATTCGGTTTTTATTCCAGAAATTGTTGTTGTTTTTAAAAATACGCTTATCATTCTCATCAGCTCTTTATGAACAAACAACAGACTTTTAAAATATTCACTACATCATTGGAACTGATTTTAATTTGAACTGAAGCATAGGGATAATTTATGTTATCAAAACACATGCATTTTTCATAAGGAAAGCATGCATCTTGAAAAACACTAACTTTCAAAAATACTAATGGCTTAGTGACCACCCACATCGCAGTTATAAAAAATACATACCCTTCAAAAACACAATAGGAAGATTTTGTTTTAAAAAATGTAATTGACTCTTCTATTATTGCCATCAGGTATTTCCAAGAAGGATGTATGAATAATGTATCAAGTATGAAGGGAAGAGCTTATTTGCCCCTTCAATATAGCAAATAATTAGCTTGACCCGAAACATATAAATTTACAAGGCTTAACATGCAACACGTCACTTCTGGTGTCACTGACAGAGACACAACGGTCCAAGAGAAACCCCTACACACGGAGTGCAACAGCCGCCCTTAGCTCCATACCTTCCCCAGCCTTCGTCCACTCGCGTTGATACCCGATCCTCAGATGAGATCCTGAGTTGGCAAACTCTAGCGAATGAACGTGTCTCAACGTACACGATTCGTCCCATGACCCCAGGTCAATAATATAAAAATTGGAGAAAAATCACCTCTTCATCTGACTCCCGTAAAGCACGTGGAATTCTTTGTGAGATAGCTAAATGCCATATATGTATAAAAAAAGAAAACAGGAGGTGTATGTTCCCTCTGTATGTACCAGCAACACACTCAAGTTGCTTTTGGGGTGAATTATTAATCACCCTGAACGCAGGGAACTCAGGTTAGCTCCTACCACTGACCTGCTGTGCCTGGATAAATTCCTACTTATTCCATATTAGGCAGAACCTTCCCTTCCTTCAGCTCTCCGGGAAGTGAAGATCCTCAGCTATCCTTTGTACAGAAATAAGGAACGGGAACTGAAATCTACTGCTCGATGACCCCGTTTCACTCCGTGGATGTGACAGGCGCATGAACGGCCTGCGGGCCTGCAGAAAGGGGTGGCAGCAGCTGTGGGACCCAAACAGGCAGTGGCTCGAGCTAAAACTCAGGGCTATTGAACATCTGGATGACGCAACGGTCTGTCCACAACCTCCGTAACAGGTTCTTCTTTTCAGAAGAAAATATGAGAGAGATAGAAGATTCTCTTGAACTTAGAGAGGTAAGAACTGACGTTTTAAACCCAAAGATCAACCAGTGGTTCTTTAAAAATACCTCTTATTTGACACGTGCACAGCGAAAACTCTCTTTTTGCACTTACTCAAGTATTTGTGAAAAATAAAGAAAACGTGGCAAACGCTTTGCCACAGGAGATGCTTTTCCTT
Organism: Rynchops niger; assembly: GCA_013400035.1. NCBI lineage: Eukaryota > Metazoa > Chordata > Aves > Charadriiformes > Laridae > Rynchops > Rynchops niger. Next base: position 98,700 of record VXBH01007706.1, on the reverse strand, counting down.
CCCCCGAGGTGAACATGGAGTTCGCACGGGGCAGCTGGAGACATGGACTGGCAAACCCAGAATCCAGCAAATCCGCCCTCACTCGTGCGTGCAAACGCGTGTGAGTCATGTCTGAACCGGTGTCGGAGAAATACGTGTCTGTTAATCTGTTTAGAAGCATGAGCAATGAGTGCTGCTAACGAGACAGGATTAGCAAAGTTCATCACGATGCTTTAAGAGGTGCTGGGCAAACCCACAAAAGTACTCAGAAAGCAGGACTGTCCCAGGTATACCTACCAATGAATTAAACAGATACGTAAATTAAACAACATCCTACAAAAGTAATATTCTTTTGATAGGGGGAATTTATTTATTTGGATGCTTTAAAAAAAAACTCGATGCTTTTAAACTACAGCTGAAAAAGCTGGACCAAAAAGAAGCAATTCTTTCACAGGAACAGACTTGCAGCTTATGAAATTGATTCCCTATAGCTGTAATACAGCAAATTAAAACCTGAAATTCAGATCTCTAATATTACATCTAAAAGGATGTGATGCACTTCTTCAGGAAAGAGGCATTGTGTTTGGAATAATTAATTGGAATAATACTTTTATACTTCAAAGTTCACGCATTTTTACTGGTGAGAGCCGAACTAAACAGCTAGGAGAAAAGAAAACCTTCAAAGAAGGTATTATTGAAACACATCCTTGACTCGCGCGATAACAAGTATCAGGCACAAACACTTGTCCATATGATTTTTCCCCTGCCCATCACAGCTCCGTCACTCTTACTCCTTGCTCCTGGCGTTTCCTATCAACAAATCTGCCCCATCCACCGCCCGCTTTTTGACAAGACCATCAGAATAGAGTACAGAAAAGAAGAGGGATTTCTTCATAAACAGGTTTTTCCTGAACCTGATGAACATTTCCGATTATAAAGTATCCCCTGAAAAACTCTGGGAAATTAACACACAACTAGTCCCCGAGGAGCATCGTTAATTTTTTGTCACGTACCCCACGCCATTCCCCACCGGCAGCAGGAACCCGTCCCTAGCGCGGACGCTGCCCGGCGGGGACGCGTCTGTACCCACCGCTTCCTCTGGGCCGTTCATTCTATCAGATTTATAAAATCCACTTACAAACTTGTCGGAACCATCCACTGTTAACAACGCTGTATACCATCCACCGAAAATCTTGAAAAGATTTCCGGGCTGTCGGTTAGGCGTGTTTTTTCTTTTTGGATTTCAGAGGCGAATATGAACTAGGTAAGCGCGCAAGATCCCATCAACAATCGCTATGCGCCGTACAGTATTTCCTGTGCTTTCTCAATTTACTGTCATAGCTGGAGAGCATCCTGTAACTTTTAAAATAGTCTTTCTGAAGTAACACCAAAACAACCCCTCGACTTCCACGGGAGCGGAAGTAGCAATTGCTACACTTAGGCATGAAAGTTTTGGCTTTGAATAAAATGAAAAATCTCTGGGTGGGCTTCTTAGCAGCACGGGGCTGGCGGGGAGGGGGCTGGAATTAAAATGTATTGACCTGATGGCTTGCTGGTGTGGGCAGAGGCAGAGATGGCAAGTCTGAGGTTTGCTCTGCAGCTTGCAGGGATATCTAATAACATCCTTTTCATAAAAGACGAAAGCATTTCAGCTACAGATTAAAATATTCACTGACGGCCTTAATAAAAACATTTATCTTTTCTACGTAACATTTCTAATCGCACAGTTCTGCTAAACCTGATAATGGATAAATTTCATTTTTACACAGAAAATTAGTTACTCCTCTGTAAATTGCAATAGTCAACCCAGCCTTTTTTTCATAACAGAATATATTTAACTTTGTGAAAAACTGATTTACTGGGGCAATGCAGCCACCGCCCTGAGAAATACAGTTCTGCTGTACCCTCATTTGTTTTAGATAGCCTCAAAGTTATGTTTACAACATAGAGAAAACCCAGAAATGACAACTCGGCTGCAACGCGTTGACTTGTACCTATGGCAAAGCAGCTCTGCACGTCCCGGAGCACTCTGTCCCAGGAGGAGCAATGGTCCCACTAACGAAGCTCAAGCTGGGCCAGCATAAGGCACGGGCAGAACCAACCCCGGAACAATTCATTACGGTGACAGCCATCAGACCTCAGCAAACACCGCAGCTACCGATCTCTAAACCAACGCCCCAGGTTCTCTGATGCTCCCGCGAGGGGGAGATACGGAGAACTACACCCAGAACTTCTGCAACCTGCAAATGGAGCTGGAGACTCAACTTGGTGGCACCCCAGCCAAAGCAAGACTCATCCCCCTGCATGCAAAGGGCCAAAAAAACCCCAACAACCTAAATTAAAAGGAGCCCCATCCACCTGCATTGGTATTGTCCTAACTAAAACCACTGAAATCTTGACCAACAGAACAAAACAAGTCACACCTGAACCCAAAATCTTGCACCAGCTCCTACAGCTCCAGCACAAGTTACAGGAAAGAATAATAAATAATAGCAGGACCTGGGTGGCTACAGATGTTGTGAAATAATCATGTCCAGAAATCACCTTCCTGACATTCAGATGGCCACCCAGCCCACTGCTGGGACAAGAAGCAGACTGTGGTGCCGTCTTTACTCGGTCAGGAGAGACATTGCAACTCATGGGAAGGCATCTCAGGCAATGGAAAGGCTTTGAATCCACCAACTTGCAGAGGGTCAGGGAAGACACCTCCCAAGGCCACCAAGAATTGCATAAAAACATTAGAAAACATTAGGCAGAAAACTCACACTAAATTAGGGGTGCAACTAATGGTATTGAACAGGTTCCCATTACAAATACAGCGTAAATTACTCTTCTTTGGCTTTCACGGGGCTGATTATTTCGGGACCTAATTTTTCTGTGACCCTCTTCAGACTTCTTTTAGCATAAACACGAAGGAGAAACATGATGAGAATATCCAGTGTTACTGATAGCTCCTTCCCAAGCACCACCAGATTCGACACCCAGTAACGAAAAGGGCAATGTCAGGGATAAAATTATAAATTCCCAGCCTGAAGATTTTCTAGTTGTCTTCCTCTTCTCTCCATTCCACGTGGTGGGCAGAGGTTCAGTTCTCGCTGCTCTTGTTTTGATACCAGAAGGAAGCAAACGCATTAATATGGAGCCCGTAAGCGCCGTGTGGGCCGAGCTCGTTACCCGCAGCGAGAGCCGCACAAACGAGCAGCGGGAACATCCTGCCTTCGAAGGCTGATGCCTTCACTGACTCAACACCAACTCACTCATCAGCCCAAAGCAGTCTTGGATCCCACTACAGAAAATCTTTTGGGTCATTCCCGTAAGCGATTTCTATACTTTCCTTCTAGAAAGAAGAACATCAAACTGTATCGTTTGACTCACTATTATTTTCTCTGTCCCCATCACCCATTTTCTGATTCTCCCTGCCTGCTGCGGTGCTGCTACACGTAACCAGCTCTTCTTTTTGATGCCAACAGTGTCCTAAAACAAGAATCTGGGAAGAAAATCTCTACACGACCCTCATCTTTCAGCTTTAAACACCTGCCCTGTCATCCTGCCACCCCTGCCCCAGACGACAGTACTCTGTCTCCTACTCACATACGTCTTCTGGCAGCCCACACGCTAACGTATCTTCTGTCTTCGGCTGTGCTCATCTGTACGCCCATCTTGGCTTTCATCTGTTACTACATATTCAGCTTTTTCCTGTATCATATCACTACTCCCTTCCTCTTGCTCTGTCGGATCACTCTACTGTGTAAAGTCATTTCCGCTTGCTTTCCCAATTTCCAAGATTAAACACACAGCCAGAATATTACTGGTTATACGTACAACTACATTCATCAGAATCAGTCTTCATACCACAAGAATTACAGATGATGGCAAATTTATGGAGACCTGGACAGGCTGGAGAGTTGGGCAAAGAGGAACCTAATGAAATTCAACAAGGGCCAGCGTAGGGTGCTGCCCCCGGGGAGGAATAACCCCCCGCATCAGGACAGGTCGGGGGTGACCTGCTGGAGAGCAGCTCTGCAGGGAGAGACCTGGGAGTCCTGGTGGACAAGTTGACCGTGAACCAGCAAAGTGCCCTTGTGGCCAAGGAGGTCAATGGTCTCCTGGGGTGCATTAAAAAGAGCGTGGCCAGCAGGTCGAGGGAGGTCATCCTCCCCCTCTGCTCTGCTCTGGTGAGGCAACATCTGGAGCACTGGGTCCAGTTCTGGGCCCCTCAGCTCAAGAAAGACAAGGAACTGCTGGAGAGAGTCCGGCGGAGGCTGCAGAGATGATCAAGGGACTGGGGTATCTCCGTGCCGGGGCAAGGCGGAGAGCCCTGGGGCTGTTCCGCTGGAGAAGAGCAGGCTGAGAGGGATCTCATGGATGCTCAGCCAGAGCTAAAGGGCGGGGGGCAAGAGGACGGGGCCAGGCTCTTCTCAGCGGTGCCCGGGGACAGGACAAGGGGCAACGGGCTCAAACGGGAACATGGGAAATTCCATCTCAGCGTGAGGAAAAGCTTCTTTACTTTGAGGCTGCCCAGAGAGGCTGTGGAGTCTCCTTCTCTGGAAATATTCAAGCCGCACCTGGACGCGTTCCTGTGCCACCTGCTCTGGGTGACCCTGCTCTGGCAGGGCGTTGGACTGGAGGATCTCCAGAGGTCTCTTCCAGCCCCTGCCAGTCTGTGATTCTGTGCTTTCTCCTCTGAAGACTCCACCAGGCACTGTTAAAATGCCACCCAGCCTGCACCCCAGGGGCTGCCTTGTCCCCACGTCAAGGTCCGGCAGAACAAATCTTTGCTCTTGTCACCTTCCTCCTGGGAAAAGGTTTGCAGAACAAAGCTTAATTAATATCAAGCACAATTTCCCCAAGAGGTCTGAGCACCGCACCCGGACCAACGTGTGTACAGGCTGGTTGCTGCGTGTGCTGGATGGCAAAAAACCACAACACCCACCTGTCAGAACAAGTCGTCAAGCTAAAGCAGGGACTGACTACACAAATTCGAGTACAGGTAGAAACTACTTCAGCTGAATGACTTCGAGTTACAAAAAATGACACTTTGTGATACCGGGGTCTAAAAGGCAAAAACTCCCCATCCTAGGATGGGAAAAAAAAAACAAAAAACAAAAAACAAAAAACAAAAAAATCTTTGTTTTGGCTCAACAGCCCCATTGTTTCATGACGAAAAGGAGGAGGTTTGTACACTCCTGTTCAGGGGTGCTGGCAGGGGACTCCCCGAATCATCCTCACTTTGCATGCGGACAAACAGAAAGAGTAGAAAATAATGACACACCGTCTGGAAACCTGCAGTTGTTTTGTAGCTGACAAGGACACTGCATTCTCTTAAATGCCACTTTTCCTACCTTAATGGACTTGTTTCCCTTCAGACTGACATTTTTTTTTGCAAGCTCTCTTCAATTAGGATGAAAGTTAATTGATGAAATGTTTAACGTACTATCAAGGTATTTATTTATATAACACTAAATATTTAACATCCCTTGTGTTAATGAAGGGAACCAGACCACGAAAAGACACAGCACAGAAAGCACATGTTTTTGTGACAGCACAAAAAGGAATAATATTGTATTTGTGCGTACGCTGCTAGGAATAATTGAGATATAAACATAATGAACAACGCAGAGCAGAACGGGAAACAGCATCTGTCAGTAAGGTCAGCTCTGGACTGTATTACGTTTGATTTTAAAAAGGGAGACACGAAAGAATCACTACATGCTAAAATTTGAAAAATGGACACAATTGTGTAAAAGCAAAAATAGCCTTTTAAGAGCGTTTAGCTAAATACAAAAATCCATTTCTGTGCAACATTTTCAGGGTGAATTTCTGGCTCTGCAGTTAAGAGGCACTCATTTCATCAGAGGTGAGCACCTTTACTTTATAAGGCTACGTCTGCCTCAAGCCCGCTACGCTGAAGGCCGCAGCGCAGATTCAAGTGACGACCGCGAGAAGAGCTCGCAGCTGCCTTCTAGACCAGGCAGTTAGAAATACTCCTGTGGGGAAGCTGTGGCGCTAGGGTCACCGCAGGTCATTTGGGAAGAACGCTGAGGTTTTCTGTGACTAGTTTGTACTGGAGGGTTCTGGTGCCTTGGCCCGGGCACCCCCAGCTCCTCAGAGCCCGGGGACCCGAAGAGAATGAGGGTAGTCCCGCTGCCCAGCTCCATCCCGCTGACTGATGGGCCACCACTGGATGCTCACTAAGCCCCTTTCAAAGACGCTGAAGCAAACACCCACAAAACAGAAGTAACCTCAAACCCCACCTCCTTTCTAGTCTCCGTGCTAAAATGTGGACGAACAACTTTCGTCTTCCACACTGCGTTTTTTCGGAGCTCTCTGTAGACCTGTAGAGCTTTCTCTGGGGAGGAAAGGTTCAGGCCTTGCTCAGAGTCAAAGACTCCAATGCCTTGCCAGCACAAGCAACCAGAACACGCAACCCCGTTCACCTACTGACGTGCAATCTAAACTAAACTAAATTCTTCCGTTTTTCAGCTTACATTGTCAGGTCCTAATCATTCATTCTTGCCCGTTGGATGCAATGAGCTTGCTTCCCTAGCTTTGGACCTGTACCTGCGTCAGCATTTAACTCCTGCTCACTGCAGCGCAGCTTAGCTTTCTCCTTTTTGGCTAACAAAGTTCTTGGCATTTGTTAATATTCTTGAAATTCTCTAATGCAAAGCCCCTTTCGTCAGTGTTTATTTTAACCCTCCATGTTCAATCACAGAAAAGGCAGCTCTCTGTGGTGATCTTCGCTCTAGGAGATGGCTCCTTCTCGCACCAGAAAGATCTCGAACTGCTGGGATGCGGCACCAGCGCACACAGAAATCCAGCAGAATCATTTTTTGCAACCCATTACTTGGTTTTTTGCTTTTCGGAAGTCTGCATTTTACCAGGTGTCCCCTTAGATTTCACCTCTTGCCTTACGGTAACTTAACGCCAATGCTTCGTGCAGTGGCAGGAACAGAGGAAGACGAGGAGCGATGCGGGCAGGGAGGAGGCAAACCTGAATTTACTTTTCTTGAAATGACCCTCTTCAATCCATTAGCACCCTCACATGTTAGTGGCAAAAAGAAAAAAAAAATATTCCATCAATAATGAAGCTTGTTTATATCAAGAGATCTGGAATATAAACTTCTTGAATTTAGTTTATCTGGACGACATACCTCGGCGTTCGGTGACCTTACAAGTTTTTGACAGAGAAGACTCTATAAGATATATAATTTATCTCCTGACAAATAATGTCAGCCAGTAGAATACACACTTGAGTTAGAAAAATGAGCTATTGTTTTGAATACATTAAAAAAAGGAAATGGAACTAAAGAGCATTACGTGAATCCAATGTGTCTATCAAGGGGCAAAAAATGATTTAATCATGCTTTTCCTTGGCTCCAACATTCATGCCTGCACTTCCAAATAAGCAAAGCTGCCGAATCATTTCAAGAATTTCCATGAAACCCTCGTTCAAAACGCAGCCTGATCATTTATAATATAATTTGCATATAGAGTACATTTCAAACCAGAAATAAACTTTTAAATATTTAGTGGTGCTGGTATCACCAGTGCATATTTTCCCCCAGGAAACAGAAAGTGCTGTCCACAGAATTAATTTAATCAAAACCTAATCAGCATTCAATTGTAATTCTTCAACATCTTAAGTGTGTTTGTGACAACAGCACAATGTCCACGTTACAGCAATTGATCGCAGTCATCTCGACAGCCATTGTATACACTAAAAAATATTTTCCATGACCGAGAAGGACCTTTAGGATGTCTGGATTTTTTTATTTTAGATTTTTTTGGTTTAAGCCTAAAATGACAAAAGTTTTCAAAAGTCTATGAGATGCAATCCAGATAACCCAGGACAAAGACAGGAAAAATCTAAAAGCGGCAAGGATTTTTCTGCATTTAACTTGTAACGATAATCACTAGCAGCAGAGCGTTCTGCAGAAAACGCAGAAATTTGATGTGATTTTCCTTATGTGACAGTCCAGCGCTCCCCACCCCGGGGCAGTATAGAAGCCACACGGGGGGGCAGAGCGGAGTCAGCAGCAGAGATTGGAGCTCTCCTCTCCATTTCTCAACAGGGTAAGAGATCGTTTTCATCCTACTGATTTTGAATCTAGCGAACAGAGAAGTCAGGTGAATATCTTGCAGTAAAACATATTTCTCAAATGGAATGAGACTGTACCTTTTTCCATTTCTCGTACACAGCATTTGTTCCACCGCTGAACCTCCCCATCCAGCAGACGCCTGGCTATATCTTTTATTTTTTGTTTGCGTTTGCCCCTTCTCTGTGTTTTATGCTAAATATTTTTAGATTGCCGTGGAACTCCAGTAATTCACGTTTAGATGACACGTGGAATTTCTCACAAAGGAAGGTGCTATACATACTTAAAATCTCCACTTCCCCCGAAAGAGCATAAATATGACATATGGCTGCTGAATTTGTAAACCTATACAAACAACTGGAAGAATAAATTCAAGCAATACTTTATGGCAAGGAACATCACAAACAGCTTGTGCTAGTGAAACCCGCTATTTGTAAAAGATCTGACACAGGAATAAGTATCTCCTGTCTTTAATTGCATCATTTGTAATGAAGGCTCAACTAGGTATAAGCATAGGATGACGTTATTTTTTAAATTATAGCTCTTAGTGCACCGAGAAAAATGTTTATACTGGATCACTATCTTTTCATATAATCCCCTTTCCTTATATTTTATGAATGAATATAGTACTTAGGAGAAAGCAGCACAGTAGAACAGTCCTCAGCACAAGAAGGACGTGGACCTGCTGAAGCGGGGCCAGAGGAGGCCCCGGAGCTGCTGGGGGGGCTGGAGCCCCTCTGCTGGGAGGACAGGCTGAGAGAGCTGGGGGGGTTCAGCCTGGAGAAGAGAAGGCTCCGCGGAGACCTTCCAGCCCCTTCCAGGCCCTCAAGGGGCTCCAGGAAAGCTGGGGAGGGACTCTGGAGCAGGGAGGGGAGCCGTGGGACGAGGTTTTACAGTGGCAGAGGGGAGACTGAGGTGAGATGTGAGGCAGGAATTGTTGGCTGTGAGGGCGGTGAGCCCCTGGCCCAGGTTGCCCAGAGAAGCTGTGGCTGCCCCATCCCTGGAGGGGTTCAAGGCCAGGTTGGACGGGGCTTGGAGCCACCTGGGCTGGTGGGAGGTGTCCTCTGCCCAGGGCAGGGGGGGCACTGGGTGGGCTTTAAAGTCCCTTCCAACCCAAACCAGTCTGTGATTGTGTGAGAAACGATGAGCTAACGCACAGTAAGCCCAAATAGCATAGTTGTTTCATTCAATCTGTGGAACAAGCTGTCGTCGTTTTCTGGTGTGGTACAAACTTATTGCTAAAGACGACCCCTGCTCTGAGAAACTTGTACTGATTAGTGATAACAGAAGGTGCAACTGTCCCAAGACCAGCCTCCCAGCACTGGGATCACAGAGCTGCCCTTGCCCACCGATACGTCCGGGCAGCCTCTCTCACCTCCTCCTTATCGGGGACAGCCCGACCAAAACAGTTTTGTAGTTGGAAACGTTACGCAGGACATAACAGTAATAAAGGCTTCCATATTTTCTCACTTAAGCACACAGTTTACATTAAATCTCATTATCTGTCCACTGAAACTTGAGTGAGCGCTTAGGAAGACGGATGCTTGCGTAGGCGTGCTGCTCCAGTCATTTGGGATTAGCTGCCAATTAATACCCTGGCGAGACTCTAGTTTCCTATCACGTTCGTTAGGCTTGAGAAAAGAACTCCTGACCACGTAACTCAGAGCTGCCTCAATGAAATCACGTCCTCTCCCTACCCAGCGAAACACGTGTCCATCCGAGGATGCTGCCACGTCCCCAGTTACAATGACCCTGCCCCATCCCTGTCAGTGGGCCAGGCAATTGGCAGCCCACAGGAACAGATTTGCTCATTGAACGTTTTATGTATGGTCAAGTGAAAAACCACCCATTAAAACAGAGCGGTCCTCTCCAACTCAATTAGCAACGAGATGGAGTGGCTGAGGGATTGCGGACGCTGGTGGGCACCTCTCCCACCGCGTTAAGCAGTAAGTTCTACAACAAGTGGGAGAACACAGGCAAACAATATGCTTTATATTCCATTTATTAAAGAGCTAGACTACAGCTATCGCATCAACAAGTTCAGTAACAGCAATACCGACCTCTTCATTCCGGGCTGCCTTCCCCACAGGGGAAAGGAAAAGCATGAGATTTTCTTAACATTTGGATGGGGGAAACCGATAAAGGATAAAAATTACATAATTCGCTTGTGTATCAGATCACCCTTCCAGCTCTTCTCCTTTTTGTCTTCCTTTGCCACCTATTTTAAACTCCCATCTCCACAGCGCTCTGACCTACTTCCACAAGCTAGGATCGGGATTAGGAGGGGGGATGTACATAAACCAGCCGGGACGGATGAGCTGCCACCAAACCCACACCTTCACCCAAGGCATGGGAAAGGGAAACCCGCACCGGAGCGACCGTTTCACAACAGAAAGCGCCAGAGGGTTCCAGCACTGGTGAAAACTGACTTACAAGAAAATTTTAAAAAGAAAATACAAGCAGTTAAAGACACACAGAATACAGCTGAATGAAACCGCTCCTTGCTCAGAGAAATAAATATTGCCATTAGAGGTTTGAGCATCAAACCCATTCATGAAACAATGAAGGATCCCATTCTCATTTCATTTCACTAGAGGAATTTAAGAAGTGACTAAAAAAATCCTCAGCTACTTAAGTGCTGCATACTCTCAAGATGAGTAACTAAATATTTTACATTAGAAGGAGGAGCCCAACCCGAGTTCTTACTAAACAAGACAGTACCCAGGAGGAGCGACCACATGGCAAAAACGTTCGGGCCCCCCCTTTAGCGCCAAACCCAAACCCCAAGGAACTCAAGGCACTGCAGGCACCGGGAAGAAAACGATCCATTTCTGCTAGAAAAAGCAGAGCAATGAAGTATTTGAATGCCATTTCGTACGTGAACCGGATACAAGCGCTCACCAGGATCTAACCGCAGGAGCGGGAATGGCCAACAGCGAACGCCACAAGGCGTTACCGAGCGCTGCACTCCCTCAAAGCGAGAACGGGTTAGTTACTCCTTTGTCAATCCAGTAGCACAAAACCCTCCTAAATGCTAACTTTCAGAAGCAAACGGCCTATTCTGTTGACCCGTTTTTCATTAGCAATTAATGATACGTTTCAGCTACTTTTTAATACAGAAAAATGCTGTGCAAATGATGCAAATCCTCTTTTTTAAAGAGGTGGTCTGTATCAGAGATTTTCTTGAGATTAAAAGAAAGTGAATGATATTAAAACACAGTGTTGATTACAGAAGCAATTTTAATTAAAAATTACAAAGTGATTTTAAACCGGACTAGAAGCTTGTGCAAGGGAAAGAACCAATAGTTATTTTCTTAAGGAAAAAAAAAAAAGCGCTAAATGTCCATGTTTCCATAGAGACAACCTCTATCCTTTTGTGCTTACTAATCTATCTTGGTCGATCAATACTTTATGGTAATTGTTTCCATGGTAATTGCAACTATAATAATCCCCTTTTTCAGTGTAAAAGGAATGTATAAACGCAAAAACAAAACAACTCGGGAAACACAGACTGTGTCTGCCACAGCGACAGCAGAAAACCACTCCTTGCTCTGGATGAAAAGAATTTAAAGATTCGTGCTTAATTAACCCAGCTGGAGTTCACAGCTTCGGTGAAGTTCCGCAGGGAATCCGAGGATGAGGGCGCGAAGTCGGTTCTGCCCAATCGGATGGAAGGGAGTTCAGCAAAGATAAAGGAGGGAGTTTTGGGGGGCGATTTCCCAGGGTGGGAAGGAGCAGCCCGAGGCTCCGGGCATCGCTGCCAGCCTGCAGCGCTCCGGGCTCGTCCCGGCACCCTGCGGACGTGGACAGGGAAGAGAACCAGGCACCGTCAGTCCAGAACATGAGGGATGAAAGAAACGGCAAAGAACGAACCATGAGCGACAAAATAAATAATTACAGAGTTTGGGGGAGGAGGGTTGTATTTTCATCCTGGAGCCGCGTCCAACCTGATCATCCAGGCGACAGGCAGAAATGTTGGGTATCACCCACGGGGCGCCGCGGAGAACTGCCCCAAATCCTTGATCTTAGTCATTAACTCCCGGAAATGATCATTTTAACGCAAACTTCCTGCTTCCCACGGGTCGGGGTTTCAGCTCCAGTTAACAGGGAAAAGCCCCTCCAACACGGCCACGGAAAGTCAGATCTTCAGGAAAACCCTTTTCTGGCTTAATTTTTTTGCCAAGAGACATCACTCCCAAGGTAGTATTCCCACACAGTTAAATCTCAAAGCAGTAGGGTAAAGGCAACATCAGGTAAAACAAGTTTCATCAATATAAAGATTAGCAATTAGCAGCTAGCTAAAAAGGAAATTACCTAGAATATTTAAGGAAAACACTCCCCCATGAATTAGGACCAATTTAGCAATTTCTGATAGCTTTCCATGTGAACCAAGGAGTGCGACAGTATAGAAATTAATTATGTTGATTACGTACTTGATTACAGTGGATTAAAAAGCATTACACAGGTGCTGTTCCCACGGCAGTGTGAGCTGTGGCGCTTCCCAAACCTCTGCCATAAAAAGGCAGCAGCTCTGAAACTCCAGGTCGGCTGGATCCTTCTCTGCCTCTTTTAACCCGTCAACTTTATTTTCCGGTTAAAACATCCAGAAAATCAGAAGACGGGGCACTGGGCTGACCTGTGCATCAGGTCCGCTATACTTAAACAAGCAAAACCTAAATAATAAAGCAGTCACCAGCCAAAGTTTATGTTCGTTGGTGCGTGTTGGCTCATCTGCATTTGCAATGCCAACGGCTCGGAAAAGAGCTCAGCCCGTCGCTGTTAGGGAAGGATGGGACAGAAACCTGAGCGAAAAAAGTACATTTTAATTTTTATTTTTTTTTTAATCATAGAAAGAAGAAAACGAAAAAACAAAGCACACTGAGAATCACAGAACTGCCCAGGTTGGAAGGGACCTTTCAGATCATCGAGGCCAACCATCAACGTAACTCTGACAAAACCCACCACTAAATCATATCTCTAAGCACTACGTCTACTACTCTTTTAGTTTACGTAATGCCCTGCATTACACAGAATTCCCCAAACTAGCCCAGAGGTTTAAACCCTACGCTAACCTGAGCTCGCGCCAGGGATTCCCTGGTGGCATCACCGGTGGCAGTGGTGCAGGCGGCCGCAGCTCCCGTTGCCAGCCAGAGTGCGGGGGGACGGGGGGAGCACGCGGGCAGCATCCCCGTCCCCTCTGATCCACAAACCGCGCAAAAATCACCTCCGAGCACAGCACGATAGAAGCAAGTCAATAACACATCTCTAAGAGCCAAAGCAGCCCCAGTGCCAGCTCGCCCGGCGCTGGTAGGTAGGTCCAAGGATGTATTTGACCTGATGTATCACGCAGGGAGCCGGCTGCTTTGCGTTTTACGTCACTTTAAAATGATGATAAATGTTTTAAATCAATAGCTAATCTGTAAAAATGCGAAGGCGGGGGAAACTTCAGGGGGGAAAAACCCTGAAGGCACACAAAAGGCTAATTCTGCTTTAACAACAGGTCACCTGCTTCAGCGATGAAGTCCCCGAGAACGCTGAAGACGAGGAGCTGCCAAGTCCAATCCATCAGCCGGCGCCGGGCTGCGGCGTAGCCGGCTGCAAGGGCTGACCCTTGGTCAACTCTTCGGGCAATGTGCAGAACACAACACGCCGACCCAAAAAAACGCGGGCAGCAGGAAAACTGTAAGCCATTTTCGTGAATAACTTCATGCGCATTTTATGAGCCCTCCTCTTGAGACGGTATCTGCTAAAATTGGCACACGATTTGTTTTCTCGATTGCTGCCGCGATTGAGAGCCATTTTTCTGAAACCGTTGCAACCTGGTTGTGGGGCAGGGTGGAAGTATTTGAGTAGTTTGCCAGTTCGGTATTTTGTATGTTATATATAGATACACCCAGATATTTATATGTATATACATAGATATACATGCGCACACACACATATATATATTTATATACATATACATACACACACACACACACTTTTGTAAAAAAAAAAAGTATCTACCTGCTTACTGGCCTACAACTCCACTGACTTCTTTGGGAAGAAAGTCTTCATCACACAGGGACAAAGAAGGAAGCTACCTACGTGGCTGGCAAGTAGAAACTTTTCCATAAACGTCGGGAGTTTGTAAAAATGCTAAACATACAAAAGCAACGAAAACACATTTTTCACATCTATTACCAAAACACAAAATCTGTATTTAACCAAGTATGTTTTAGTACTGGAATTATTCATGGCAAAATTCCCTTCAAAAGTCATTTAAATACTCCAGGAAGCAGAATAAAACATTGACGTTTAGTTCTTTTAGTGCCTATGGGTCAGCACACAGAGTGCACGAATCCTTAAAAATAAAGGTTTGAGCAGGTTAAATATATAAAAAAGCACCATTAAATACTGTGGCAATACCACCGTGGCATTTCCCGCCTCTGGACTGGACGGTGCACTGAAGGAGTCACAGTTTACCCTGCTAAAGGCCTGATCCTGCTCCCCCTGGTGTCAAAGGGACTTCTGTCATTGATTTTAATGACAACAAAATTGTCCCTTAAATGCCCAATAGACCCCTCTGTGCTATAGGGCTGAACACACACGCAGGTGTCCTTTGCTGGCATGACTTCTGAAGTCTTAAAATCTAGATTAAAATGAACCCTTCTGCATTATTGATTTTTTAATTAAAAGTTCATTTTAAAAGCTTTAAAGAAACTCGGAAGTTTTTGCGTGAGATCCAGAAAAGGGAAGCAAAACCTGGAACCTTTTTGGTGGAAATCACGGTGTCTTTGATGAGAAGAACCAGGACCCCGCTCCAGAAGGGAGAGGAGACAGCACGGGGAGGCGGAGATGCAACGTGGCTCTGTGGGACCTGCCACCCAAAGGGGACGTTTTTTGAAAGGTGGAAGCCAGGGAAAAACCACAGCTACGAACAGCAAATAAAAATACCCCGTGGGCCTGTTCTGTAACAAAATAAATAGTTGGCGTAGCTGCTCACTTCACTCCACTTGGAAATGCAATAAAAATAGCGCAGTGTGATAGTTTTGTAACCGTCCTGGAAGCCCTCACTTGTTCCATTTTTACAAATTTATACAATCACGTTACACTTAAAAAGCCAGCCAAGAAATTGTATGGGGCTTTTATCTTAAATTGTTGATTTAAGAGGGAAGACGTCCTGTAAAACTCCACTTCAATGACAGAGAATCTACCACAGCAAGCTATTTCAGTACGCCCTGGTTTATATTAACATTATCTTGTTCAGGTTCAATTAGAGAGATGTTCTCCATGTGGTTTTACGCAGAACCATAATGCTTTCAGCCCCACTTTGACAGTCCAAAACTATTAAAAAAAAAAAAAAAAACCAAACCCAAAACCCACAAACCAAGCAAATTCTGAACTACATATGCTTGTCTTCCTAAAGTTCTCATTATTAAAGTGCATTTCTCTTCCTCCGCCTCAGGTGGCAGATGGAGTGGTACAAATCACACTTCAACATATCCTTGGGAAATAATTGGAATAAATATAGCTCGTTTTTAAAGATGTAGATACCAGAAATATGAGAAATATGGCTGAATACATGTACCATACTGGCAGCCATGCGGCAGTGAAAACGTAATGTAAGAACTGATGACAAATGGCATACAGCTGTATACGCAAATATAACGGCAATAAATTATCTTATCCCACTGGAAAATGAGCCTTTGTGTGAAAACGGACTGCACAATAGTGCATGATAGCGCACCGTGTAGAGTCAGGTGAAGATCGCTGACTTTCCTGCCATGCCTCAAGTCATGGGAAATGCCCAACATCCTAAAATAGACGTTCTATTTTAGCAAAGAGTTTGTCCTAGCTGAAAACGTAGACTGGAAATATACGGTATTGATAGAAAATAAGAGAAACTTCCAACCCAAGATGTTTATCTAAAAGCTAAATATGAAGAACTGCTATCTTTACTCAATACCGTAGGTAATTTAGATACAGCCAGACAATGTCGGCAGCTCAGAAAACTCTCTAAGGTTTGGACTTGCTTCCCATGCTGATGACCAAGAAGTCACCAAGGCTCTTCTGCCATTTTATGTCGTGCTGCTCAACGTTGCGGTCGCACCGACGATATTCTTTACTTATGAAGAGTCTCCTGCCAGGTTGCAACAGGACTGGAAGTAATCGCTTCGGACAATAATACAGAATACAAATGCCAGGATGCATCAGGCCAACCCGCAGAAGAGAATCAATACAACAGCCGCTTCTTCTGCTCTTCAGAAAGTTGCTCGGTGAGCTCATTCCTCCTGTCTTCTCCTCCTGCTTCCTCCCTGCTGTTCACCCCGAACATCACCTTCAGGATTTTGCAGAGTGCAAGGGAGGTGATGCAAAACTCATCAACGATTTCTAGTGAAGATAATTTATGGATAGAGGGAACTTTGATCTGAGGACACAGAACAAGAGCACCGGCAGTGCCTTTGATGCAGATGATGGAATGTTTGTGGCAATGCTGTCTTGGTTGTGCTGTTAGTTAAGGGATTTACCTTTCTTCTCAGGTTGAAATGCCTTTTGCCAAGAAAAATCTGGATTCCTTTTATGTCAACTATTTTGTGTCGAATATATTGACTCAAGTCTTTGTTGTGGGTGTTGCCAGGAGTGAGAAGTTTTTCTAGATCTCCTTCCTTTGAAGATTGTTTCAATATTAAGTATGAGTAAGCTAAAGATGAGGATGAGTCAGACCTATCACTCAATGAAGAGGCAGGGAGAGCGGCTTTGAACTATTGGAGATGAGATGGAAGCCCTCAAGTGCACTGGGAAAAACTTACCCTAATGTTTCTTTCAGCTGGGAGAATCGCATTCAAAGCAGACTTGTGGTATTGGACTCCTTGCATGACTTACTGGATTTTCTCAACACATTCCATGGAAGAAAATGCACCTTTAGCTTAAAAGGGAGCATGCAAATCATTACAGAACAGAATATTTAATACAAAAGTGATACCCAGTCTCTAGGCTTGAAAAGCCCAGAGGAACTAAAAGAAATCTTAATTTCCCTGGCATTCCTGTTGAATTTATTCCCTGAAGCCAGGTAAAATTTTCCTCAATTTCTCTCAATAGTACAAAAAAACCCCTCTGAAAATTATTCAAAACGTGTGGCTCATTTTTCTCTCACTGCATACTAGAGACAGAAATGCTTAACGTCGACTTTACTACCTGACCATTTATTTAAAGCAGGGAAGGGCTCAATTAATAATATTAATGTATGAACATAAGTAACCCGTTCTTTTTTAAAGAAGATCAAACATCCAGAATAGCAGTGAATCTTCCTGTTCATTGATTTTGTTAATTATCAGTAAACTTTGAATTTTCCTGGGAAAAGAAGAGGGGTGCAGATCCTGCAGGGAGGTAATGCCAGCCTGGAAGCACACCCGGGATTCCCTTGGAATGATTTTCCTTTCTTTCTCAGGCCTTGTTGCATAACGACCTCCTGTCAAACATCTCCATTACAGCGAAGGATTTACTTTTCCAGCATCACAAATGGGATGGGTCCCTTATAATCCCATTCTTTTTTCATACCGCGCCAGGGGAGACCAAAACAGAACTGACGGGTCTTGGTATATACTAAAAAAAAAAAAAAACAAACCCAAAGAATTCAATTGTGAGTGCTCTTGTGACAAATTCTAACCCACCAGCACATGAGTGACACTCACGAAAGCCCTCAGGTGCAATCTCTCTATTTTCTGGTAGACTCTCCCAGGTGGAAAACCTCATGAACGTGGCACAGAGGTGTCCAGGGAAGAAGAGGATGAGCGTGCCTTCGGCCCTGCAGCCGCCAAGCGCCGTGTCCCACTTTCTCGGGAGCAGAGGGATTTCCCACGGGGACTCTCGTGCCCGGCAGAACTCAGAGAGGACCGTACCTTCGGATGCTCTTTCCGAGCATCATGTTTCTGCCCCGTCCCAGCTTTTAGCCGCCACACCGTACAGAAAACCTGCGGCAGTGTAAGACACTGAGAGGACAGGGAAAGCGGAGGGAGGCTGCGGCCGAGCCCGGTGCCTGACGTCAGCCCCGCTGACCCCCTGCCCTGCTTTGTCTCCCTTCCTCCTCGCTCCTCCTCCACCCCTTTTGTCCTGCCCCTCGACATGTTTCCCATTTCGCTGCCATGACTTCATCCCTTTCTTTTACCTTTAGGCTGTTTTTACATCTGCTGCCCTCCCTTCCCCAGCGGTTTTATTTACAGGTTCGCTCTGGCTTCAATGTAAAAATTACATTAATAATCATATTTCCAGCGCACTGATTCTGCATTACAGCACAGCCTGCTCCGCCTTTCATCAGTTTTACTCAGTGGAGGGGAGGACGGAGTAAGTGCAAGGTTGATGAACTGGCAGAGTTGTCACTCAAAGCAATGCTGGGAAGAAACCTGCCCGGTCCCCATCCCACCACCTCCCTCTCCCTGACCCCCCCTACAGCCCGCGCTCAGGCTGGTAACGTGCAACGTCTCTCGGCACGTAAAAGAACCCCCTTTCTGAAAGATCGGGATTGTTTCGCAATCCTGATCTTAAGTCTTCACGGGGTTTTATAAAGCCAGAAAGTAGCTGAGAGCAGGTAGTTAATCTATATGTAAATGAAGAGCTCGCATATGGTACCGCTCTGCTAAGGACCCTCGCACGGAAAAGCGGAGCCGCTTCAGCTTTGTTCCGCAAATGTTCCAACTGCTATTTTCACGGGATGACGTCCTTAGTGTCATGGTTACAACAATGCAGCGGAAAGCAGCGCTCTCGCCTCTCCCCGCCGACCAAACACCTCCCTGGGAACAGCTGAGCCACCGCCGCCTCCCGTCCCCTCTGTCCCCCCCCGGTCCCCAGGGCTGTCCCCCCGCCCCGGGGTGGCCGCCAGCATCCAGGTGCCCCGCAGGCATGTCACCGGGGGTGCCAGGGGTCCCCTTGTTTGAACGGCGGCGGTGGGAATCGAAGGGACGCTTGTACCGTTGCTCAGTACAGCAGTATTTAACGACAGGGTGTGCTGGTACACTGCCCGCATTTCCTCATTAGATTTTAATGGCCTTTGTTTATTAAAAAAAGTTAGTCAGCACTTGCGAAGGCTCCTCAGCCGACTCCGAGCTGTTCTTATCATTCTGTAATTTTTCAAAGTCCCTATTTCACGCGACAAAGAACAAGCAAGCAATATTCCTGGCTGTAGGACACTCAGCAAGCTCTGTGAGCTCCAGCAGAGGTCTTGGAACCCTTTTTTCCCCCGAGAGGTGTAATATAAGCCTGTTCTACACACTATTTCCCCCCATTTACAAATGCAAGGCAACTAATTTTTCATCTCGCCAAAACATTACCCAGCTTAATAACCAAATCATGGATTTCAAGTACAGATAAGTAAACCTCATTCAGGCAGAAATCTCATCAGCTGGGCTTCACCGCGTTTCTCCCTCCACAGGATTTGCTTATACCTCGACTGTTATATGCAACTTTAAATCTTCATTTGAATTCCAAAAGATATCCCCCTTTTCTGTTACCTGTTGGTCCTTCCTGAGCAGAAGATTACCCTGGTCAATCTTTTTCTTATTATGCAAGTTTTCTCATTTTTAACGTTACCGAATACCACTGTAATTTCACTATCACCTGTTTTCAAATCAGAACTGAAGGAGAGGCTGGTTTGGGGTGGGTTGTTTTTGGGGGGGTTATTTTCGAGTTAATGACTCCCACCTGTGTCGTTCATGGTAGAAGGCAATAATTAAATTGCAGAATTTCAAACATTTTCTTGACATAACGGTTGCTTTCCCATTATCCGACTACCATCTTTCACTCCACCACTATTCTTAAAATGATGAGCAACTGACAGCCGCGAAATGTCAGTGCGGAGAACTGGCAGATCGATGGCGAATGACTTGTGACTGAATAGACTTCACTAAGTCTGGCCACCCCCTCTGACACAGTATCAACAGAATTAAAAGCAATTATTTCTCAAGCAAGTTTGAAAAGGGCAAAACCCACGCCAGTTTGTCTTCTGCTGGGTTTTGCCTTTTCCTCCCCTTTATTCATTTTTTTTTTAATCAATCCGCTGAAAGCCTGGCACATGTTCGTGTTCAAAGGTGCCCCTTCTTTGGCATGATAGCCCAAAGACAAAAAACCTCAATTTGTGTTAAAATCTGACGTATGTCAAAGTTTCAGACAGCCAACAGAACTTGACGTGCTTGAAGGACATCACGAGACCTTTTGAGTCCTACCTGCAAATATGATTAATGAAATACACGGGTATATTTACTTGACTTGAAAGTTCGCCAAGATTTTCTAATAACTTTTTTTTCCTTTCTTGATTTCCTCTTATGTTTTCTTTATCAATAAAGCAGTGTATGTATTGAGGAAAGTAGGACTGAAATAAATAATGAAATACCAAATACTGAAATCAATCCAAGAAAAGACAGATTCATGGAAGATAAAACATCCTGACATTGCTACAGCAGCCACATCCCTCACTCTAAGCCTTAACAGTTACTACAAAAACATCTTTTAAGATTCCAAGCAGAATCAGATCCTATTCAAAGAAAATACCTGCCAGAAATTAATGCCGTTAGACTTCAGGTCATTAAGACAAGGCACAATCTCCTGATTTCTGATGATTAAAGAGGAGTAACTCCTGCTGCTTTCAGTGTTTGAATAACTTCTGGCATTTCACGAAGTGACTTGAAAGTCCGAGCACGCAAACCCTTCCGACTGCAAGACAGAATGGAAATTTCCACCTGAAGAAATACGTTTGTTTTTTTTTAAAAAAAAGAATTATTTTATTGGTAGGCATTTATTTTCCTTTATCAGCCTCCGCCGATTCCAGTACCCCAAGGAGAAGGATGTTTTCTCGGCATGCACTACCCACCGTGGGGTAACTCAACAGCGAATTCAGTATTTATTTCTTACAGCATTTGCACCGGAACAGTACCTGGGTGCTGGCACCTCATTTATTGTGTACATAACCACAGAACACAGAAAAGGCACAAGAATCCAAATTTTTAGCATGCCCCTCACTACTTATTGGACCCCATTCCATCCCCTTTCTTTTTTTAGCCAAGTTTCAGCATCTTTCCCTTGCAACTTCTCGCTAAACTTCCACAGTCCCGAAGGACCTGGGACATCTCTGGGTCCACCATGGGCCTCCTCTGTTGGGATCATGGTTTCCACCTTTCTCTTCACAGTCACAAAGGCAGCCTTAATTTCTTCGTCAGGGTACGTAAAATTTAAAAGCTATTCAAGATTTCATTGAAACATCTCACAAAACTATTCGAAAGCCGGAGGGAGGTGAAAAGAAAAGGAAGAATACCGTTTCAATTTAAATATCAAAGAGGCATAAAACGTATGTATTTAAAGGTCAAAACTCCCAATGCTATCCCTTCTAAAGCACTACAAATAACACTAAAAATCCTTTTTTGTGTGTATGTGGTTTTAGGTGTCTTAAGTGTTCTCCCTATGCCTATAGTAAGAATTATTGCTTAATGACGAAGGGGACATTCAGAAATTGCTCCCAATAGAGAATCCACTTCAGTGGAAGGGAAGAAATCATAATTCCTTCTCCAAAACAAATAAATACCTTGAATTAGTTCCCTTTATTGCTAACCCAGAGAAATATGCAATCATTCACTATTTTTCCTGATTTGTTTGCATCAAACTTCACTATATATGCAGACAACAGGATCCTGCCAATCTGAAAATCATTTAATTTGTTTAGAAATAAGGATCTGGATTCACAACCAGCAAAGACGTAAGGACAGAGCAGAGCCGAAAGGGTTCCCATCACTGGTGCAGCAATTTGATGGCCCTCGATCACTCTTTGAAGCAAAGCAGAACCTCCCAGGAACAGGGCAGAACTCACTCCTTTTGTAAATTCACTGGGTCATCTCGTCGTGAACGTGAAATAAAGAGGTTAATTGTACCGAAGTACCACCCACTGCAAAGGAGACGGAGTATTTGACGCTCGTTAGCCTGTGCCCCGTGCTGTGCTGACGTAGGTGCGCCACGACGAGCTGGCAACGACATAAGGGGACACTATTGGAGAGACGCACGTCCCTCCCCCTGGGCTGCAGGGACCTGAGCCTCTTAATTAAGAGCCGACCCATCAAACGCTGCATTGCCAAGGGTAAGCGCTCTCTTACGGCACCCCCTTCCTTCAGGTGACCCTCTAATGAGAGGTCCGTACTGTACTATACGAATTCCTTACAATTCTCCATAACATAAATGTCATCCATGATGACAGCTAAAAGACATAATCTTTGCTTTAATTCTTGAAAATGTAAGGTAACTTTCCCAACATACCTAAGTAATGATAACAAAAAAAAAAAAAAAAATTTCTCAGTGAAAATTGCATGATTTTATCTTACTGAACAAAATCCGAGGTGAGGGAACATAGAACACGTCGCATGAAGCAAAGCAGCTATAAACTTAAGAGTAAGTGACAGAAAATAGTGTTCGTAACGAAATACGTAGAACACAAGTGTCACTGATACAAAAGAAGGATGGCTGGAGTGGGGTTCACAGCACAAGTCCTACTAAATTAAAAATAAAACGCTCAAGAAATACACTACTGAGGCCGGTACCCAAGCGGTTACATTCACCCAGACTGCCAACTGCCACACAAGGTGCATTATAAGCAAAATAAAACTTACTAAGGATGTAATGTGGCTGTATTTCAAACCCTGGGTGGGTATATTCAGTTCTGTCCAGAGCAGCTGCCATCAGAGTAAGGGATTATCTGCAAAATTATAATTAACCTTGTATAAAGTGTTCCTGGCTAACAAAGAGCTGCCTTTTATTCTATTCTTTAAGACAGGAAGAGACCCAAGGATTAGATTAACGATACAAAGATTTATACTTGAGTCGGAAAGACAGCTATGAAATGAAATCCTGCCCATGAAAATCCCGGTGGTTTTTGACATCAGAGGGCTGGACTCTCAGCCCTTCGAACATCCCCAACCAACCGCAACGTTCTCTGAAACAGCAGTGGAAAAAAAATGTTCTGGCATGGACGGTAAACAGAATATAAATGCACGTTATTCAGCTTCTCAATGAGATTATATAGAAACAGCCACTGCGCTCTAACAGCATTTTCATCGCTACAGTCAGATGTGAATGAAATTTGGGGGTAGAGGCAGTAACTGAAATCATTCACCAATAACGAAGACGGGGGAACACTCCAGGGGAGAGTTCTACCGTTTGCCATTTTCTCAACCCATTAGAAAATGTGTACTTAAATAATAATTATCGTGATTTCACAGGACATCGTTTAAATAAAGCAATTTCATTCTCGCGAAAGTTCTGGACAAGAGAGAGTTGGATTATTTAAAAAAAAACCCTCATTCTTATTGCATTAACAACCTGGATGTAATTTAGGGGGGAACAAGAGGGAAGATTTCCTCTTTGGGGGGAAATTTTTTTTTTTTTTTATTTTTACTGATGACACATGCTACACTCTACATTGACAACAGCATCCCTTTCATGCTTCACCTCTCCACGGCTTTTCCTCCTCTCTATACACCTTCTAGAGACACATACACTGACACGGATTTCAGTGTACACAGGCTCCCACCTGCTTCTCCTCACTCGTGGTTTAAAGGCGGAAGCTACAGCATCAGCCACGAAATACGGACTCTATTGTTTCCATGGTCCCTTGATTAACTGCCATAGTAACCAGGTAATAGCGCGTTTGTAGCCGACTACTTCATCTTATTTTTATTTCAGTTATTACTCCTGAGGTGAGAGTATAAAGGCAATTCACAACACCAGTTTCCACCTTCTGTATCATGCAACAAAAATGTCAAGTTAATTGTAAAAAAGGAGGAAGAAATATGGATGATGGAAAACACCGTGCGAGGCACACGGACACTCACTGACGCCACCTGGAGAAACAGGTGCCGTGGTTTCTACCACTACTGCTTGAAGCAGAAGATAAAGCTATCTCCTGCTGGAAGGGACCATGATCAATGTTCAACAATCGGTGTCGCCAGGTGTATGCCCACATTCCCGTTCCTGGTCACACTGGAAGCCGACTTTTGAAGCAACTCTCCCAGCTGTCCCCATTAATGGTGTTTGGTTGCAATATGAGACAGTCTTGAGAGACACAAACTAGAGCTTTTCAGGTGAAACTCAAATGGAAGGTGCACCCCAGATGCACCAAGGGCTCTCCAGCCCCCGACAGGCACTCAGCTTATGGAACCAGCCCGAAGTAAAACCCTGAGGGTGAATCTCTGCGGACACTGGTTCCTCACTACTGTTTGCCTCTCCACATTGCTCTTCTTGAGCCTCCTATTACCATTATTTACTAAAATGGACAAAACTTGACTATACCATCGGTAGCTCTTCCTATAGTCATCAAGGTGGCAGACCAGACTAAGTCAGCCTGTGTACCTCTGCCTGTTGCAGAAGAATAATTTTTTTTTTCTCATGGAAAACCTAAAAAGCTGGTAACAGCTTCACTACTGTTAGTCCACGGCAGATGTTCACTGTCTCATTCAAGTATGCCTTTTTTCCCCCATCTCTAATTAAGGACCTACACTTAAAAAGATATTTCACAGATCATCTCCTTCCTCTGGAGAGAAGATTTCGGTCTCATCAGGGAGAGAGGACACACACCGTGGCGGGGCTGCTCACGGAATCTAGCTTTTTCCAACAACACAGGTGATAAATACTTGGAGAAGGGAGGCAGGAGAGATCACAGCTGCACCTCTATGTAAAAAGAGGGAAAAAAACCCCCAACAAATAAAATGACTCACTAAAGGGACCTGGAGGGTTTGCGATCGGCATGGTGTGCCTTGGGGTTCAATAAATCTGCCCGAGGAAGAGTCACGTGGAGGACGGGCAGGTTATCAGATGACATCTCTGACACCTTTACCACCACCACCACCACAGTCCGACTGCAGGGGTGACTAAAACAGGGCTGTGACCGGCGCTGCCTTACACAACGGCAATCATCAACCTTCCCAGCAATTATTTTCCACTCTGACCTACGGTTCAAAACAACACATACACGCGTATGGTGACTTACACCTTGCCCTGGTTCGAGGTAGAACAGAACCAGCTTTCTGAACCGAAACCACGACACACCTTCGCAGCGAGTATGGAGGGATAGACTTTAATTACAAGGACTAAGAAGCCACTGTACTTTGCACAGCGTAACTGGAAGACCAGCACTGCATCAAAGAAAGAGTTTTTTGAGGAAAAGAACGTAAGTAAAAGCAGTAATGTGAATGCTACAATCCTCGGTCTTCACTGCGTTATATACCCTTGCCAGCTTCTTTTCAGTGCAGCTACAGCCGTTATACCTTACAGTCATTGTACCAACACCCGCCAAATATAGGCAAAAGGTGAGAGGTTCAGTACGACGACTCACAGAGGAGAACACTGTTC
This sequence comes from Rynchops niger, assembly GCA_013400035.1. Lineage (NCBI taxonomy): Eukaryota > Metazoa > Chordata > Aves > Charadriiformes > Laridae > Rynchops > Rynchops niger. Next base: position 73,264 of record VXBH01007706.1, on the reverse strand, counting down.
CACGACACTGTTATCACAGGTCTCGTTTCTCTTGTTTTTATCTAGTAGAATGAGATTTGTGCTCACCTACATGCCTGCACAAAAAAGGGACTTTAAGTAGATGAGTAATATTTTTTAAGATAAATGTTCTTTTATGTTCACTCCTGTTATTTTACTATATATTTTACATTGTCACAGAAGTTCTCTTTCAGTACTGCCATCAAAGTTCTCTTGAATATCTACCAAACCTCTTCTACGAGCAGGACGACATCCCTGTGAGGGATTTCAAGAAGTCATCTGGTCTCTTCCCACAGTCCAAAGCAGGTTCAACTAAACCCAAAACTTCCTAGCTTCACTCAAAGAAACGTGTCAGACCTTACAGCCCACCCAGGCAATGGAGTTCAGTTCTTCACCGTCATTCCACCAGAGCTTTTTGGAACGTCTATAGGCCGAGCAACTCCCGTGCTACAGGACTTACTAATTCTTTCTTGCCCGGTCCGCAGCAGATGTGGGAAGAAGTTTCCTTTCCTGAAAGTTTTTATATAACTAAAAGAAAGTAACTGCTTCAAGAGTAAATAATACAATTTTTTTAAATCTTTCCCGATAGGCAATGTTTGCTATTTCTGCTATTTTCTTTCAGATTCTCTCCAATTCTTCTTCTGGAAGTGAGGTCACACACACAATCCTACCGCTATAACGTCACTAGTTGAAGTAGGGCAGAGTATCTCATCACTGCCTCCTTCACGCGGAACAGTGATACTGAGCGTTGCCTTCAAAGCCTGAAAAAAGCATCAGTCGTGGTTTGACATTCCCTCTGGCAATATCGCACGCAGCCATCTCCAGACCACTAGGTCGATTACTAGAAATGCAACTCTTTGCTTCGTTGCTATTCTATATAGAGATTAGAAACAACCACAAAAGCCAACACCTTTCTGAGGAATATCTTGCCTGGCTTCTTTCTGCCTACCAGAGGTTTTCACAGAAAAATTCTGTGACACCTCATAAAAGTAACAGGCGAAAACACGAGTGATTTGCTCCGAGGATATTTCCTCAGGCTTCTCTAATGTTATATTTGACTTTCTGGACATAGAGGTTACAAGCAAAAGTACTGCTCAGCCAGCCAAATAGAGATACATATAGCGAGAACAAGAAAATTTTCACTGTAACAGATTACAATGCACAAAACAATATGCTTTAAGTGCTGTAGGCAAAAGTATCTATCCACTCCGTTGGCCTAATATCAATAATTCAATATTAAAGCAGCTCAGCTTTTCAGCACAAGTACTGGCTTTTCAGTGGAAGTATTCTTCAAGCGTGATGTCTACACACAGACCTGACATGCAGATCACAACCGTGAAATTGGCTAAAAATATTCTAAAATTAATCTAACAATTACAGCTGAGAAGATGCACACGGATTAATGAATTACAATTTGTGTTATGAATATTTTCTCAAGTAAACAAGCTCCAACACGAGTACGTGCTGTTGTGATTGCTTATTCCGTGGCGCTGAAATTCCTACAAGAAAGCAGCTGTGAATCATCTCAACAGTCATGCTTCTCAAAGGGAAAAAATCATCCATGAATATGTTTAGAGAAAAAAAAAAGAAAAAAAAAAAATCAATCTCTCAAGACTTTCTGCTTCCAGAATGCACTTTGGGGTGGGCAATGGAGGCTCATCAGGATTCACTGGAGTTTCCCCCTCTTCCTTGGCCAGAGGAGGCGACGCTGGGTGACACTGGGTGTTCCAGACAATCACCTTCACCCAGCAGAGGGGGCTGACAGTTCTGCCAAGCGCTGGTTCAAGACAAGTCTTTCCTCACCTGACTGGTATCTGTGAATATCATCTATCCCAGGGCAGCCATGAAAAACAGCAACGGGACGGTCACTCCACGGAGAAGAGGAAATCCTCTACGCTGGGTGTCAGTCAGCAGACAAGACAAGGCAGCAGTCTCCAATATACTGTTCTCACATCCTCTCCCTCTCTTTTCTCACCACGTACGGGGAACTAATTTACACTGGAGCCTGGTGGAAATTGCTAATTGTGGTTATGTCAAAGCGAGCTTCCACCAAATGCTTTTGTCCATGGTTTTGACTGGAGGTCAACAAACTGGTTGCACTTGATGCCTAGAAATCCTAATCAAATCGTAGAAGTCAAATCATAGAATCTTCATGGTTGGAAAGGACCTTTGAGATCATCGAGTCCAACTAGACACAAACACAAAAAAAACCCTACAATCTCTGCCACTAGAGCATGCCCTGAAGTGCCACATCCAGACGGTTCTTAAACACCTCGAGGGACGGGGACTCAACCCCCTCCCTGGGCAGGCTGTTCCAGGGCCTGACCACTCTGTCAGTAAAGTCATTCCTCCTCATATCTAACCTAACCCCCCCCTGCCGCAGCTTCAGACCATTCCCTCTGCTCCTGTCATTACTCACCTGGGAGAAGAGGCCAACCCCCACCTCTCTGCACCCTCCTCTCAGGGAGCTGTAGAGGGCAATGAGGTCTCCCCTCAGCCTCCTCTTCTCCAAGCTGAACATGCCCAGCTCCCTCAGCCTCTCCTCACACGACCTGCTCTCCAGACCCCTCACCAGCCTGGTAGCTCTCCTCTGGACATGCCAACCACAATATTCACTAAACCGAGTCCTACAGATATGAATAATTTGTATCTGCAATATGTATTAATTCCATTAGCGAAAAACTACTGACATTCAGAAAAGAATTTATGGGATGACTACGAAACTCTGAAAGAAAAAGCGTACAAATGGAACACATCACGGAAACTGCACGTTACCTCTTGTGCTGCGTTGTGTTAAAAACACACCAGTAGGCACCAAAAACCACCCCAGCAAAACGAGGCAGCAGTTTGGCTAATTTGGGTTGGCAGCAGAACAAAGAATTGTGGTTTATGGCACAAGCTTCTGTTTTTCTGCCTCATTTTTACCAGAGATCATCAACAGCCCACAATCATAGAGCAACTCAAATTTTGGACTGGCCAAACTTCCCATTCTTATTTCAATGAGCAAACTGAAATAATTTTCACTTTTACTCCATCTGGACACTCCATTGATTTTTTTCATCCTTTGAAAGTCAGAGCATTAACTGAAGGACTGCTTATACTGAAAAGGAAATTGTTTTCCAAAACTCATAAAACCCAACTCTCCAAAAAACCCAGTGGTGCTCCCTCAGGGACTGCGGTTTTAACCGCGGTTGTTTTATACACAGATATTTTGAGAATGGAGAACAAAGTACACACACTGCACTACTTAACAGCATGATCCACAGGACAATAGATACCTCATTAAGGGACAAAAGACCAATTAAAAACAGTAGATGAACCTAAAAAGTAATTGGTGTGACTACTGGATTCCATCCACTCCTGCTTCAATCACAGCACGGTGCCCTGAAATACCCGTCTGCCAAGACAAAAAAACCAACCAAACCAGACCCACAAACAAAACCTGGGATGAATACAGCTTAAAAAAAGAAAGTAGTAAATTTAATCTCTTCTCACGGATCCGATTTGTACTGTGGGATAATCTCTTGGTGACAGCCAAACGAAACCTTCAGCGCAGGAGAAGGGGATGGATGAGGAGACAACACGTGTTGCTCAGGTTCTCCCCGGAGGATGGCTTCCTGCCCTCCAAAGAGCTTTCCCATACATAACAGAGCTTCCCGAGCCCTCTGCGGCTTAAACACTGCTGGGAAACGTACGGGGTGCATCGGGAACAGCAGAGTCTTCAGTCCGGTAAATATATCAACAGACCCCAGGAATGACATGACAGATCTGGAGCGATGATGTAGGAAGTGGTGGAAAACTGGTCAACAGCAAAGTGCCTTGTGAAACATTAGCGTTCTCAGCGAGGAAGGATTGAGGCTGATCAGGCAGAAATTACATTTCCTTATGTAGGTGGCAACATATGGGAGTTGTCAAAACACATGCTCCTGCAGATGCACATGTCCCAGAGCAACGCTGCCTCTCACATTCTGGGACTTTTTCTGGCTGCAGGAGAATTTGTATATTAATTACTGTAACCTCAAAAAAAAAAAATGGTGTTACAGCAGAGCACCTGGGGTCTCTCACGGTGCTTCCCAGCAGTGAAGAAAAGCCTGTGTTTCGTGGCAGTGGGCAGCCGGGGAGCAGTAACGCTGCTGGGGCCGACGCGGAGGCGAGGGCAGTGAGGCAGGGGGAGGGAGAGAGGTGCTCCTCACTTCCATCTTCTGGCATGGTCCACACGAGAAGCTCTCCTCTTCCAGCACACGGCGCAGAGCAGGGCTTTGTGCTGCTGCTGGTGGCAGGGACTGTCCTGCACCTCCACGCCCCGAGCTCAGCAGGGGTGTTACTGGGGAGGGACAGTCCTGTGCAGCTCCTCTCCGTCCCCTGAGCCGGCAGCAGGCGAGCTGCTGCTCTCTTCCCACCGCCCCTGTGGGCACCTGCCTGTTTTGTTGGTGCCTTGAGATAGCTCCATGCCTGGGACCTCGCAGCCCCTGCGGCAGACAGGGAGCTCGGTGCTCCAGCAGCCACACACCTCCTTCGCGTGGCTGATGCCCAGCTGCTTCCTCGGACAGACGTCATGGCGAGGGGCTGCTCTGGAAAACAGGACTCTGACACACCGCACAGGAGGGGCTCTCTCGGGCTAGAGAAGCAGAAGCAGCATTGCTTCCAAATTAGAAAGTAAACATCATCAAAAGAAGCATGGCCAGCAGGGCGAGGGGGGGATTGTGCCCCTCTGCTCCGCTCTGTGAGACCCCCCCGCAGTGCTGCCTCCAGCGCTGGGGCACCGACAGCAGAAGGGCACGGAGGTGTTGGAGTGGGGCCAGAGGAGGCCCCGGAGCTGCTGGGGGGGCTGGAGCCCCTCTGCTGGGAGGACAGGCTGAGAGAGCTGGGGGGTTCAGCCTGGAGAAGAGAAGGCTCCGCGGAGACCTTATAGCAGCTTTGCGGTATCTGAACAGGGCCTACAAGAAAGCTGGAGAGGGATTTTTTACAAGGGCATGTAGTGATAGGACGAGGGGTAATGGCTTCAAACTGGAAAGGAGAGATTTAGATGAGATCTCAGGAAGAAATGTTTCACTCTGAGGGCGGTGAGCCCCTGGCCCAGGTTGCCCAGAGAAGCTGTGGCTGCCCCATCCCTGGAGGGGTTCAAGGCCAGGTTGGACGGGGCTTGGAGCAACCTGGGCTGGCGGGAGGTGTCCCTGCCCAGGGCAGGGAGGGCACTGGGTGGGCTCTAAGGTCCCTTCCAACCCAAACCATTCTGTGATTCTAAGAAAGTGAAACATCACGTACATAACTTCTCCCAGCTCTTTTCTCCTGCCTTCGGCCTGTCTCCTCTTACCTATGTCCCCCTGGACACAGAGCTCATTTGCTGCTAGCACCCGCTCCTCAACTGAGCATCCAGAGTGACTAAAGGTCTTGCCTCCAGTCTCCAAGACCCTGAAATTATCCAAGCCCCCCAAGTAGCAAAGCATAAACTTGAGTGATAACTCTGCTCCTCAGACCCAACTGTGATGTTCACCAACCAGGCTTCAAGCTGCGAGATGAAGACCCACAGGAGCAAACAGCCACTTCCATTCCTGCTGGTCTCCATCAGCAGGGCAGACCCACGCCACCGCTTGCCATTGCGACACCAGGGACAAAACAAGACAGCCTTGCCCCATGCAGGCTGGCGATCACATACAATGACTTTGACTACTGCAAATCAAGACACAGGTGAAGAGTAAGGAGCACCACTATCTGGATGCTGGTGAGGGACTTTCTGTACAAACAGCGACTCAGAAACACTCAGCCCAGAAAATTCCTCTGGGTCTGTCCTCAGAAGACTTAAACTTGATGACCTGGAGATTAATCTTCTGCATATAATGTAAATCCAAGTATAGCAGCAGGAGGCACACACATGCCACACCAATCAGAACGGCTCAACCCAACCAGTTTAGGGAAGGATTACTGCAGTGGAATGAAAAAAAAAAATCTTTTAAAAGCTAAATAAGCTAGCCAGCATCATAAAAATAGTCAAAGAAATTAAGACGTCCCCCACGTTGCTACAAATTAAATGCGAGAGTAGAAACGTGAAGCCAACAGATTCCACCTCAGCTTGAATGCCGATCCATACGCTCTCTGCAAGGTACAGATTGATAAAAGCAGGAACAAAAAATAGATGCTACAGCTGATTAAAACATCAGCTGAACAAATTGTCTACAAGAAAATGCATTAGCCCGAGAGATGAAGAACAGCAGGACACCCAAATGAAATTGGATTCTTTAGATCATATGTCTAAAACATTAGAAATTCCCTTGTTTATCAGCAAAAATTAATACAATAGGGATACTCCTGGCACAGCAAAACAAACACAGCGCTGACACTGAAATGACAGTCTGCGCTACAGAGAAACCAGAGGGGATTGAAAGGAAATAGAAAACAAGCATAAAAGGCCCCGTGGGATTAGCATAAAGAAAGACTAAAATAAGAAAACAGTCGTCTTTTAGGTACGTTATAGCTAATATAGTTATGCTGATTGTCAACGTTTGTTTCCAGGTATTAATACAAGAAGGAAAAAACATATTAGAGTGGTAAAAGATAAAAACATTGCTGGGAATAATGGGATGAAATGCAGAATAGAAGTGCAGGCTACCAGAAGAAGCTTCTAGACCACAATATTTACTAAATACGCCACCTCATTAGTGACCTGGCTAAATAAATAACCCCGAGTTACTTCACACTTTGTCAATTCTTGTATTTGTACTGTATCTATACATCCTATTTAACATAAATACCAAGCTGTAAAGAAGGTTAGCGGATTATTTGCAAAAATAATTTTGTGATCCTAAAAGGATGACTAAAAATGATTAAAAATAAAACAGTCCTAAAATGAAAATTGGATCTCGTTCCTATGAGACCCGTGACAATTTTTCAATAAAGAAATTATCTCCTGAAAAACACATTTGCAATAATTCTTGTACAGGAACGGTTACGTTAGGTACCTATTATTCATATGTGCTTATACCTTCTTTTTGCTCTGTAATGACTCCTCCTTCCCAAGACCTTACCAAAGCGAATGCCGTTTCCAGTCCCACAAAAGACATACTGATATTATTGATGAAAACCTTAAAAATGCATAAAGCTTGGTTCCAGCTTGGGGTACCCAGCTGGAGAATGAGAAGGGTCTCAACATGGGGAATTTTCTCCCTTTACTCAAAGTGAAGTCACCAGGAGCTCCGCAGCTCATCAGGATCAAACTCAACTACAAATGCCTGGTACAGCAAACACCTCTGAAATGTGAAGAGTCCAAAACCAAACCCATGATGAATCACCGATTTTTTTAATTGGGGCAGTAAACCAAAAAACCTAAAACCAAATACACACACCCACACCCAATAAAGTTATACTCTTCAGCTATACCACGTGGTACCTCTGTCACAAGGGCTGACACCATGGATTAATCCAAACTAACCGATAGCTGCAAACACTTGCCCCCAGTGGCCTTCCATCTCCGCACTGCAGCAAAGGCTTCTCTTGGTACGCCCCTTATATCACACTTACACTCATTAAAGCACTAAGCAGTTTTTAATCTCGGTTATTCCTTTCAGTTGAGTCATTACTAGAATATTTGATCGCCTTCCTGAAATGATTAACAGTAGTGACCTTTTCAAAATTTGGAAGGATCTTTTCCGCATGCTAAGTAATACCACAATGGCTTAATTTAAACTCTAGCACAAAACCAATCTACCTAAATAATCTCTGTCAACAATTAATTTAACATTAAGAAAGTCAAGTAAAAATGCGTAGTCAGTAGCAGTTCTGTTTTTAATTCGTTTGCCCTTTTTAATATCCTGCTCAAGGCAAGAATTATTGGTGACAAAACCAGGCGCAGTTATCACATCAATTTAACTTCAGTGCACGAAGCCAAACTCCCTTCAGCTGCAAGAAGCTGCAGAGATCAATTTTTCAACATCACAAAATTCGCACCATTACGGTTTCCTGGTTCCTAGCTCCAAAGAGACTCAGTAAGCCCAATGAAAGACCAGGTCACCACAAACAAAAACCACCCACGCATCTCTATTGCCTCATAAATAAACAAATAAATAACTAGAATTGTACCCCAAAACTACAATTGTACCAGCACGTATCAACAAAAAAAGCTACTTGAAGGAGATGTCTGCCACAAGAAAAGGCCGACTGAAGGGTACTGAACAGCTCGGAAACTTTAAGTGATCACTGTTATTTTTTTTCATGATAAAATGACCGATCATTTTTGCGAACAGTTCTCCCTTCCAGAAGGCATATCTGCTCAGCTGTGACAAGCTACACGATTCCCAACCCGGGGCCTTGATTTCAAATGGAGAATATCAGATAATTGCCTACGTAAGGGTCACACTGAAATGAAAAATAAAAAGTTATTTCCAATTGCAACACACTGTTGGTTTTAGAGATTTCTGTATTCCTTGAAACCCCAAATGCCTTCAAAATGCGTCTCTACTTGGGAAGGTGACATATGTTACAATGCACTGTTCTAGAAGTCTCTGAAATTCTTAATTTGGCTTTGAAATCCAAAATTTAAATTTCTGAAAAAGCAGATCAAGACATCCAGGATCAAAATATGCCAGCTGCAGCCCTAAAAGCGTTTGCATTAATGTCTGCTCTTCGCATGGACACAAAGGATTCTTGAAAGTTCACATCCCTGCTTTCCTTCGTGTCCCCATTTGAGATTTGCTTTTATCTCTCCTATCTCTTTTTAACCTTTATCTGTGGTAATTGTTTTTGTTAAGTCTTGTTAATGAAGACTGCAGGCTCATCAGGCACACCCCCTCCCCTTTGTTTTCCTGTTCGGTATCACGCCTGGCAGAAGCACAGCATCGAAGATGCATCAGGTACGTGGTTCAACAAAACCGCTTCACAGAACTGGAGAGTACGGACATGAAGGTCCTGAAGCCCACCCGTGGGCTTATATCAAAACACCTCTGCTCATTTAATTTAGTGTTTTATTAATATAATAGGGTTCTGCTGAGCGATTCTAATATCAACTATTTAAAAAAAAAAAATCTAAGAAATAAATCAGTCCCTTTTTCAGCCAAGAGCTGACGCCCTTCAAAGGTCCGTAGCTTCCCCTCCCACCACACTAACTTCCCAGTTTGGTCATTCTTTAGCTAAACGCGGTGGGTTTATTCTCTTGGCCCTGATAGTTGGCTTTTAGTCTATATGACAGGGTTCATCAATCAGTGACGCAGAACTGTTCATTAGATAGTTAACCAAATGCTCCACCAAAACCCGCAGTTGCTGTAAATCTAACAAAAATACATCATCTATTCTGTTTTTCTCTATATAGGACTAAATAGTCCTTTTTTTTTTTCCCCAAAAAAGATTCCGTAAGGCATCACTAGCGTTTACCTTAAGTGATACCACGATAAAAGGCAGATCTGTTTCAGTTTCTTACCTTCCCTTTCCTTGAACCATTAACGTAAGTGAAAGCAAAAATATAACTCAGCCTGTTAGCTTTGCAAAATCAAATCCATTAAACAGGGTATTATTTGCCTCAGGCGATGCCATTCCAAGTTTGTATCACTACTACCCAGGCCCATTCACTTTACAAAGAAAAAAATCTGGATTTGACAATGACTGCTGCCACTCACTTCCAACGAGCAATTGCTCTTTCACCAAGAAATCAGTTTCCACCCCAGTACATTTGAATGAACAAACCTGTGGTGTTTATTACATGGGAAATATTTTCCCTGGAGTCTTGAAATAATTTGAATTTATTTTTCTTTACCTTCGTAACACATTACCAAGAGAAATCAGAAATTAAGCAAGACCTTTCTTCTGAGAGCAATTTTATCTTTAACAACTTGGAAATTAGATTTTAGCAACAAAATAACAGTGTTCGTTTGGATGAGAATCACTAAAAAACACCCAAACAAACAACTAAATGCCTGCGACTTCAACGTCCAAGGTTGATTGCTCTGATTGTCACCAGCTTGGGGGGCGAGAGGCTCTCCTGTTGACAGCCGTCATCAGTGTTTAGTCATTTATCTCAGAGACAACTTCCAAACTTATTTCCAAACTTCGACCCATACGACCGATAAATTGCATCACTTGAAGATCTGTGAATATTTGTCATGCACACAACTTCAAATGAGTTTTTAAAACATCAGCCCTCTAAATTTTTGAGCTCGCTTCCATACTTATTATTTACACCGTTAATAACGCAACCCTCCCTGTCGTACTTGACTATCTCCTGCCACGTTCTCTTGTCTCATCTCCCATCCCTTCAGCACAGAAGCAAGATCACGGTTTCTCAACTTTAATGTTCTTTTAAGACTTACCTAACAAGTGAGAATAAGGCAAATAACAGAAAGACTGAGCAAAAAGCCAGGGCTGATATTGGAGTCCGAAGGACGAGAGGTCCCGCGACAGAGGTGACGGTGAGGGAGATGCAGATCAGGACCGAGAGGAAGACTCAGACACAGAAATGCAACTGTCATCTCAGGCCACGGGGAGAATTTGTCATTTCTCCCACATCTATTACTACAGAATAGAGCCATGATCTTAATTCATCGTATTTTTTTCAAAGTTTACTTCGTGAATTAACATCAATTTAAGTCCTTTTAATTCATTCTAAATAATTTTAACCATTAAAACCGAACCCATTTCTCAAGTCCACCTTGAGGCTATTGCGAGCAAGCTCACTACAAAGGCAGGACGCTCTCAGATACTGTTAGTGGTTAATACCATGTGACTCCGAAACAATACAAATACGCTCTGAATACAATAAAACAACCTATCGGAAAATATTTCTACCCCACAGAGCAATGTCCTGATATATTTTACTCAGCCTTCCGTGGAGTCTGTGGTTTACAGAATTTGAGTAAACGAAATTCTAACCCGAAGTCCACAGACTACTCTCAAAAAAACTTCAGTGCCTTCCAGGCACAGTTGAAGAAGATTCCCATTCCGTTCACAACAGGCTGACCAACTGAAAGCATTTACAACTTGTTACAACATTTTTTTTCAATGTAAAATAACAACTGACAAGTACAAGACAAACAGTAATAATCGTCTGCGGCGGGGATGCAACGCATCGCACTTGTGAATGCAGACAGCGATGCAAGAGCTTCTTTCTGGGCTACGCTGTAAAAATAGCAAAGCCTGACATTTAAAGCATTTCTTTTTCCCTTATGGAGGCAGGTTTCAAGTACAGTAATGCAGATTTTCATCAATCCCTTCTTGAAAACAGAGCAAAGCTTTAGGTCTTGCTGACTTAGGAAGGTGTTTTTGTTGCAGGCAGAGCGGGTGAGAAAACATCCCTGTGCCCATGGAGGTGACAGCTTAACGCTTCTCCAAGCTAGAAGAAACAGCGGCAGATGATTTTAGGTCCTGCTAGACTTACAGAGATTGCCAAGATGTTGTCCACCACAGAAGCCCATTTCAAGATCACGTTGGCATAACGTGTGGGTTTCTCATTACACCAACTTCCCTTTCAATGTGCGTGTTCCAGTGTCACCCCCACCATCCCGTACCGTCTTCTCTCTTCTGTTCCTTCTTTGCCATTACGCCAATGGAATCACCTGCCTCTCATTACCAACGTCATGGTGAAGAGATCTCTTGAGACAGTAGGATTGTTCCTCGTACATTCTTCCCAACATTTAAGGATATTTGTCTTGCGATGACAATTAAGTTCTTTGGGGTTTTATTGGGGTTTGAGGTTTTTTCTTTGTGCTAAGGAGATCATTCATCATTTGTTACCAGCTCTTTGAGAGCAAAAATAACTAAGTAATGCCTCAATGGCTATGATTCAGAAACATGGAACATTTGCAGCTCCCAACAATTTCATCTGGAACTGAAGGAACTCAGGATCAAATAAAAAGTCCTGCCTCGTAATAATTTATGAATACACTGTGACCTCTTGATGAGGATGTTTACTGAATGTATACATCGGTTTAATCTAAGAGCCAACTGTTGGAAAAGCAAGCAGCAAGCCCAGCAAGGGCTGGAGGCAGCCCGGTACACAAACACTGGAGGACAACGCAAGAGGCATTTGTTTTCACGCTCCACCTCTGATCTCCAGCAGCTCAACAGAATAGTTTGTTATGGGGATCCAGTCTGACCATACAGACCTTGGCTAGACTTAAAAGGACACGTTCCCTAAGGGGGAAGAGGGAGCTTTGGAAAACAGACTGATACTCAGATCTCAAAAGTTAACGGCGGTTACAGCTTGTCATCATTAATTTATAGTGATCATAGCTAAGAGATGTATATAATTACTACTTGCTTTGAAAACTTTCCTGCTTAGGTCAACCACTAAAGAAATACTGAAATACATCATGTTATCCTTTTACTCTGATAACCACGAGCAAACCCAGTTCATCTCCGGAGTACTGCAGTCCACCTCTGCAATGGGATAACAACTCAAATACTCTGTGATCCCACATCCCTTCCTTCCAAAACCAGACCTCAGGCAACTGGGATAAGGACAGAGCCAAATACACGACCCCAGAGTAAACTACCCCAGTAGTGGCAGCTGGGGAAGGCGGCATGGCTGGAGAAGCACAGCATCCAGGGAGCACCAGCCCGCTCTGATGGCTGGGACACGGCGAAGCCATCACTAGCTTTAGCGAAGCCTTAGACACTACATACCATAAAGGATGCAGAAAATCGGATGCTAGGAGCTCTAGAGTTGCGACAGCCCTCAGGAAATCACACCCTCGTATACACTGTGAAAGCGCTCGTGGTTGTAATAAATGAATACTTATGGAAAATGAGCCTTCCCTGGTTTTTATACAAATATTCTGAATTCCTCCCCATTTAGCTTGCTTCAGAGGGGACAGAATAAGGCAAATGGACTGAGAACCTCTTAAATGAGCGCTCGCGTGTTCATGTACAGGAATTAGATCCTCAGCTGATCACACATTTGTGCATGAACTCCTAGAGTGGGGCTCCCAATCCCTCAGCCATGAATAGAAACCATGCAAAGCTCACACTGAGTGCCGTGCCATTTATCCATCAGCAGAGAGGTGTCTCCATCTGTGGTGCAGAAGAACAGCTTGATTTTGTGACAGAGGAAACACTGCTCTAACACAGTCTACTCATACTGATGGTCATTTTGCTGCTATCACTGTTTCTGTGAAAGCTGCAGCATAAACAGTCTTTGGTTGAAACAGGGCACATTCCAGGTTGTGGGGTAAGGGAACCCCATAGAAACGTATACGCCCAGATGAGTAAAGCCTACTAATCTAAGGTTATCTGAAGCTGCAGGAAGAGATGCCAACAGAGACAGAGATATCTCCATCAGAAAAATTATATTCCCTACTCATGCTTTTATCATGTTCATAGGAAAACACCGGTATTATAAAATACATCTATGATATCGGGCAGAGAAGGAACTCCAAATGCTGGACCAAGTGCCTGGAGAGCTACAGCACCGAGCCACCAGAAGCAGATGCTTGTACTCTCCAGCACAGCTTCTCAACAACACGGGCCTCTATGTCTGAAGCAAATACTTCTGCTGGAATACACCACCTAAGCCTCTTAAAAGCAAATCCTGTTGCTATGAAAATTCATGGGAACTTGATTTTTCAGGATAAGATTCTAGCTTTTGAAGATAACGTAGGGCTAGGAACAGAAGTGTCTCACGCTGTGAACAGTGGTTCTCTTCCCAGAAGTTTTACAGTGTTGTATGACTGACATCGGGACCTGGATTTACTTGATGTTACTTTTTTAATTAGGTAAATTAGTCCCCACGTGGCTTTCTGCAATATGTGAACAGTAATAGTCATCACGTATGTATGCAAGTCTTCAGGAAACACGCATTCAAATCTCTTAAGGACGGTTTAATAAAGATTTGAAAGCTGGCGCTGAAGTCCAGCTGAGAAGTCAATGGCTGGCTTACAAGCCCCCTTGAGGCTGGCAGTGTAATCACCAGGTATTCACAACCGCTTGCGGATGCAAAGACCTTGGAGGCAATAAGTGTGCAGGTTACTAACATCAGGTCCTCACCTGAGAGAAACAGACAAAACTTCCTCCAAAGCCTGAATCTGAAGAGGGTTTGAGAGGTGATGGTCAGATGTGGAAGGCTGAGGAGAACTCTGGCTCAGGTCTTCAAAGACTTGCCTCTTCCAACTCCGTTGGTCTTTAATTCCCGCAGCTGGCTCTCAGAGCCCTCAGTGCCTACAGATAGCCTGACACACTACTGACAAAGAGTGACTGCATCCGTTAGAATCGATGCAGATTCATCCCAAAACCGTTTCCCGCAGGATTAGTGTGCTGCCCAGCTCCTCCTGTCCAGCCCTTCCTCCTCTCCCATTCTCTGCTTTGCCTTGGCTCTGTGTGCCTTTTCAACCTCTTCTTGAGTTTCCACATCTCATAGTTTATCGTTTTCCATTCTTTCCCCATCACAAAAAAAAAAAAAAAAGATCCACAGATAAAAAAGAGGATTGCTCATCTAAGCAACACACGACAGGATGCTTTAACGTGTTCATTTTGGTAACTCTTTCTCCCATATCTTGTCTTCTCTGCTTAAAAAAGAGGAACACTGCAGGACATAGCACAGAACTTCAGTCACAACTGGATGAGTAGGTCTTTGATAAGCATTAACGTTACACAACATACATAATTTGACTTAGTACACCATTCTAAGGAACCGAGATCTGGAAATACCCTGAACCTCCAAGGACCAAATGCCTCTGATCACTGCCCAGCTCCCTTAGACCTCCTTCCTGTGCCACGAGCTCCAGAATGCACTGGGCTCAGTACAGGTTCAGACCCTCTAATTATCTTAGTAATAACGAATCCAATAAAGTGGAAGAGCTAATTTTGCATTATTGTTATGAAAGAAACCTTTCCCTCTGTCCTAATGAAGCTGTCCATCATTACGCAATTATTACCTGCACACGGACAGCGTCAGCAGGGTTCATTAAAGCTTTTTGAAGCGAAGTAGCAGCACAAAATGTTTCTAATTTTCAGATAGGTTCTTTATATACTGAAAAGGCAGCAAGCAACTGTTCATTCGCAAGCTATATCCTGCACATTTTAAGAACATACAGTAAATGCCATGATACTGAGTTAAAACTACCTGTTAATATCATAAAGAGGTCATTTCTTAAACATTTTTGTTGTACCTTTGTCAACCTGTATCAGTGTAAAAGCTGCGCCCGAGCTGAGAGAAAAATCAATCAGTTTCTGTTTTCTTGTACTGCTAAAATGAGATTAATGTCTCCTTATGCTTCCTTTCAGGTCTGCTTTCAGATGGTACAACGAGCTTGCTTTTCCATGCCAACGTCTAGACGGCCTAGCTACGTCAGATACCGATAAAACAGGAATCCAAGAAGTTACTGTACCAAGGCAAATATGCAACGAAATGGAAATTATTCAGTATATACATATGTATATACATTTTCATTCAGAATCCTTTTCCGAGGCCTGCGTCGTGATGCATCAGACGCTGTACACAGCTGCACAATGAAAAATCATCATCCCAGCAATAACTGAACTACACAATGCTGGGCACATGGAGCTACTGGAAGTGCAACGAAAACTCTTTCCCCACACGAGCACAGACGGATTCAGGGCAAACTAATAAAATGGTTCCCATTTAATTCCATTAACCGCCGTGCAGATGTTTTGCCTTCATAGCATTTAAATCTGTTGCGGAGAAAGCTGCAATAAACTGCTCTATCATCATAAAATGCAACTTGCTGGGTCACGAAAAAAAAGGATAAGGCCTTTAAACAAGGTTGCATAGAACATATAAAGGTAAATTCAGTTCTGGTGAGTGCAGGCATCCTAATTCGACCCATAAAAGCTCTCCTTTTCTACACAAAGTTCTAGACAGTAGCAAAGTACGCAGCTTCCTAATGTAGCGGATTATTATGGCAATAAAAAATAAAAATCAAATCCCTGTCCCCGGAGCTTTCTCTGCCCATGGCAGCAAAGCCAGCTGGCACTGCTGCTGCAGAGAGGGAAGCTGCTGAGATACAGCGGCTGGTGGACACGTCTGGCAGCAGGGTCGGTCAGTCCGGCCCCCCTTGTCTCGCTCCGGCCATCCATCTCTACCATTTGTGGTAGGGTCCCATCTCTAAAGCTACAGAAGTCTCTCTGCACCACTGGGAAGTTTGGCAACAGTCCTTTTTCCTACTCTGATGTTGTTTGTAGTGTCAAAAAATACCTCAAACCATACATTTTTGGTCCCTCAGCACTGTCCCCTTCTCCTACCCGTATCTCTTTCCTCCCTCCTCAACCCATCTAATGGACAACTTGAATCTATGTGCTTTGTCAGCCTTTTTACTCCAAGTTCTTCTCACATTTTTGTCAATCGGTTTTATTGGAAAGAGTGGAAACTCAAAGCAATCTGCATCAAACCTGATTCCTATGTAAGTGCACCATACTCGCGACGTGGAAAACGTGAATATACTACAGCACAGCACAGCACCAGGAAGGTCTACATTCATCAGGAGCTATTAGTAGATCAATCAAGTGTTTTGTTCACCACAAAAAAAATTAGGGTTTGGGGTTTTTTTTCACCACAGAAGAAAATAAATCAGCTAATACATTGCTGTTTCTCTAGTCTTGTTCTTTTATTATTTAATATCCGCTCTGCTCCTCAGCAATACCTATTTGTAGTGTTGAGCGAACAGAAGATTTGAGAAACTTAAAAACTTAATATTAAGCTTTCTTCCAGTCCTTCCCAGTGGTAGAGGTTTATCTGAAAGAAGAGATTGAATCTGCGCGTGTATTTCTTGGAAAATAAAACCGTATTTCATATTAATATTTTTTGACATGGGTAGCTATGGCAATATTTTACCCCAAGACATTATCAGCTGCTGTTGCGCAGGTCGTCTTCTTTTCCTTTAGCATTATGCTCGTGTGTCACTATTTCAGTACATTTCACAAATGTCTATTATTTATTACCAGTTATAGCCTTACCGTGTGGCGAGACAGGGACTCACACCCGTCAAGCAGCGCTGCCGATTGATTCATAAAGCACCGTATTTGCTGTCAGACCAGACAGTATGGCGGAAAAGGCAAGAAATGAATTATAAAGTGTAACAAACAACATGGATCCAAACGCTTACGCAAGGCAACACCTCCCAAAACTTGGTAAAAGCCATAGCATCCCAGGAGCAGAGTGAGGTCTGTTCTTTACGTTTTGTATGTCATTCCCATTTGGGCAGTCCACCAGGAAACTGAGAGCACCTGTAATTTTCACGCTGTAACTTCCCAAATCTGCTCCCTTCTTTCTACTTCTCCAAACCCACGTTTGCGAATTTGTCCATCACAGAATCAGCAGAGCATTTTCTGGGATACTGCTTTAATTCACCTCTGCCGAGAACACGAGCCATGTTTTAACCTGAACTAATTTTTGACTCTTGCAGAATGCCCATACTATCGTCGTTACAGGAGAACCCACAAACCCGACTTGTCAAACTACCCCCAAACTCAAACCATGCGACAAGAGAAGCACGCCGTCATTGTGGAAACCATCTGATGTTCTCCTAAGGTAATGCCAGGTAATACCAGAAAAACACGGAGAACATTGAGGAGAGCTAGCTGTGGTTATTCAGAAACAAAAAAAGCTGGAAAAGATTAAAAAAAAAAAAAACAACAAATAATGAAGGGCCAGTGAATGCACAGATCTGCAGAGAAGCTAATCTACACTGCATAAATTACGTGGCAGACACATTCGGGGTTTATCAGTCTGTCCTGGCAACGACTCAAGCACGTAAGAAGCAAACTGTACCTCCTGGAAACGTACAGCACCAATCTGTAGATGCTATCGCAAAGGCGAGTTTCACACATCAACACAGCTTTCAACAAAGCTAAATTCAATGGTACAGCTTCCTGAAGAAACCATTTTGGCACAGAAAACATTAACTTAATAGTTAAGCCTGTGTATGAGAGTTGGGGATCGCAGATTCTCTAGATCCCAGACACCAAGGTCAGTCATGAAATCTCTCTGAATCTATATTCCTGACAGATGAGCCCACTGTAAACACTAAAAACTTACTTGAAGGTATTACAAATTCCAGAAATAGTGTTTATTTCTCTGAGAAGGGAACCACTCTCTTCCTCTCTCCCCCTCTCAGCCAAATGGCTGAATCTATCAAATTCAAATGACCATTAATACAATAACCTGTTGTACTTTGCTTGAATCCTCACTACCTGGTGAGCATTTAAACACCGTGTTTTCCCAAGTAAGTGGCTGGGGGATGAAAGAAGTTTCTCCTTTCTATTCTCTATGATTGTAGACAGGGTTTAGAGACAAGATAAACAGTCAGAACAGATGTAAACATTACCCAGCTGGGTCTGTGTTTGTTGTGTGTCCTTATTCCTTTGGTCTGAAGAAGTCTTCACTCCTCACCTTCATTTCCTTTGGAATCCTTCCTGCCACTGGCTGCTAGCGCTCAGGAACTCCCCGCGGGACAGATGGGAGAACGTATTCAAGGGGAACCTTCTGGTTTTTCCCCATCCTTTTCCCTATTCCCTTCAGTTAGTTTCTCCTAAGAGTTTCAGTAGATAATTGAGCAACGCAGTGTGTCCAATACCAGTCCCAGTTTGAAAGAGAAACTCCAGAAAGCAAGAGAATCATCCTATTTGGCTTGAAAGGCTTGAAATCACATCTACAGTGAGAAACACAAACAGACCAGCTCATGGAAATAAAGACAAGCGTGTTATTCAACACTGGAACTGTGGAAATGCATCTGCTATATATACAGCAGAGTTGAAACAGGCCCAAAAGCATATCATATCGTACTTTCAGGGAGAGATGTGAGAGACGCTAGCTTTGTCTCAAAAGCAAAAGTCAATTCCTCTAGCCCAGGTATGGCATGACGCTGGCCAGGAGGTCTCAGATCAGGGCCCTGGTGCCCAGGGTGCCAGCGTAGCACAGAGGCCACCTCACTGCAGCTGGACACGGAAGGGCTTGGTGCTGAAAGGGACTCTAACAGGGATGAGGTCCCACCAGGAGCTTCACTCCACCACATGAGTTCTGTCCTGAGACTTGTACAGACCACCATAACATAGAATTGTCCGGTTTGGAAGGGACCTTTCAGACTATTGAGTCCAACCATCAACATAACACTGACAAAAGCCACCACTAAACCACATCTCTAGGCACTGTGTCTACCTGTTTTTTAAATACCTCCAGGGATGGCGACTCCACCACGGCCCTGGGCAGCCTCTTTCAATGCTTAATAAACCTTTCAGTATAAAAAATTTTTCCCAATATCCATCCTAAACCTCCCCCAGTGCAACTTGAGGCCGTTTCCCCTTGTCCCATGGCCTGTTCCTTGGGAGAAGAGCCCGACCCCCCCCGGCTGCCCCCTCCTTTCAGGGAGCTGTAGGGAGCGAGAAGGTCTCCCCTCAGCCCCCTCCTCTCCAGGCTGAGCACCCCCGGCTCCCTCAGCCGCTCCTCACAAGGCTTGTGCTCCAGACCCCTCACCAGCTCCATGCCCTTCTCCGGACTCGCTCCAGCCCCTCAATGTCTTTCCCGGAGTGAGGGGCCCAAAACTGGACACAGCCCTCGAGGTGGGGCCTCGCCAGTGCCCAGTACGGGGGGACGGTCACTGCCCCACTCCTACTCACCTACCGTGTTTCTGATACAGGCCAGGATGTTGGTGGCCTTCTTGGCCAACATGACCCAATGACTGGAGAAATTCATGGATCTTATAAATTTCTGTTATGCTCAACGATTTCAAGTATACAGACAGTCTCCAAAAATTGAATTTTCTGAAATACTACTCCAAGTGTGGGTTGCCACTGGTAGGTCTTTCTTATTTGGTTCTAGAAGCACAATGATCAGAAAGCATAACAAGATGTGGCATATTTTGATAGCTTTGATTTGCCCACAGTATTTTCTGCAGCTCCGAGTAATTAAACCGATCAGTTGTTATTCACCAGGCTTGGAAAAAACTCAAATGCTACCCCTCTGACTGGATTGTGCCATGTTATTTAACTTACTAAATCCCACCACTGAAGATCATTATGTAATGAAAACAGATCATGTTTTCAAAAAAAAAATAAGGCGACCATATGATTTACATTTTAAAAAGCAAATGGGTGGCTGTGTTTCAATTGCACTGAAGGATAACCAAAAGAAAAGGCAGAGCAAAAATTCCTAGTATGCCATTTCTGTTCTGTACTGTATTTTCATTAAACTAGGTAAGAGGCATAAAGAAAAAAACAGGCTTAAAACTCACTTAACTGATGAAAGCTAAATGTGAATTAATTTGGAAAAAAACCCAATAAAGTCTTAGTTAAGAAAAGACAATAAACATCGTATTATAAAAATTGCTTAATTAAAAAGCCAGTGCTTATCACACGGCAGAGCCAACAACTGTCTCTACATCAAGACAGTGGGTTATTTTATACGAATGAGGCATTTGAAGACTGGACACAGCAAGAACGGCCACGGCAAAGTGTTTAAGGGGTTCGGAGCAGGAAGGGATCAGCTTGACAGATGTTTGAAGGCAACTGTGTTGACGCGTTGGTCATGTACTGTCATAAGAACTGGATCCCGAGGAAAAGAAAGATTGGGAGCAGAGAGTCATGGCCTTATTTAAAAAATAAAAAACAAAACACAAAACAACCAAAAAAACCAAACCCTGAAACTTCCTTTTCCTTTTTCTTCATGGATAAGATCTGGTGCCTGGATATTGGAGACGACAGGTGATGACAGAGATTTCACCAGCATAATCAGGAGAAAGAAGTTGAAATGTTTTCAGTCATAAAAGAAGGAAAATGCCTAGAAAAGGCAATTAGTTAAAAAAGTAACGGAGAAGAGCAAGGGAAGACAGAAAAACGCAAATAAGGGGGCACAGAAGAGCGAACAGAAGATTCATCACGTAACAACATTGGCAATGATGATAAAGGTGGTGAAAGATCACATTCTACCACGCCACGAACCCCAAACTGAGCAAGTCTCCTGTTTCTATTCTCTTGACAAGGCTATGAAAGTTACAGAGTATATGATGGCCGAGAGCACGGATTCATTTCCTTGCTTCGTATCGCTGGGTAGTTGGTGTCTCCTGTACTTTTACTCCTGAGGTAATTCCGCTGGTATTACGGACACCACCTCCCAGCTCAAGACAAAAGAGCTCCTTACGTAAGTGGCATTTTTGTTTAGCACAGGTGATGATGTTTTCATGCACTGCACAACAAATTCACAACTAATAAGCAAATTCAGTCCCACAGCTGAAAGTACACCGTCTAGCACACACGTGCAGCAGCGGTACAGGTATTCTAATGCTGTATCACACTTAAAGAGTTTAAATTCCCTCCTGTTTTATAACATGCTGAAGCAAACTGAAAATATGTCTGGATTTGCTATGTGTTTTGACTGCATTAAACTCATACATTCTGGAAACCTGTCCTTGCAAGGGTGATTTTCTTCATTTCTACAATAGTTTACTTCGTATCCGAGGTTAAAACACTTACATGCAGTTCACAACCACCTGATATTAAAAACTTTAAAAAAGGGAAAGAGTATGAGAACCTTCCATCATTCCATTAAAAAAATGAACCTGGAGTAATCCCACCGCCTTTACAAGTTGGTTCAAGCTGAGATTATTAGTTACAAGTATGTGTGTGTACATGTATATACTCTTTTATTATTATTATTTTCACCAAACAATACAGATACCCTGTGCCAAGTCTGACCACATTCTGCTCTACCAATTCCCAGCAGTTCCGTCTTCCCACAGTATGAGTTTCTCCAAACATGCTACTGGGGGGAAGACGAGCAGCCCCCCACTGTTCCAACGCTGAGAGATACGACAGATGCTCAAGGGATTTAATGTGTATAAACCTGAACGCTCCTGACCACAACCAATTAAAATCCTAGAGGAAGCTCAAGAACACCCCGAAACCCTTACAGCACGTAACCAGTTTGGGTGGCTGTTACTAACGCTTCGATTAAAAAAATAAATAAATATATAAAAAGGCAGAAAGTCTGCATGATTCGAGAATTCTAATTTGAATTGAATGCTGCCACACTCCAAAGGCATTTCAGACTGTGTTTAAAAAAAAAATTAGAAAGTCAGTTACCCCCGTTCTACGCAGTAGATACGCAGCAGATACCCCCCGGTATCAAAGTTTTCAGTTTTTCCTCTTATTTTTCTTACTGTTCAACAGCGCAAAATAACTCTAAGAGCTACTCATCCGCTCTGAGCACGTAATTAGTAATTCACTTCAGAAGTAAATACAGCTCTGAAAGACAGCAGGGCTCAAACGAAGCATCTTAAAAAAATGTTCTATTTTTAAAAGTAGCAGACAGGGATGGGCACTGCAGATACCCCAACACAACTGGCTCACGCAGATACGACCGGGATAGTCTCATCCGCCCTCCTCCGACTCAGGCCATGGAATAGGAAGGTAAGGGATATGGCTATGTGTCAGCAGGATTTAAAAATATTCACATAAATGCAAGTTTTCTGGTTTAATTCCCACAGTCACCTAGCGCATACTTATAGAGACTCTTGGAATTTAAAAGGTCGACCGTACGAGACCCATATAGAGTCCATTTAGTAAACAAACCAATGAGATACACATAGGTTTTCCTGAATTACATCTTTTGATTACTGTTTATGGCATGGCTTAACCAGGATAACTGACAGGCAGAGGCAGCTCACAATCAACTGTAATGGCACGCAAATGGACTATTTGGGGTCGGTAATTTGAAGGGAGGGAAAAGAAGACTCTTAGCTGGAGTTTCCTTGAAAAAATGGCTGAAAGAAGGGATACGCGTAGCCAGCAAAAACTGTTTCAAAGCCCCTCACAGTGAAGTTAAAGCCCTTTTCCAGCACTTAACTCCAAGAAGTGCCCTGCCCAAATCGCCCGGGCTGCGCTGCACCGTCGTCTGCTGTCGGAGCCGACGGGGGCAAAGGAAAAACACACGTCTTGAAGGTTCTGAAATGAATTCATGTGTTCGACCTACAGCAACATAACGCCCGGGGAAAGTTACCGGCTGCTGCCTTTGTTCGACAGAGATTAACCACAGCGCACACGAATAATGGGCTGGATTTATTCTGGAGAACAGAAGCTGAATGGCAATTGTCGAGGCACTGCATTATACATACTTTGGCTGCCTTCTGCTCTATTCATTTAACACTTGCAGGGAGTAGCGTGAATGAATCTCGGCTCATTTTTTCCCCCCTGTTAAAACCACAGCTACACACACCGTTTTGTAAACCCGCACTGATAGCCCAGCAGATCTTACCATGTATGTGCCACCGTAAAGCGACGACGCTGGCGGATGCTTTTATTGACGAGCAACTTTCTGAAAAAGCACGGAGAGTTCCTCGGTGAACTGCGAGGGGAAATTTTTGGAGACGTAGGTCTGTTCCCAGGCAGCTTGGGAAGTTCGAGCTCTAAATGCATTTGTTCTTTGAAAGTCCTTATGTAAATCTCTGTCTCTGGAGTAGCAAGTTCCCTAGAAGAATCTTTTGCTGTCATAGCTCAGACGTTATGTGAGCTCTCACCATTCAGAAAACGTAACAAAAACACATCACGCAGGCATCGCCGCAGATTTAAAACGCTGATAAATTGGCAGAGCTTACCCGGCTCATTCACAAGGCTGGGCTCCAAATGGAAAGGCTGCCTGAAGCAACGGCAGCATAAATCGAAGGACGATAAGCCAGGGCTGTCAGAAAACCCTTTATCAGCCCAGCTCTCCCTCTGAAAATGCGCCAAAGTGTTTCTGTGTCAGCAGCCTCCGTGCGGACGCAGCTCGCCTGCCAGCTACACACCGACGCGCGCCGGAGCCATTCAGCCCCGCACACCAGCTCATGAAAAATTCATAACAGCCGCCTCCCGATCAATCCTTTTCCTATAGCATTTTGGCTTCACAGAAAAATGCCGGATTTTTCAGTGCGCACTAATAAAATCAAGGAATTCCCTAGTCTGTCGCAAGCCAAGTAACCCCATTCATTCAGGCCCAGGATGTTTAATAAAAAGGTCTTCATTCAGAATTAGTTTTACCCGTGCTGCAGTAGCTCCACCCATGACGTGCTTATTGGCTCGATATTATTTTGACAACCGGACTCTGTTCGGCTCCGTCTTGTGTTATGAGCGTGTCGGACTCTCATGAAATTTTAATGAGCCATCTAACACCATGACACGGTTCCTGGGCATCGCCGAGTGCACCCCAGGCACTGCCGGAGTGACCCCCAGGATGGCAGCAGCGCTGGCTCGGATGGAGACGTGCGCCGCGCTCAGGGTGGGCCAGGAAGAAAAGGTCTAATAGGGAAAAAAAACAAAAGGAAGCAAGGCATAATTTTGTGCAAGAACAAAGCATGCAAAATGCACGCTGCACAGACGAAGCTGAACGCTGCCTGGGATCTACCCATGGTCAAAGGGCAAAATCACTGCCAGGCACTGGGGACGCTGGCACAGGGTGAGCAAAGAGAGGGGAACACGAAAGGGTGGGGGATCCGGCACCCCCCTGCAAAGATTAATTTGAATTAATTCATGCTAAGCGATGTATGTATTTAGAAACACAAAAAAACCCAAGATTTGTTCTGGACATAAACAACCTGTACATTTTCAAGGCAAAACTATTTCTCTAGGGAGGGAAATTAAAGACAAGATTCGATGCTGATGGTAAGAACATAATAAATACTACAGGGAGCGGCAGAGCATCTTTTTAACTGCTCAAAGGTAGGTGACTCTTAAATGTAAATACCATAATTCTTTTTAAAGGAGGAGGAGAAAGAAGAGAGCGTACCCAGCCAGCCTGCGGTGAAAGTGCTCTGACCTGTGTGCAAGAGGTTGAGTGCGCAGTATAGGCACCGATTACACAACAAATCCCCCCCAGTCCCGATCCATTCCAGTGTTCCGTTCACTCAGATATCCCAAAATACTTTACAAAGCCATTAGCCTGCCTTCCCTGGCTTTGAGTAAAAGGCTTGCTATAGGGAGCTTCCCTATAGCAGAGACTGCAGAGGAGTTACCAGGCATTCTACCTGACCTGCTGCTATCTTCTTCACCTTTTACATTTATTTATTACTTTTTTTTTTTTTTTTTTTTTTTTTTTTTTTTTTTTGGAGTAGAAAGACCTGTCTGAGCCTAACCTAAGGATACTGGAAATCGCAGTGTTATCTGAGCCTGAGAGGTTCACGCAGTGGCAGAACGGGAACATTTAATGCTTTAGGAATTATGACGTCTTAGGCTGTGATCTGTTATTCTACATCTCGACTGTACTGACAGCCAGTGAAAGACAAAGGGAAGCTTGAGGGCTACGCTGAGTGATAAATAAAATCCACGCAAGTGCTTAGAATCCGTAATTCCAAACGAAAAAAAAAAAAAAAGAACTTTCTAACTCACCGGGGAAGCAAAATGGGATGTTGGAGGGGGTCTGTGAGAATACATCTGATATTAAAAGAAACAGTATTTCCATGCCTTCTCACGAAGCCATTACAATTGCAAGAATAAAGGGAAACCCACCCTCTGAAAGCACTCTGCAATGAAACACAGTGAACAACGGCATGCTCCTCGTACTGAGCGTGTACTTCCCTTACCTGCATTCAGAGATGTTTCAGAAGCCGTGTCCATTAAGGGAGTGCTTCTCATTATTTGGACATTCATAAATTAGTAACGAGATGTCAGCCCCACAGCCTGCAGGAGATACTGCGCAAAGATGCGCGAAGGCTGTTGATGGAGCAAAGAAATGCCAGAAAGGCTGAGCTAATAAGATGGAAAAAAGGGACTGTGGGGAGCAGCAAGGCTCCACCGTCCCTTCTGGAAGGATAAAGAATGCAGAGACAAAGTGCCACCCACTGCTTTAAGTAGCCAGAATAATGGAGGTGCTTCTCCAAGCTGAGGTCTAGGACACTCATTCCTTGGTAGAGAACCTCGGAGTACTTTGACCGTTAGCACAGGATATTTCTTCTGTTAAATGTCTCCCAGATCTCAGTGGCAATGGGAGCTATCGGTTACCTGGATAAGGCTGCAGAGCAGCTCTCTCTCTGTTCCAGCTACCATCCTTCATGCTGCCAACTTCTGGTGTTGCACGTACAGAGGACCGTGCAGCCGAAGTCTGTATCGTCTCTGCTGATTTGTAGTATTGGAATTCTGTCAAATCATGCTGCTTTACGCCAGGATAAGCCAAGAAGAGGTGAGAAGAAGAACAGCTCAAGAGACTTGAGCTAACTGAGCTTGGTATCAGAGTAAATTCGCCAATAATTCTGAAAAATGAATTTTTCCTATATTTGCCAAGGTTACTGTCAGCAACAGGAGACAATGGCAGACAGAACAGCTAGGGCACCAGAACACCGGGAGAGACTACCAGGCACAAGGACCGGTTTACTGAAGTTCCCCTAATATACAAACAAAAATGGTCAAGAGGCATCTCTCTCTTTCCTGAACTTCTGGTTTGTCCCAGTAACAGCGTAACGCAATAATTTGTCTATCATTACAGATTATTGTGTGCAACAGCATCAGCTGTCCAAGAGTAACATGTAATTTCAGCTCATCAGAAAAGAGGCCAGTAATACAAAGGAAGAGTTGAGGAGGGGGAAAAGATGATGAAAGAAAAGGGCCTGGTAGCACTGGCAGGAAAATGAAACCGCTTGGAAGAACAAGCACAATTAAGGAAATTTTCAAAAGTTTAAGTACACTAGTGTGAGTTTTCACACAAGCTTCCTAGCTTACCAGAGTGCCTAGGATTGCAGAAGGTTTTAATATATTTTTATTAGAATAACTGATACAGGTGGGAAACAATATTTTCAGTCATGCAATTCCTCATCCTAGGCTGAGCTGCACTGTGTTGAGAGCAATTGCTAAGCAACAAGAATACATACTTTTTCTTTACAGTAGCACTATTATTTACCTGCTTCTAAGCCATAATTGACAGGATAAAATAAAATGCCAGCAGAGAGGCAACTGTGAAATGTCCTATATGCTTCGCTGGGAAAGGAAGAGTGGGTAGTTGACTTTGAACAGCACTTTCAGTCGGTGGCAGAGTAATTGGATAATTCTTTCATACAGCACGCTCTGTAGAAGGACATTTAGATAAAAACAGTTCGGAAGCTCCCCTCTGTTACTCAGGTCATTATTCCATCCATACACATTAGCAAGACATCCCAAAAAGATAATGCTAACCTGACAGCAAATTAATTAGAAAAATTACTTGAAGTGATTGTGGTTTGCTGGTACTACTTTTACTTCTTTTTCAAAGGAAGGAAACCTAGGGGAAACATATTTTTAATCAATTACAGAGTCTCCTTTTCAGAAATCCTGGCTTTTAGTATTCTGTCTTTAAAAGCAAACCAAAGATATTTGTCACGCTTTCAAACAATTTGAAAATTAAGACTATTACTTGTGCCAATCATTACAAAGTATAAAACACAGATCGTCCCTGCATATTTTTAATTGTTGTTCAAGCAATTTGCTGCCTAAGTGCACACCTGTAATATGTGCTCCTGAAGCAGTCAAGAGAGTCTGTTCCTTTGTATGTTCACCCTGGAAGGACTTTGACGGTGCCTCATACATACCAGTGTCTGGTTGGTTGAAGTCGGGCAGCTGTGCAAACACGGGTTTGTAAAGGTCACTCAGGAGAGATGGCCAACTCCAGAACCTCTATTAATAGTTGAGGACGCACAAGGGAAGGACTCGACCTGAGTCTTAGAAGCCACTGTCTTTCTTTTACGCTATAATTTGAACACATTTGATGTAAAAAACCCTATTGGGCCAGCAACATTACGGAATCTCACAGCACTGTCGCTACTTAACATTTGGCTTTCTGCCAAACGTACCCAGCAGAAGATGGGTTGGGAGAGGATCTACCGTGGACTTCCAGGAGAGAAACTGTAGAAGCTGATCAGCTCCATTAGCTCGGAGAGAGATGAAAGGACAATAGGAACCTAAGTAGGACGCAGTAAAATCATTGTCCCCCCTCCAACAGGTCAGCTAAATCATATTTCCATTAGAAAAGAAAAGGGTTGATGAGAGTAGGAGTCATCATGCAGGAGACTAGAAATCAGAATTAGAACCGGGTCACTGAAGCAAGTGCTGAGTTTAGAGGAACAGAGCAGTTGAGGAACAACTGTGTTTGTGAAAGGACAGACGAACAAGATTTTGAGGAAAAGGGGGAAGTAAACCAAAGTAAAGGAGAAAAAAAAGCTATAAAGTTACAATTTTTTTTTGTGCTAAACCGATAAAGACATGTGAGCAGAGGGAAGCAGAGGCCATGAGAAGGTATCAGAGAGAGTCAAGAATATGAGAATAGTCACTTGCCCTGGAAGAGAGCTCAGTTAAAAAGACTGCAGTAGAGGAGGGAATAAATTTGCGGTGGAAATGTCACAGGACTGACATGGATGTGATCTGCAGTTCGAGGCCTAAGGCAGAAGATTTAACTGCCGAGATGAGCCAGCACTGGGAATATGTAAGAGCAACCCAGGCAATGGGAGACAGGCAAAGATGCGAGGGGGAGGTAAATGGATCAAACAGAAGAGAAACGTCTAGGAGGAAAATACATCAATGAACTGGAAGCTGTAGATGGGCCAGGAAAACAGGTGCTAAGGAACAGTGCTTCAACACGAAAATAGAAGTCACCGTGGATGAAAACGTAAAGATAGGAAATGACAGCCAAGGCTTTAAGTCAGAGCAATGGCTGGTGAGAAAGAGCTAGAAAGGTAACAGCGACGTGAAAAGAAGAGCTGGATGCAGCATTGCTAAAACCTGGAAAAGATTTCAAGAAAATACAAAAAAAGCTGTCCAGCCAGTGTTATGCATAAGGATGTGTTTATGGAGGAGAACTTAAATCATGCCAGTGGTGGAGTTAGTTCTCTAGATGCAACAGGTGTGGAGAAAAGGAGAAAAGAAGGGTAGAGTATAAACTGAAGAGAATGACATGAGAGGAAGCAATAAAATCTGTACTTCATGCCTTCATTTCGTTTCTCCCACGACCAAGAGGCACACAACGTCCGTTCCAGCAGTGAGTGCTGCTGATCGCTCCAGAGGCAGAATCAGTATGCGTTAATTCTGCCCCACCTGAGTCCCAGTTTTACTCAGAGTAGCAGCAGATCCGATGACAGATCTCTACTTAAATACATAACTACGACCGACGTTTTTAAACCATCGTGCCAAATTCTGACGCTTTAAAATAAAAATAAAAGTTTTAGCCCGAATAATAAGAATTCACCGTTCTAATCTGAGATGCAATTGGCCACCCACATCTTCCTACGATGCAGTAAAGGAAAGCCACAACACAGAGATCAAACTCCCAAAGCAGGCGGTGCTAACCTAGTGCTTAACGAGAATATAAATATAACAGTAAAGGAGTATTATCTAGAAGCTGTGAAGATGTGAAGAGGTGCCGATGTAGTAAACTTCTTCATCCCTCCCTTAATAACGTCTTCTTTAACAGAAGGCTGAGCAAAGCCCAATGCGGGAAAAGTCTCCTCGGCTCAGAAGTGGGAGGCTTTTTGGTGTTCAGTTTGTATCTTTTTAAGTAAAAAAAATGAGAAGATGCCTGCCTTTGCTCCATTGCAACGCCTGCTGTCTCACAAGTCAGTGCTTCTAAAAGATGGCTTCATGACAGAAAACTTTAAATGACACGTTTGAGGATTTTTCTTGTACTTTCCTGAAAGTTTCCAGAAGGAGAGGCAGAATACATCACTAATTACTGGTTTGCGTGACAAATTTCCCACATTTAAGAGGCAAAATAAAAATAACAACAGCAATTCACTGCAATTTATATTACCACTGGAAGATAAGGTTTTTCTCTATTTAATAGTTTAAAATGGTAGTTTGTATCTCCGTTCCCACAGATGCAGGGGCCTCGGAAACTTTCAGAAGGGCAGAGACTAGTAACTCTTGCGCAGGCCTTTGAAGTGACATTTTGGAGACCTGTAAAATGGTCACAGAGGACAGAAACACAGCACCTAGGAACACTTTGGTTGGTACTGTAAGAGCTGAGCCAACTGGAAAAGAAAGAAGCAACTGGAAAAGTCCGTCCTTCTTTATTTGCGAGCGTCAGGACATCGGCACAGAGAAACGACCCACGTCTACAAGGTTAGCAAAGGTTGGGCAGGACCCATCCTATATAAAAGGCGACTTTTTTAGCTCTTCCCATTTTATTAGCATCCAGTTGCTTTCAAGCAGGCTATTCCTCATTCAATAAGCAGCTTGTATATTAGTTTTTGGTTCAGCAGCCGACAATTGCAGCCTCTGTATACGATTTCGTAAGTTTTTAGGTCTTTAAAACATCCAGTACCTCTAACAAAGTCAAGAAGATCCAGAATTCTTTTCCGATCAGTCACTAATAAATGAACTCCATCTTTAAGGAAGACACCTGGCTTGGATGCTCGTCTGCTCACATTGAATTCGTCATCGCCATCCACCGGGTCACTACCGTCTGAGTAGAGCACTACAAGGTGTCCTCTGTCACGGAAAAATTCTTTGGATTCAGAACACGGATGAAGAAGTCAATAGTAACAACAAGCCTGGTGCCTTTCACCTGCCATTTAGTCTTTAAAACGGATTTGGTACGCTATTTTTTTTCCACAATAAACCACACCATAGGAAGACAGAGACACAATTTATCCGAGTTCCTTGTACTTTTTAGTATCTGAACAAAAAAGTACAATTTCTTATCATGCCACAATGCCATTTCTTTTTTCTTTCAAGTATTTATGTTTTTACCTCCTCGTAGATACATATGAGGAAATAAATTAATACACTATAAGCCCTCAGGGCATGATGTAAGATACTTTATTCATAATGGTAATTTTGTTAGCAACTTGGATTGTGCTTGATTTAGAGTATTTCTCAGAGAACGTTTCAACGCCCTCTATATTATCCATAGTGAGTAATCACATATGTTAGACCAATCTGCATTACTTGCGATTATGTTCTCATTTCAGAGCTGTAGATTAATATTTTACAAATGAATTCAATAAGCCAACTTATTCTTCACAGGCAGAGACCTCTGGGGCGACTCCAGAGAAAAGAGAAGCCAAACGCAAAAAAGTCTTACGATTTCACACATCCTTTACATCCCATTTGATGAGAGAAGGCTTTATGCAACTACAGAGATGTAGTATTATGAAGGATGCAATATCTACAAAGATATTTGCCTGGACCCGCTAGCTCACCTCTCGCCAGGCTGTTGTTTTATTCGTTCGGTGGTGTGTTACCTGACAGCAATTAGCATTACCTGCACCTGGCTCTGCCGTGGATTTGCCTGTGACTAAGCACCTCGGCTCGCCTGAGTCACCAGCATTCGAGAGCCAGGATCAGGTCTCTGCTCAGCGCCGTGCGGAGACACCTCTGCCCCCGTGTCCAGATGCCTCTGCTGATGCCTCTGCGCCCGTGCCCAGAGGCAACTACGGGCACCAGAGCTACTGGCCAGGATCACCCATCGTAATTCAGTCACAGTGAATTGCTAAACATGAAATGCAAACAAACACCAGCATCTGAAATTTTCACATAACTAGAATGAAAATGACATAACACAATGACAAGTATGAAAAAAAAAAAAATTAATATCGCTCTGTAAGAGCAGCGTTCTTACTGATAACAGGCAATCCCACGTAGCCAGTTTGGGCACCCTATTTGTCAGGTCATTTGTGCATCCTGCCATACATTCACCTGGAAAACTCCGGTTTGGGTCGGTTGGCAACATCTCCTCACGCAGGCAATGGAAAGGGTATAAAAGTGAATGCTTAGCCTTGGACAACCCTCCACCTCCTTTCAAAGAAAGGATTTAAATCATTTTCATGAGCAAACGTATTTCTGTTATTGATCACACCTGTGGTAGTTAAGCAGGAACAGAAAACTTCCCCATTAATCTGTTTAAGTTTTGTGTTTCACTCTTGCTCTTCCAGATTCTTAGTTTTGCAGCTCTTGACTGAGAAAACATTATTCCGGTTTGCATGCAAGTTATTTTAATTAGCTTGTGTTTCAGATCCTCTACACCTTATCAGCTCTCTCAAATTAAACAGTATCAGGTTTACAATGGGCATTTATTTGTAGTTACTTCTCCTTAAAAAACACGCCAACACAGAGAGGTAAAGCTCACTACATTTACTGCTCAACAGCACAGTCCTAACCTCCAGCTTTGCCAAGTCCCTCATGTTTTTGCTGGGAAACAACAGAAAATCCATTTTTCATAATTCACATCCAGCTTTGTCCACTACAGCTTAATTAAAGGAAAAAATTCACAGCCGAAAACCTAGAGACCAGTGCACTGCCAGTGCCAACAAAAAGAGAGGAGGTGGCTGTGGCCTGTCCCAAGTTTTTAAGAAGTCTCATGTTTTCCTTAATGGGAAGAGAGCGTCCAGCGCGGGGTAACGAGCCTCCTGGAGCAGCAGTTGGGGTGAGGACCCGTAGAACACGACTGAGGCCAGCAGCAGAGGACAACGCTGCGTTCTTGGTTCTCTGATTCATTCCAGTGTTGCTCTCAAAGTTATCAGGGTCTCTGCTCAAAGGACTCGGAAAGGAATTGATACAAAAAAGTAAGTTCAATAAGATTCCAGTAGGTCACAAGGTAGCTACTGAAAACACACGAGAGAAGGTCTAAAGGCACTGGACACCCAACCAGCGCCAGGTGGAGATGGACATCGTGATTTATGAGACTTTGTTGAATTTTGGCTGGGAGATAAGTGCATGGAATCAAACTCCAAGCATTTAAGCTTCCCAGACACACAGCATCCAGGATGGGATCTGCAGAAGCAAGAGGGCTGTTAAATGGACATGGCACGACGCCGAGAAGCAGAGCTGCATCCCAGCCCCAGAGCAACCCGAATACACTCATTTTTTCCGTTCCCTAATTCCTTGTCAAATATAATGTTAGACTCCATGGCGTGCTCCTCTACCACTCGACAGCAGAGTAAGACATGAGAGGCCGTATGATGGTGCGCGGGCTGCGGTGGCACGGCCAAATTGGTACGCTGGCACCAGGATTCACACGTTCTCTTGCACCATATTCCAGAGGTTCAGCTCAGGCATCACTGAAAAACCACGTCGGGACGCGCCACTCGCAGCGCTGGTCACCGCGCTGCAGGGACACGACTCTGCCTGCCACCAGCAGGCACGCAGGGAGAGAAGGCTGGGAGGGACTGGGAAACACAGACTGTTTTAATGCACATTTACGTTTATTCTGTGGCGGGCTTTAGGGGCACGCACACCTTCACAGCACAATTTAACCAGAGCACCACCAGAACCACCACGCGCAATACCAAATAAAAACATATGTAATGGCACAGATGGGCTGAGAAGCAGAAGGCAGCTCTCCAGGTAAACAAAGCAAACCGGGTTTGATCTTTGCTTTCAGATGAAGTTACCATTAGTCAGAAGTTTGAAGATAAAAGAAAGTTGTGTCAAATTCTTATCTGATTCAGCTTTTACATCAACCGTATTTCCATAATCTCCATTTATTTCATATTCTTGGGAGGCTGAAGTTTGAACATAATATTTCAGAAGCTTCATTGTCTTTTGCTAATTAACAGTGACTCATTTCTTTCCATTCTAGATACATTTCAAGCTGTCTTATTTCATTCTGCATTGAGGTATATAATTATACTTGAATCATTACAAGCCTGTTTCGTGTGCCTGGAGCTGCCCCTCTTTTGAAGGACTAGTATCTGCAGGCACATCTCGCAGCACCAAAATTCACGATCATCTTTAATAAAATTACCAGGCTCACCTTGCAATTCATACAACAAGGGGACGCTCTCATTTTGAGCACATAAGCAGACTAAAATCCAACCAATCAAATAACTGTAAACTAAGCAAAAGATTATATTGCAACAACAAAATATAAATGGTGTACAAAAAGACATTTCTAAAATAATGACATTTTTAATTCAAAACCTATGACTAATCCATCATTATGTTTAGTCTTAAAATTCCTCTATACCAACTACACCACACATAAATCATAGTTATTCTATCTATCCCTTTGTGAAAACATAAAAAGATATTCCAACTGAGAAGATCCAAGAGCTTCAAAAACTGACAGCAACAGCCAATGTCTAAATATAGGCAGCCAAAACACTTATCTGTTTATTTTTAGCTGAGAAAATAACTTCAGTGAGAACTCAGAGATAGCACAAATTATGTCGGCAGCAGGTTCTTTCCAGATAATTTGCACTGGTACTATGTCTGAAACAAGCCAGCAGTGACCCCCATCTATTTGTGCTGCCCACCATTTTTTCCTATTATGAAGGATTCTTGCGATTTACTTTTATAAACAGATCGCCAGGATTTATTGCATAACGTCAGAGCGGGACCGGGCTCCACCAGTGACTCCCACAAACTAAACGTGGTTTGGTTTTGTGTCTTTGATCCTCTACTCTACCCAGCTCCTGGCTGGGAAGAACCACCATCCACCCAACCAAGTCAAGATGGGATATTCTCTGGTGGAAATGTCTGGCTAAGGAAGAAAGTAGCAAAATTTTAGAGAAGACCTTTCTCTAAGTTATCTCACTATCTAAATTTCCTCCTCCATGCCTTTGCGAGGTGTTAAATGAAGCTGGGAGCAGCAACAGTGACAACAAAACCAAGGAATTTCTTCCTCCCATAGCAGGCAGGCAGCCCCTACCTCCTGCCTTGGTGAACCCCAACACATTTAATCCTTAGTGAACTGCTTTATGTAATGTTTATGACCTACCCGTAGACAACACGAGAACTATCTCGCAACAGAACATTTTCAGCTTTTCAGAAGCTATCTTACGGGATCCCCAGCACTCCACGCTCCCACCAATTCCAGTGTTCGGCACCAGGAATGAGCCAGCCCTAAACGTACCACGTTATATTTCTAACCTCCTGAAGAACGAGCGAAATCACTGAGGACGCGAAATCCTTCAGGACTGTTTCCAGATCTAACACTCTTCAACACTCTCTACATCTTTCATATTGTTAGGAAACTTAGGACAAATACAGTAATTCTGATTTTCAAAACTAAGCTATTGCTGTACGTTTTCCAGAAACAGCACAGCGTAATTAAAAACTCTTTTCCTCAGAGAACATATGAGATGTTACGGAGGATACAGCTGACCTCCTTTTTCAAGGTAAGTAAATGCCCCACGTTTTGTGACACGGGAAGCACGTTCAAACAGAATAATTGATCCTGCTTTATTACAACAAAACCCGATGTGATTTATATAAATCATAAAAAATTTTGGACACGATGATGTCTAGAGGTCCCCTCCAACTCCAACCATTCTGTGACTTAAATAATTTAAAATAAAGGTATAAAAATCAAAACCATGTTTTTAAGGGGGATTTTTTCCTCCTAGTTTTTTATTTTTCACATCATATGGGAAGACAGCTCATCTGTTATTTTTTTTTTTCTATTCCAAGCTTGCAGCATGCTTCTTCGGTTCTTATCTAGTTGAATTTGAAATTATTTAAGAAATAAGTCTTCAACTTATTTCACAGGTATTATGCCACAGTCTGAAACAACTTTTAAAAGAACAAAAACTAAACAAAAAAGCCCCACACTTCTCCAAAACAGCACTATTCCTTCTGACCTTCTCTTTTTCATCCCACTCTTCCTATTCAATCTCTCTATTACCCTAAATATTTCTTTTCATTCCATGGGATTTACAGATTTCAAATATGTAAAGGAGTGACTGGGGCATATTACCTTCTGCTTAGTTTACTAGCCTGACTACAGTTTTATTATCCTTTTTAATCCTCCATGCAAATCTCCATCCCCTTTATCTTTCTAACTTTCCATATCTATCCCTCAATTAATTACTACCAGCTGAACGGCTTCACCATGGCTATGAGCCGGCCCCGGCTGAAGTCAGCGTTTCTGCTGAAGGTTTGGTCTCGGGCTCAGTTCAAAATTCCGTATTGATTTTTTTGTTTGTTTGTTTTGTTTTTAACGTTGCATCTAATTTGCTGCCCACGATCACCATCTGGAGAACAACGCGCAGTACTACAAGCATCGATTTGACACTACGTACCCGCACGCTTCCCAGCGCGGCAACAAACTCGCACGTCCTTCTGTCCATCCCCCAACCTCAGGAGGATTTTCAGATGGACATGGAAAATAGGAGCAATCCCTTAATATTTTCCTGACCCCCAACCTGCACCCTAAAATTCTTTCAGAAGCAAGCAAGCTATAGACCAGCTCACTGACACACCACTAGCAATATTACAGCAAGCTCACAGGCACAGAAAACACTACAGTTTGCTGACTAATTATGAATGCCATTAAAAAAAAAAAAAAAAGACAGGCTAATTGTTAAATTTTTTTTAGTAAGTCGCAAGAATATGACTCAAATAGCAACCAGCTTCTGTTAGGAGACAACTTTTTTCAAGCCTAGTGAGTTCTCATTTCGCTCTGGCGGAAGAGCAAGGTAGCTTTTGCTGGGACAATTAGCACTATAATATATTTCAATACACTATTTAATACCACAGACCAGAAGTTTGACAGAATCTCTATGTCCTTAAAAAGCGCACTCCTTAGTATATTTAGTATTAACTACATCAACTCTTAATAGAATTCTTAAGGCCTTTATTTCCTTATGCTTTGGGACTCATCATAGAACTTAGTTTTTATTTCAACATAGAAACTTGATGCAAAACTGTCAACAGGGCCTACAGCAGAGCTGGGGAGGGACTCTGGAGCAGGGAGGGGAGCCATGGGACGAGGTTTTACAGTGGCAGAGGGGAGACTGAGGTGAGATGTGAGGCAGGAATTGTTGGCTGTGAGGGGGGTGAGCCCCTGGCCCAGGTTGCCCAGAGAAGCTGTGGCTGCCCCATCCCTGGAGGGGTTCAAGGCCAGGTTGGACGGGGCTTGGAGCCACCTGGGCTGGTGGGAGGTGTCCCTGCCCAGGGCAGGGGGGGCACTGGGTGGGCTTGAAGGTCCCTTCCAGCCCAAACCATGCTGGGATTCTATGAAAACGTCTTCACAGACCTGAGTCAAATTTGTAGAAGCAGTGTAAATCAGAAGCTAGCTGCCAAACCTAACCCAGGAGCTGATAAGTATCAAAAAATAGGGTAAGAGAACTATTTTGGATGCTCTAAGTGTAGCTACAAATATATTCTTCACACCCTTGTTCTTCCTTCTTGCTTTGATTTGTTACCACAAAGCTTTAGTTATAAAATATGGAGCAGGATTTTGGAAAGCATTTTCACAACTTTATGAAAATACGGACAAGACTGGTACAAAAGAAGCTTATAAGATTTCTACATTCAGATTGCCACTTGAAGATCTATATCCGATACATCTCTTCCCTTGCATGATTCATGAAAGCTATTTTGTATGCGTACTGCCTTGCCGCTTTCACACAAAACACTATGACATCACAGCTGGCTTAGAATCATTGCTTTGGATTCAGCCTGACCATTGTTTCTTTGCTGGTTACGGATCTTGTCAGAACAGCACCAGTCTCAAGAAAACACAGTTCCAATAAGAAAAAAAAAACAAAAAAACAAAGAAACAAACAAACAAAAAATCAACCCACAAACCAACAACTCAGGAGCAGCTTTATTTTTTTTTTAGATTACCCTGTATCTTAAGTTAAAATATTTACCTAAGTCATGGCTCACCCTCTCACGGTTCTCACTTTTATATTACCACTGGAAGTTAATTTGAAGGTGATTTCTGAAAAAAGGTGGCAGAAAAAACTACTTACAGAAGGAATGGGCTTATTTTCCTCCACCCCTCCCAAATAAAGTGTTCTGTATTTGAACTCTGTTACTCTTTTCTTCAAACCACAGGTACCGCAATCCCAGGCACAGCTAAATTTCCACAATTCTCAGCACACGGTCCGTAGCACACTGACGTTGCAGGTTGAATTCTGTACCATACCAGTGATGACGGAACCAAAATTTCCCCTACCCAATAACGAACAATATCTTTAAAAGGAAACAAAGCACTGAAGCTGCCGTGGTACCATCTGGCCGTGTTCTCCATTGACGGCTACGGTTTTGCAAAAAGCTCGGTAACGCACAGAGCTGTGCAAGACGCATGGGTAGCAGAGGGAAGCATTGCATTTCACAGATGTGCCATCTCCGAAATTACCCCAGGAAGAACCATAGATATATTACTATACGTAAATTCTCCTCCAGGATTTCAGTTTAGAAATCTCGTTTGATAACAGAAATATTTTCCATTTGGCATTTTGCTCCATACACAGCACAAACAGTGAAAAGCTTTGGAGCAATGGAGATCAGACTGAGCCTAAACAAAATATCCCGAACAAAGAATTCCAGCTTATTCCAGCACAGGAACGATAAAAAGATAAATAACGATCAAATAGCAGAGATTCTGTGCTAAGAGGAAAGGGAAGAACTGGAAGAACGGCCCAGCGCAATGCACACCCCGAATACACACGGTGAGAGTTTCCCCAGGGATTGAATCAAGTTGACAGGAGAAGAGAGGAGTAACCCCAACAGAGGCAGAGCTTTTGCACCTTACTGTTCACAGCAATCCACGGGGATCGGGTTTTGGTTTATCCGTCCCTCTCCAGAAACTCCATAATTGTTTTTCTGATTAAGATGATAAATTTCTACAAAGAGAAGAACAGCTTGCACAAAGAGGAAACAAAACCCCAAACTGAAGTGACTTCTTTGTTGAGTATGAAATGCCCGGGGAATGCCCTAGTAAAAGAGACAATGTCCCTCGTACCAGTTTTGTATGTGTTTCTGAAGATACGCTAAATGTATCAGTATAATGAGGAACTTGTATATCAGCATGAAAAGTTGACTGTCATCACGATATCGCTAGGAAGCTCTTTCATAATCTTATAGTCATTACAAAAGAAAGATGATAGTTCCTCTGCACAGCAGACAAATGAAATAAAGACATTATTTCTAGGAATCATGTTCCATGTCATAATAATGAGGTGTTTCACATCTGTCTTCGGCATTCCATGCGCACAGAAATAGATCACAGGAAGCTTGGGTAAACCTACACACTTCTGACTGAGTGCTATTGATCTCCTGGAGAAAGCATCTCCAAGCTACAACTCTATGAACGCTCAGGAAAAAAACAAAAAACCCACATAATAAGTTAATGTTAAACAATTTTTACTGGACACATAAAGAGTTATGAGGGTTTACCTTACCGAAAACCTAAATCTGGACCTTACACTGTTTATGCACTTTAGTTGTGTGGACCTCAAATATCTTAGACCAAGGCTGAATTTATATTTCAGTGAAGAGCTTCTTTTTGTGGGACTCACTAACTCCACTGCTGTAACAGTGTCAACAAACTTGATCTTGTACAAGGTGTAATGAGACTGTCTACCTTTGGGAACATAAACAGAGGTCAGGAAACCTCTGCATCCTGAAGCTAAATCCAAGGAAAAGCTGAGCGAACAACTTCCATAGCCCAGAGACATCATGTCAGGGGCCTAAAGTGGTGCAACCTGAATACTCAGTGCTGCATTAACGGGGTGGGTTTGTGGACTAGTGAAGATACACTGAAAAGATCACCTGAAGATGGACCAAAACACTGGGAAGCACAAGACAACTGGCAGAAGACAAGAGAGATTCTGTCAGACATATGGAGACTTTTTTCTGAGCTGAGGACAATCACACAGCAGAACAGGTTGCCCAAAGAGGATGCGAAGTCTCCATCCTTAGAGGTTTTCAAGATCAGACTTGTTAAAGCTCCCTGAGCAACCTGGTCTGACCTCAAAGCTGACCTCACTGCGAGCAAGGGGTTGGGCTAGAAACCTCCTGAGGTCCCTTCCAGCCTGAAACATCCTGTAACGCTAGGAAACCAAGAGTTGGATACTCTTTTCACAAGGAATACCCTCTTTCCTGTCCCAGTCTGAGATTTACGCTATTTAAAGGCATTAGGCTCCCTACATGTAAAGCCTTTTTTCCCCTGCAATTGCTTAAAACATGTTAATTTTCTGCCTGTGGCCTCAACTATTTTTATTAAAGCTCCAAGGAAAGATACACATAAAGTGAAGCGAAAAAAAACCCAGACTTGAAATATAAGAATGGCCTTACAGCTCAGGCCAATGGTACATCTAGCCTATAATCTCGACTCCCACAAGAGATTAAAAGCACAGAAAAGAAAGGAACAGGAAGCAAACACGTATGATATTTCCCCCCAGATACTTCCCAGTCCTAAACAACTTGCAGCTCATAAGCTGAACAAGAGATGGGGTTTCTGTTTCAGAAGGAAATCACAGCAGATCACTCCTCCGAGGATCTGCTGAGCTTTCCCTTGAGCCTGCTCAAACTTTTAGCATCTATAGTGTCCTACGGCACAAAGTTCCACAGCATAAGTAGAAATCACCTAACGAACCACCTCCTTGCACTTGCTTCACGCCTGTCATACCGATGTACTTGATGGCCCCTTGTTCTCATACCAGAAGGGACAACAAGCAATAGATCGTACCACTAGCAAGATCTCAGTCCTGTCCCTTTCCACAACTGTCTTTTCCATGCTGCAGAGTTCCAGCCTCCTCGGTCAATCCCAGCGCAGAAGCTGTTCTGTATGTTTGATCATCTTAGAGGCCTTTAACTCTTTTTAGTTCTATTGTACCCTTTTTTGAGAGGAAGGACCAGAACTGTACACCATACGCAACATTTTACCAACTAATGGGTTCCTACCATGGCATCCTGATGTTCTGTTTTACTCACTATTCTTTTCCTTCAAATCTTTAGCAATTAATTTGCTTTTTCACCATTAATAAGCACTGAACTTGCAACTCTATTGGACTTTCTCCTATACCCAGGATCTTGCTCTTGAGCAGTTAATATTGCTTTGCAGCTCCAACTCTTTCGTGCTCAGATATATCACTTTGTATTTATCTACACTGAAATTTTCCTATCACTTTATTGCCCACTCACTGAGCCTCTTAATGCTCATATCATTCCAAAGCTGTTTCCACACAACGGCACACACCGGGCTTACACAAATATAACCTGCCTCTGGGGTATATTTCGTGTAGAACTGAACCACAATATAGAAGCCCAAACGGCTTCGGGACGAGATCCCACTTGCACTGCTCCTACACAAGAAAATCTCAATCATGACTGTGCTCCCTGAGAGCGTGGTCAGGCCCGAGGCAACTGGGAATTGGGGAGGGAAGGAACCGCCTGGTATGGGGTAGCCCTAACAGGGCTAACCTATTCAAAAGCCCTCGATGACTAGGACTTGAGCAGAAAATGGGAAAAACTAGACCAATTTTCTTGCCAGCTGTCAGAGCAGTCAATCTAACGGGTACCCAAGTCAGAAAGGTGAGGGGGATGCAAAGGTGCCCGTGTACGGACGGAACAGCACTCTGCATCCCAGCCACGCCAACCAGCAACTCCCAGCTCCCCACAGGGCTGTAAACAGATGTGACAGATTCAAGCAAAACCAAGAAGTCGGAATCTGTCTGCTCAGTTATAAGAGATTAACAGCGGTAAAGAAATAGCAGTAACTTGAGCAGCAGTTAGGTTTTCTCTTTGACTGGCACACTGTTCAAGAAGAACACATGTTGTGCAACACAATACGCATACATCGAGCCCGCTGTAACGGAAGAGAGGAGCAGCAATGCCCCCTTGTGTTACAAGGAAAACTAACGATAAAGCCATTGCAATTCCTTGCATTTTCCTAAATCGCGTATGAAGGCGTATTAGAAGATCAGAAGTAATTCATTCTTAACAGCACACCTTATGAATAGGCTCTCAACTGTCTTGCAGTCAAGATTACAAATTGCTGCAGATACACAAAAGGGAACTCTCGTAAAATGCTCATAAAGGTAAACCAAGCCTTTTATCGTCCAAATTCACAATCCATCTGAAATTAGATAACTCATTTTGTTGAATTTATCCACAGCAATTAAATTCAAAAATTGACCAAAAGCCCCTGCTAATTCCTCTTTGACTTCTGTATCTCATCTATCCAAGCGCGTAGTTTAAAAATCCTTTCTTCAATAGGAAAACTGTTTTTAAAGGACTCTAACGAACAAATCTATAATTGTTCAGATGCAAACTGAAATGCCAGCTCTGAAGAAAGCCCAGTTTAACAGAAGCTAAAACCAGATTCAGACTTGGAAATAACGCGGTGAACATGTCTCCCAGCCAGGAAATGAAATTGAGAGCAGAGCATTTAAAAACTAGAATCCAAAGCACACTTGAAATCTGAAGTTGCGAGTACAGGTTTTAAAGCTGCAGTGCCATTCCAAGATTCAGATGGCAACCTGGGCATCTAATCTTACTTTGCCATTAAAATCTCTCATAGCAATTCCAACGCATGAACGCTTGGGGCTTTGTCTTCCTCTCCTCCCTGTAGATGAACTTCCCTGTTTCGGCA
This sequence comes from Rynchops niger, assembly GCA_013400035.1. Lineage (NCBI taxonomy): Eukaryota > Metazoa > Chordata > Aves > Charadriiformes > Laridae > Rynchops > Rynchops niger. The sequence goes on along the minus strand of VXBH01007706.1, from coordinate 31,089 downwards.
CATAACATTCAGTTTCTGGTTTGGAACTCACCTCTTAGCAACCTCCTTTTAATCAGCTCCCTGATAGTTTCTTTGGGACTTTTCTTGAGCTTAACATAAGATACAAATACTTTTTCAAGCCTTTCTTCTAACACTTGGCCAGAGAGCTAAAGCCATTTTCCTTGATCTGTTGTAGAAGTGCCTACCACCATCCTGAACTCTTCTGTGGGTGGAAAGCTAGTAACACAAATCCTCTGGCTGAGGCCGGAATTTACGACACAGAACTTTCATTGAGACACACAAAAAAAGTCAACAGAAGAGGTTTTAACGGAAGTAGAATTTCAAAAAAAGGCAATTACTTTGTAAACTTGCATCTGTGATACACTGTCTGATAGATATCAACAATACTGATTAAAATAATTATCCAGTGCCTTTCAAAAAAAAAGAAAAAAAAACAACAACCCAAAAGCAGAAAACAAAACAAAAAAAACCCAAACTAAAAAAGCCATCTACATGACAATCATAACGAAGGGAAAGAACCTACCAGTCTTGGTAAGTGGTGATGGCAATACTTGGAGGCGTCAGCAAAGGCAGAGTTGTTGGTCTACAGACAACGTCTCTGTCAGGTGTCCTTGCCTTTTCTGTCTGTCGTTGGGATAGTGGCGGTAACTGCAAATTACCCGAACAACATCTTCTTCCTCTCCAGAGGTCTATGCCCAGAGCATGGCTGGAAGTACTGTAGGACTTACTCAGCCCACACTCCAGGTAATCCAGAGCATTCTGCAAAGACAGAACAGCCACTGAAGTTCCGCAAACAAATGTTTTCCTCCATGAGGATAAAACACATTCAATTGTTCTACAGTCATAGCTACTGAGAAAAGATAATTCTATGTTAAAATCCTGGCAGAGCCTGACTCTGCTGTATTGTTATTTTATGAATGAAAATTCACTCAAAACTTGTCTAAGCTAAATTCAGCATCTAATTCTAATCTAATTGAAAACTTCAATAACTCAGGTCACCTTGTGATATGTTAAACTTTTGATATTTTGAACTTTTTCAGAGAACATTCCACTCAACATCCATCTTAAGTATCATTCTCTCCACGGCACAAACATCCTGGTTTGACACTTTTTTTTGATGAATGACCAGACAAAGGTGTCACGAATACTGGACTTAGACATATCCTTAATTATCCAAGAGCTACTCGGTTAGAAGAGCTCCCAGCTAGGACACCTTACACCGTGTCTGGAGTTCCTAACAGAAATAGTCTCAAAAAAAGGTTTTGATCGGTTAAAGCAGTTTTTCCTCTTCAGTGATCCAAATCCTACAAAATCAGGTCAAAACTACTCCTAGGAACCCCAGAAAGGAAATCCTGCCTTCTATACGACCTAACCTGCCTTTATTTATAAACTTTATAAAACCGTTTCATTTTGTTGTTATTATTTAAGAAGCGTACAGCAGAGTTTTCTAGCTTTCCATTAGACTTCAGGTGCCTGCTTTCATTAAAATCAGCAAGGACTGAGCACCATGCTCAGGAAAACTGACTATGAAGTAGTGCAACGTGTGGTCCAAGAGTGTAAAAGAAACACTTATTTATTGAAGGAGTGCTATCGGATACATTAACTATTAGGTTCCACTCCTCCACTGTATTTTCACATACATTCCACGCGGTTTTCCATCTTGGGCGAGCCCCAGCTGTGACAAACAAGTCCATTAAGGCTGCGGTTATCAGGCCATCATTCCAAACTGAGACAATTCTCCAGAGAACGGGAACTGGAGCTTAATTAATAGGGGATTATGATGATGATGATTAGCAACTGCAGTAACGGAATAGCACGTGCATCACCACATTAGGCGTTCAGCAACTACGGTGGGGAGAGATGCTGAAACACGTGTAAGTGTATCAGTGCTCCACATGAGCAAAGATGGGATCCAGAATGGAACTTCCATGAGGTATGGAAATGTTCCCAGCTGCCTGCCAGCGTTAACTGACCAAAGAACAGCAAAGTATATGCTCTGCATGAGACTCCTCTCAAAATTGTCACGGTGTCAGGGTTGGTTGGTTGGTTTTTAAACGTGCAAGGCTTCTTTGCTGCTTGTTACATGAGCTGCAAACAACTCTAAGGAAATAAATGAGCAAGCAAAGCAAAACCAGCTGATAGTTACAAAATAAGACAAAACAAACTTTTAATCTCACTTTCATGAAGTACTGGGAAAGATAAAACATGCCTTTAGAAGAAACCTACCTCATCTGCAGTTACTGTCATGACACTTCTGCTTTTCTTCATTATTGAGATTGAAGTGCACCCCGTTATAAAAAACGCTTGTTGTTCAATCCGATTTCTTCAGAAGGGCAAACCTGAAAGAAAAAAAATTCTATTTTGGAATAAAAAACTGTCTTGATAATACACTGTGCAGCTAACTGCTGACATCACAGCCGATTTATAACTCACTGTCCATTTTCATAAGACTCGGCAGCAGATGTTACGCTAGTGTAGCTCTCTATTAGTGAAAGGACAATTTAATATTTAGTAAAATCATGTTAAAAGTAAGCAGTATTCACAGGGCTCTGCAATATAAGCAAACCCTGAAACACGTCTAGTAATACGGAACCAAAGGTAAAGGGTTCTCCTTACAGAGAATTTTTCTTTAAATGAGCCTTTTTCAGAGATACAGTATAGAAGGTCTCCAAGAACGGCTTGAGCTGGCTCTCACAGAAGAAAAGGAATGGCATTTGTATGCGATTCTAAGATTTAATCATAACTCACAAACATGATTTATTGTTCCACCGGCACGCACACACCACCTCAGCCACCAAATTACAGCCTTCTGTAGAGGGTGACACTGCAGCCACTTTGAACCACGCAAGAGCGTGAAGGGGAATGAAACAGCCGAGAAGCCGAAGCAGCAGGCGAAACCAGCACATGGGAAAAAAAAAACCCTTGGGGTGTTCTCAGGCCCCCTACCCTTTCTTGTTCAGGATTTAGTACTCATTAAAAAGCTACATTCAGGATTATATAGAGAGAACACCGAGGGTTGTGGGTTTTTTCTTTTCTTTCCCCAAAGAAGCAGAGCTGGAGTGCCGTTTTTTGTGCTGACGGATTTTCTCCCCTGCTTGGAAGGATTATTTTTGAGGTAGAAAACTGCTGAAGGGCCACCATTCATAAACTTCGCTGCTGAAACCACCACAAAAAGCCATGCAACGGTTTCAGGCTTGGTGATGTTAGACTTCTAACATGATGTTCACTCTGAGAAATTAGAGATTTTTAACTGTATTCAGATCACCTGTTCATGCCGTGCAAGTTCAGGAGAGCAAGAAGCAACTCAGACTGCCGGCAAAAAAGGGCTGCCAGGCCCTGGTGATCCACTCAGCCAACATGGAGCAGATGTGGTATCAAAATTAGGCACCGAATTTTCTCCCCTGCCACTACCAGCCGTCAGGGTCCCCGAAAGCCGGCAGCCTGCACCACTGCCTTTTACTGCGAGGTTCAAAGCCCAGGCAGCAGGTACTGAAAGCCATCTGACGCAGCAATTGCTGGTTTTACAGACCTGCCCTTTGGTTCCCATCCCATAACAAATTCAGAAGTCTGAAAGCCCAAGCACGGCAGCTCGGCTTGGCTTACAGCCACCACACAACGATGCCATTCAGGGTTCAGATTTAGCTTAAAACCACCATGCCCAGGTTAAATGCTACTTAGCTTGCATCTCTACCTATTTAAAACAAAAAAGCTTTAAGAAAATAACCCACACTAACTCTCGGGCACAGCATCCGAATACAGAGTGTGGCCTCTGATGGCCGAGGTCTGAGGACATCAGAGTCTCCAGGAGCTCATCTGCTCTTCCACGCACAAGAGAAGTTCTGTGATGAACCTGCTTCGCCCTAAACCAGACGGCTCTGGGGAAAAAGGAATGAGAGAGAAAGAGAACAAAACAAACTCAAAGGGAACACTAACACACAATGCCAGCGCTGTAGTGGAGTCGGCCTGCAGCTCTGGCTGTGGCACAGGCACCTCCAGTTGTTTTCATTTCCTTAGGGTTCGTACACCCAACACACATATATCCATCCCTTCACCGCCAGCCAAAGCATTCAGAGCGCTCAGATCCATGCCAGACATAACTCCCTGCCATTCCAGCACAAGTGCCAGCTCACAGGGCTGTACGCTTCATCCTCTGTGAGGCGGCATCGGAAAAGAGCCGAGGGAGTTGTCTTCTAAAGCACCTACAAAGCTTCCCTCCAGAAGCGGATGAACAGGAGCAAAGGACAGAAAACAACTCAGCAACGCCTTCCCCCAGGCTCGCTCTGCTCTCAGCGTCCATCGCTGGCTGTCACCAGACCCAGGCCAGTGGGAAAAACAGATTTACGGCCTCATCAAGAACCCTCCTCTTATGACAACAGGCCACACGCATGCACCAGCAAAAAAATCGGGGTGGATTTAGGCATTGCAGCAGTGGAATGGCTATTAAAAACCAGACACTTGGCAGCACGGTTGTGTGGCAACGTTACTTCTCTCTGCAAACCTTGCCTACCTTTTAGTCCATATTACAATTAGATGAGCAGGCTAGAAGTGAGAAAAGCCCCAGAATCAGAGAACGCCAGGTTGGAAGGGACCTCAAGGATCATTTGGTCCAACCTTTCTTGGCTAAAGTATGGTCTACACAAGCCGGCCCAGCAGCCTGTCCAGCTGGGTCTTAAAAGTGTCCAGTGTTGGGGAATCCACCACTTCCCTGGGGAGATTATTCCAATGGATGATTGCTCTTGTTGTGAAAAATTCTCCTTTTGTGTCCAGGAGTCATTACCCTATGAGCAGCATAAAATCATACTACAGTATCAGGATAAAAGCCTCGAATAAGTTTAACAATTTTATCGATCTTCAACGATTAGGAGAAACTAAAAATCCCTGTTATAAAAAGAATGCAGAACTGAGAGCAGACAGCAAATTAGATGATACTGTCCCAGATACCACGCAGGTAAAGAAGACCACGACAGTGGTATGTATGCAAGGACGAGGAATAATATGGCATGAATATTTGCTGCCAGAAATAAATACATATTCCACTGTAATATGCAGAAAAAAATTCATAGAAAGAGCAAAAGAAGGAAGCAGTTGCTGAAGCAGCAGAACTAAGCAGACTACAGATTTGTGTTTAATAAAGTACAGATTTGTGCTTAATGAAGTACAAGTCTGAGACGTTCATTACTGCCCGGCCGTGCAGAGTTTGTGATGCCCAACACAAAGGCGGCGCATCCCCCAGTGGGACTAACAAATGCATCTCCCTCCTGAATATATGTCAGTTCACGGTCCGACATAAATAAATAAGTAAATATGCAATAAACTAAATAAACACACACATAAATAAGCATCCAGGAAAACACCTTTGGGGGGAAAAAAAAATAAAATCTAAGTGTAAGCGCATCTCCTAAATTTAGCAGAACTTTAGGATCAGAATCGACAGTCGGAGAGGAGACATGGAGAGACGGACCAGCCTGACTAGCAGATCGTTTCTGTGGAAGCCTGAGTCCTCTTCTACCGCAGCTTCCTTTCCTTTATAAATATTTATCAATTCATCAAAGTAAGTTTAACCAGAACATGAATAATTACAAAAACACATATTCTGTTCAATGTGGACTGCATTTCTGAAAAGCCTAGCGAGAAAATCTGAGACTTCCGTTAGTCATGACTAAATTACCGCTAAAATCTGAGTCATTCTTCTCTTGTGTCTTTACATAAAAGACCTGACACCTGGGACGAACATCTAGGGGAAAAGAAAACCCACCAAAATCACTCCAAAGAGGCTTTCTGGAAAATTTTTCCCATGCACATTTTCTAATTCGTGCAATCTTTTATCACAAGCAAAGAGCTCCTCTCCGCTACCCGAATTCTCCAAAAAGAAACCATCTCCCGGCAGACTGGTTAAATGCGGGTAACAGGGAATGCCTAAAAGCAGCGAGACTTTGCGTTTGATATTAGACTACGAATAAAAGTACTCTTTCAGTGCTGCAGCTGGGTCTAATCGATTTTGCTGGACTATATCCTAGGTAGGGTATGAGATTTCTTTTCACGCCACGCTGACCCAGTTCCTCCACCTGAAGTTTTTTGCAGGCAATGACCGTGTTTTTCAAAAGCGACAGTAAACACTCCAGCGATTTCAGAGTGATGAAGCCTTATAGCAAAGGTATGAATTAACAGGGTTCAAAACTGGCAACGGACAGTGGTGAGGATAAAACTACATGGATGCGTGTGATAAAGCCTGCTTTTCCTACACGCTTCTTTAAAAATAGCTATTCAACTCATCCAGTGTGAAATCCACTATTTAAAGAAATTCCTAAAACGCATCTCAACGTGCAAGTTCTGGTAGGATTTAGAATATAAGACACATTTCACCACGGCGCTGTTTTCCCACACATTTTTGGCTTTGGCAGGGGCAGGTTTAAAGCCACAGGGTAACACGACAAGCAGATTAACCCCCTCACCCCTAAAGATATTTCCCTCCCCGATGAACCGCAGGCAAGGCAGGGCCAGGAGGATTACATTTTTGCTGCCCATGTGGCGCTCGTTCTTTGGATTAACAAAAGGTTTTGGCAAGCAGAGCTATTTATCTGGCTCCTTTCATCCTCTAAATTCATTTCCTCCCACTTTTCAAGAAGGCAAGACACAAAGATTGAGAGATAGCAAAAAACAGAACAAAACCCAGGGAAATTCAGATAATACAGGACATTCTGCAGTATCGTACCTGTTTCTTCCCAACGGCCAGCAGCGCTGCCGGGGCCGGGACACACATTACTGGGACAGTATTTGTCCTAGCAACAAAACGCTGCTCCTTACAGGTTCAGCAGAGCCTGAAGGTGATCAGAAATAAAAACCGAAACCTGAATGGCGAATTAATGGAGAAGCTTCACTAAGGAAAGGGCTGGGATGAAGGAGATTATCCGATCGCACAGACAATTTGTGAGTTGGGATTCGAACACCTTGATTCTCCTTAAAGGTCATCAAAACTTCACAGGGTGAAGTACATGCTCAGACAGGGTGACAGTCACCAGAAAAAAGAAGAAAAAAAAAAAAAAAGTGATAATCTCAGGTCTAGCTCTCCCAGATGAAACACACAGGCTCTTACTTCAGGCTTGGAAATTGCAGGCGATTCCTTGTAAGAAAAATAAAACCTTCGTGGATTTAACATTAATCAAAGGCAAGTTGAGTTATCAACAGGAATCGGTACCTGAACAGCAACGATTTTGTATTTTACCTTAAACAAGACCAGTTCAAAATACGAGAGCAATACTTCACCCTCGGATTGCTAAGAAGGTCAGCTTGCTTACTGGAAAAAAAAGGCAACGGCGGTCATGGCCAACTGGTTGCCCAGCGCGGCAGCAGCACCGCGGGTACCGGAGCTACCCCAGCCGTCCACCTACAGCAGCAACAAACCTGCGGGATGCTTACAAGCTGTATGTACGACAAACAAAACTTCAAAGAAACACCGGTCAAATGTTTCTGCAGAATTACATTCCCCTGAAAAACTACTCTCAGGAATTTTACTATTTTATTTTTGCATCACGCGCGCATCTTGAGCCACAGAAGAATTAACTGTACCTTTTTCCCTTTCACCAATTTAGGCACTAGGCGATTTTTTTTCTAGTATTGAGCTCTAAACTTTTCGCTCCATGACTACCACTATCACGCCAGCCCCTTGGACACAGCCTCCCAGAAACACATACACAAGGATTTCCCAAACAGCCCTTTTTACTACTTATTTAGAGAGCAAAAAGTTGTTATTTTCCGTGATCTCTCTCCATTTCTTGTGAACAGAAACGACTCAACTGGTCCGCAGAGCTTCCGGCATCTCCAAGAAACTCATTCCTCCTCAGAAAACTCAATGTAGTATAATTTTCATAAAATGCTGAGAAGACTCCATAGCACTACACAAAATAAAAGCAAGGGCATCTGTTTGTACAAACGCCTGTAACCTATGAAAACAGACTCACAAAAGAAGGATTTGCCCTGAGAGTTAAAACTAGCTTTATTTCTTACCACTGCGATTCTCACATAAACTACGTTTGCTGTAGAAGTGCTGAGGATCTACCAGGAGCAGCCAACCAGCGAAGTGACTGCTTCACCTTGTCCTCCTCCAAGGCTGCTTTAAGCTTTCTCATAGTTGCCAACCTGTGAATTACAGGCTGATTGTGCAAACCAAACCTAAACCACTTTGCTGTTCGTAAGCTAGCAGGCATCTGTGTGATGTGATAAAGTCGCAGATTTACCTACCATATAAATTAAACCAATTCTTTTATTATAAAACGTAAATGCTAGATGCAGGATACTCTGTACATATTTGAGAAAGTTCTGTCAAAGTTGTGCAGGGTCAAAAAAAAAACCTTTAAAAACCCCCTCCCTTCCCACGTTACCACTGGGTAAATTATCCTTATTAAAACAGCGTCTTAACTTTCATTAGGAGGTTCCTTGCTGAGATATCACCAAGGTTAAGAGGATTGCAAAGACTCATCTTTTCTCTGGCAACCTAATCATTAAAGCTGAGAAGAACCAAGTCAGTCTATTCCAGAAATTCCAGGAACTCCTTGATTTTCAGCAGAGGGTACAATCAGATTGCCATTGCTCTTCACTTATTTCATTTATGATAGGAAAATCAATACTAATTTGAACCTATCATTACATTGCTTGCTGTCATTAGGCCTCTGCAGAACTCCTGTGAAATACAAGCACTATTTTTCACTATTACTGCTGAGAAAACGTGACCATATTTTTTTAAGGAAACTTCCAGAAAAACATTAATAGCCTGGGCAGAAGAAAGAATTGCAGAAAACACTATTCGATTTTCTTTACTATGTTAATGATTTTTAAATCTTAGATTTCTATATGTCTACGACTGTGGTCAAATGCAATTAATTTAAAAATCAGTTCTGACAGCAATGAAGAATACAATTTAACAGTGCCACCTACCAGCACATACAGGATTTTCAAGGTAATTACTTAGGAAAGTGAAGCATACTATTAAAAGATGCAATTTATACCTTTCTTGTTCCATGTGCAAATGACTAGCAGAGCCTCCCACTCCTCGGAGGGGAGCTGAACAGCATTCAGAGAGCAAAGAACAATCATTGATTATGCTTTAAAAAAAAAAAAAAAAAATGTCAGTTTAAAAATACCACAAAGCCGACAGAAAATGCACGCAACGCAAATTTTCCCCCTTTAGATTGGTAGATTGCTTTTTCAAAAAAGAGACCTCGTGTTCCCCATGTGTTTTTATTAGGGAAGGAGCATAATGCACTAAGCCTTGCTGGTCTGCACAGATAACGGAAACGCTGCAGATCAGGCAGGATTAGCATGTGCTGGATGAACGTACTTACTGTGTCACCGCCAGCTAATGCGGCGCTTGCCTCGTGCCACTGATTTATTTCTTACCTTCCCGAACTCACCCAGATACCGCTCTAGGCCAAGAGGAAAAGTTCTAAAATCTTCAGATCTCTCTTGCCCCTCCAGTTTTTATGGGAAAAAAAAAAAAAAGTTCAAACGGCTTGCAAGAAGGATTTTTTTTTTTTTTTTTTTTTTTTTAAATGCTGGAGCCATGCAGCAACCAACACACTGATCCTAAGCACAGACGTGCAGTCAAGCCTACAAATAAAGAGCATACTCAGAACACATCCTTCAGAACTCTTCTAACAGAGGAATATTCCTAACCTTGCCAATTTTTCCCATTGAAAAAAACTGCTAAAGAATAGTGGGGAAAGATGAAATGCAAAAATCAGAACAGCAAGAGGTCCCCAGGGAACCAAAATAAAGGTAGCTGAGACCTGCAAAGGAGGAGACCCACAAAAGGAAGAAGAAATCTTAACTGTATGCCGGTTGCACAGCAAGAGGCCGAAGGAGAAAGTCCAAAGCACCTACAAGAAATGTTTGCAGCCCCATGAACAGCAGATCCCTCAAGTCCTGCCTGGTAGACAAGAGACAGGCTTAGCCACTGCGTCTTATCACCTTATCACTATCTGTGCCTTGTACCTGCATCCCGGGGCACAAGCTCCCTGCAGACCAGAGCCAGTGCTGTGGCAGGATCTCTGACCTGCCGCCCAGCTGTGCTTGGCCAACGAGGTCTACAGGCCAGGGGAGAAGTCATAGGATCTTTTCAGTTGGAATAGACCTTTAAGATCATCAAGTCCAACCGTTAACCCGGCACTGCCAAGTCACCACTAAACCATGTCCCTCGGCACGGTGCAGCCGAGGTGAGCTCCTTCTGGCGAGGCCCCATGGAAGAGTCTCCCTACAAACGCTGTTTCCACACTGCTCCAGAAGACTTCCTCCACGCTGCGAGGAGCCAGGCACCACCTCAGCCCCTCCTCAGCCCAGCACGCTGCCCCCTCTTTTTTTTTTTTCCCCCAACTGTACTGTTTAGGCAGGTAAAAATACCATAAAAATGAACAAGAATCTCCCTTGAGCCTCCCACAACCCTTCTTGCTGCTGTGTCTTATTCGCAGATGGCTTATAAAGTGGGCGATGAGGGGCTGAAGAAGCACAGCCAGATGCCCAGCAGCATCTTCAAACAAGAATAAAGCCCCACTCACCGGCTGGGGCCAGAGCTCTCATGCTGCGGCACGGTGCGTTTCTGTACCAGGTCGTCACCCTCGGGCAGGTCCTGCTCAAAAACACAATTCTGCGGGCCGTGAAACACCACCTACAGTTTAATTGCCTGAGGCAAAACCTATTCCATGGCCAATTTAGAGTAAACGCTTCCGCAGCAATAACAGCGAGATCAGGTAACTAGCTTTTCTGATCACAGACACACGCAAAAACTAAATTAAAAGGAAAAACGATGCTCCGTGCCAAGGTGAACAGCTGCTGCCGTTCTTCTCCTGCCCCTCTGTGTCCTCTCTTCACCAGGAAGAAGGATTCTGCAGCTGATAAACTGCATTTTCATAAATCGTGCATCCTAGACTGCTCATAAAAGACAATCCTGTAAGGAGACCAAGGAAGGAGAAAGAAGAGCCTGGGAGAGACCTCTCCGTGCTATTAAATGAGTACAAAATGAGGTTACTTCTAGGGTAACAGCCTCTAGCCACGCACAATATATTGTTTCTAACAACACTGCCTGTCTGCAGCATCATTTTTGTTAGTGAAATATGAAGGATTTCTTTTTTTAGAACACAGATTTTGTGCAGCAGTAGCTGCTATTATTCTGTTAAGTAGTACAGGAATAATCATTCCCTGCTCCAGTGCGTTGTCTCAAAAATATTACACGACGTACTGGAACATGCCCATCATCTCTCATAAGAAAAACAGCTGTGTATCAACAGTAAAACGGTTGTCTCAGCATCTCCTACCTAGGTTTTGGATATATTTAACATTGTGACAACACTTTTCACCCACAGACCTCAAAGCGTTTGGCAAGCGTACTCAGCCTTGCGGTAGTGGACACAAATCCGCAGAGAAAAATAAGCGACCGACTCAAAATCACTTATCAGTCAAAGCAGAGCCAGAAAAAAGAGGAGAACCAGCTACGCTCCCCATTGCACAAGAGCACCCAGGAAAGAGCACACAAGCTGTGTAGGCACAGATTAGAAACGAGAACCTATTTTTAACTCACGTTCTTTTGCCTAACTCCCCTATTTACTATTTATCGACAACCAGTTACATTCTGAGGTTTCAAAAATAACTTAATCGTTCATTTAGAACTGAGGAAATTCTCTAAATGTAGGACGCGAGGCTTGTCAGGAGAACTCAACCCCATTCCAAAATTCATGCCTAAAAGCATCTGTCGTAACGCTCTCGCTTTGGAGGACGAATGGTTCATCAAATGGCTCCACTTTTCGGAAAGTCCCATTTTCATACAGAAACAGACAGTAACGAAAAATTAGATTTCACATCTCATTTGCAAAGGCAGAGCATGGCATTCAGAGTATTAAAGAGGACATGACTGCATTAGCTTAGCGTGGTCAACTACAAACCTGATTTATCCCAGTTTTTATTCCCCACTAGCAACCTCCAGAATGAAATTTCTGTCTGTCCAGCCCATAAAAATATTTAATAAAAAAACTAAGACTAAAAGAAAAACCTTTGGGATTCTTCAAAAGCACAGATGTTTTCTACCAACCACTAGCTAAGCCCACTTCCATAAAAATATTTCACTTTGTACATTTTTAAGAGACATCTATGACGACATTTCTGTATTCTGAAAAACTAAATTACAACATGAGATTTAGAAAAAGCCTGATTTAGAAGAACATTTAAGCTTCCTTATTCCAGGATTTTTCTTTTAGCCCAAGCAGATGTTACTGTTTCTTTATACCACTGCGATTTTTTTTTTCCTTCAGTATCTGACATTTTGCTTGTTGGGAAAACATTTGCCTTGTTCTAGATTTCAGGCTGAAATGATCAGCAATTTTTTTTTTTTTTTTTTTTTAAAAATGAAAGAATACTTTCGATCACACTGCAATTTCCTCAGAAATCAAGTGCTATTATGGTAGGTGAAAGCGATAACACCAGCATTTTCCCCAAACTTCTCACTGTAATTTTTGCCCCTAGTTATTTAAAACTCTTCAAACCTTTAATTATGTGGGGTGATACTTCCAACACTCAGTGTCTGCCTCACGCTGCGTACTTTGGAAAGTTTTCATCAAATTCCATCACTTCAAAGAGCGCAATTAACGAGGAGCGCGCTCTTCGGTAACCTCTGCTGGCAGCATCTTCAGACTTAGCATTTCACAGGGACGAGGTTCGCGTCACGGTTCTTTCGTCCGCGTCACCAGGAAAACTGTGGCTCTTCTGCCCAAATTACTCAGCTCTGAAGTGGCAAAGGGAATTGCAAAACGGGAAATCGCAAAACACAGGGATGTATAAGAGAGTCCCAGGTTGTTCAAAGCATGGTCAGAGGAATCTCAGCCTGGCTACACCCAGAGAAAATGACTACTGTTCTGCACACAGTTGGTAATTTTGAGAAATTACAGCAACTGAAAATGGAATCTTGATGTCAGAAGTCAACATTTATATCTATAGATGCAATAACTGGTGCCGTTTCAATAGCCTCCGCCCTATAAAGCAAGAGATACTAAACTACTGCCAAAGACGAGACTGGTAACTGCAAATAGCATTGCTCTTCTAATAAGATATGAAAATTTGGTGGTAAAAGGCAGTTCCTCACATTTGCAGGAAGGAAGCCAAAGGACGTATTTGAAATATTTGAGTTCTTTTTAAAACAGGTGATTCTACTGGCCACAGAATATTATGTACTACCTCATGTATCTTTTTGCCAGAAATAAAACATTTAGGTATTATCAGTACCGCCTTCTTTCAAACCAACCTACACTAGGGAGGAAGAATACGATGCTTTTGCTTGTTCCAATGCAAAAAAGTCCAAACAACAGCATGATGTAGACACGAAATGACCTTTTTATGCCACAAGACATCAGCCTACAAAATGCTGTAAAGTCACCAGAGTGGCCTAACATTTCTGCAAGGTTTCCCATTTTGTTCTTACGATGTGCTTTTACTCAGACAAAAAACGCGCTCCACTCTCTCTGGAAGACTTAAGGCTACTCAGGCATTTTCTTTCATTTCTATAAATTGCTGTACGAAAATAAAGGTAAGGATTTTCAAAGACGGATAGCAGATTAAGGGGCTACACAGCTTACTACGACCCTACAGAATCATTAAATTACCACCCAGCTACATGAATCCCCAATGCATAAACAGTACAGAGGAGTTTTAAAACTCTCATTTTGCAGGATTACCTTACTGAAAAGCTAAAGGGCACCTGTGTTCCTGTAGTAAAACAGCAGTATTGAATTACTAGATGGGTTTTACAGCAGGGATTACTCACCCTGCAACATTTAAAGCAATATATCTATGTCTTTCTTACAGATTGGAGAATAAAATTATGTATATAAAAAAAGTATCAGCTTTTCACCTTGTTTTTGTCACCCCAGTAGAGAGATCAAAGAATCCCACATTACAAAAGTAATGGAGTATTTCCCTGGGATCTCTAGTACAACCATAGACTCACCTGCAATTTTTGTACAGTTAAATATACGTGCACTTATCTTCTACAAATATAAGAAACATTTCTATTGACTAAATGCAGCCTGATTACTGCTAACCTTAAGTGTTGGTAGACAAAATATTAAGTTTGGATCAGAAATTAAACGCTTAGATACCCTTATACTTCATCAGAAGTGAATGTCCACCTACAGCACGTGCATTGCACACAAATCCACAGCAGCTGCAGCACTAGGCCAGCTGGAAAATCAGACCAAACACATACCGAGAAGTCTACACAGGTTGTCCAACACAGTCAGGCTCTTACAGGTGTGTTTTTTGGTTTTTTTTTTTAAGTAAATCCAAATTCTTACATAAAAGTGACAAGCCTTCTTACTAGTCTTTTTTAACTGAACAAGATGCAATAAATCTCTATATATTGTCTAGATACTTTAAGATTGCCATGGACCATCACACTAGTAAATTACTCCGAGGTTTAGAGCTTGTCGTTATGCAATAAATCGCTCGCCAAAACCTTCAGTGTTCCTAAGGCAGAAGTTACACGCAGTCACGGGAATTACAGTATAAAATAACAAGCCTTTGCTATTTCAAAGGTTTATTATCAATTCCGGATGCAGAATTACATACTCAGAACCAACCAGATTACAACGGCAAAAACCATCTTCGCACGAGGCTGGAAGAAGCCTCCCAGATTTCTGCACTCTGTTCTTCAGACATCCGTGCCGTTACCTGACATTACCACTTGCAGAAAAAGCACATAAACGTTTCTGTACTGTTCTGGTAGCAGCTGCAACCTGAGAAAACACCGAGTGCAAATAATGGAAGTACCTAAGTAGGTAAATAAAACAATCCTTTCCCACATTCACTCTACACAAGTATTTTTTAACAAGGTCAACGACAGTAACGTACTTCCTTTTACATCCAGGAGAAGATCCCAAGTAAGCTACAGAAAACAAAAAACAAATTCCTTTTTTTTTTTTTTTCTTTTTTTTTTTTTTTGAAACCTCCACAGACATCCTGCTTCCAGGGGACCCCCAGAAACAAGGTGGTGCTACTCTGCAGGACACAAGAACTCACAAATTCACAAATTCCTTGTTACCCATTATGAGAGAGCTACCACTTATTTTGGGTGAGTTTTGCCAATTTTCTTCAAGAATCACCAGACATCCTGCAGAGACAAGCATTAATCGTTACGCGGATACACCGAGGAAAACCACATGCTTTTTTTTCCAGCAGATAGGGTAGATAGAATAAACTCGTCCTTCCCGCTGACAAATACGCTCAGGATCTGGTGAGAGCCTTAACTGCGCATCGCGCCTCCAGCGGAGCTTGCCGGGGCGCGGACAGAGAGGAGACCAGGGAAAAGGATGCTGCTGGCTCCCCATCCGTGGGCTTTCAGATCCCTTCCCCCAGAGCTGACTCACTCAGATCATACATTTTAAACCTTAGCTTCCAGTTACTATAACAACTTAATGGATTTCTTCTTGATGTTATTAATTACATTCAGTTTAATCTGTTCATACAGGATTTGGGGGGAGGCACTGTTTGACAGCTTCTCTTCTCCTTTCAAAAAAGGCTTTTACGTTCCTAACTTGCTCCAACACTTAGGTGCTCCCCCCATAAATCTCCTTCCACTGAGATAAGGAAACGCTCATATTCCTTCCTTTGAGAACTCAGAATAGAAGGAAATGCTTTTTTTCCTGAAACCAAATAAGATGCCCAAAATAAATCTGCGAAAGATGTATCCTCAGCTGTTTTTCTACAGTAAACGCAGTGCACAGAACAGCTTGTAACCTGGCTGAAAGCGGCATTTATAATACACACCAGAAGAGAAAGACTGAGCACTTCGCAAGCAAAACTACTGAGAGCTCAAGCAAAGAAACACTCGGAATCTAATTTATTAGGTCTACATTTTACAGCCTCGGGGTACGAACAGGCAGACCTCTGCTGCTGGAAATGGCAGGGAAAGGCAAGGAACTCGAGGCAAATCCCAAGGTCCAGCAGCAATGCAGTGTGCAGAATTAGCCCCCTTCATTCTCACTTGTCTTGGCTTCGGAGCCGGAGATGAGGAGTGCCACTGCTACCCAAGAGCGCAGAAACAGGGGAGAAAAGCAAAGACTTGGCTTCCCTTGGCCGCGCCACGGGACGGGGAGGACGGGCAAGTTTCCTCAGCCTGGCCACACGAGGCGGGCAGGGAAGGGGGACGCTCATGCAGGGATGAAACAGCACTGACCTCCTGCCAATTCAGACCCGCACAGCGTTTCAATAACGTAGAAAACCTCCAAACACCAAATCTCTCCCTCTTCCGAAGGATGGTGGGACCCTGGCAAGCCATGAGACGACTGCCAGCCGTTTTGAGGGCAAGGGGCTGGAAAAGACTGAAAATCAGTAAGTCAAGATCTACGGGGGGGTACTTGCAGTCTGTCAGTGCTCAGTATATATTCTGTATGTCCATCCAGGGGCAGATGTTAGCTGTTGGCTGTTTTAGGGGTGGACCTGCTGGGAAGTAGTTCTGAGGAGAAGGATCTGGGGGTCCTAGTAGACAGTAAATTATCCATGAGCCAACAATGTGCCCTTGTTGCCAAAAAGGCCAATGGAATCCTGGGCTGCATAGGGAAGAGTGTGGCCAGTAGGTCGAAGGAGGTCATTCTCCCCCTCTACTCTGCACTGGTGAGGCCACAACTGGAATACTGTGTCCAGTTTTGGGCTCCCCAGTTCAAGAGGGACAGGGAACTGCTGGAGTGAGTCCAGCGAAGGGCAACTAAGATGATTAAGGGACTGGAGCATCTCCCTGATGAGGAACGGCTGAAGGAGCTGGGACTCTTCAGCCTGGAGAAGAGAAGGCTGAGGGGAGACCTGATTAATGTTTACAAGTCTCTAAAGGGTGGGCTGAAGGAGGATGGAGCCAGGCTCTTTTCAGTGGTTCCCAGTGACAGGACGAGGGGCGATGGGCACAAGTTGGAACACGGGAAGTTCCGTTCAAATACACGGAAGAACTTCTTTACGGTGAGGGTGACAGAGCACTGGAACAGGCTGCCCAGGGAGGTTGTGGAGTCCCCTTCTCTGGAGATTTCCAAGACCCGCCTGGATGCATTCCTGAGTGATGTGCTCTGGTCAGTCCTGCTTTAGCAGGGGAGTGGGACCAGATGATCTCTAGAGGTCCCTTCCAGCTCTGAAGATTCCGTGATTCCGCGATTCCTTCCTCCAGAGCCTGGAGCCAGGGGAGCCGCCACGCCGCATCCCTGTTGTAGGCAGAGCCATCTCAGCACCCAGCTGAGGTAACCTGGCTCAGGAGACAGCCCGACTGCAGGTCTCTGCAATGGAAGCTTTGGCAGATACCCAGAGAGTTAATAAATGAAAATTACAATATCAGTTTATACACTTATTTGGGGGGGGGAATGTCTACTGCTTACTTGAAAAAAAAAGAAGTCCTACTTAAAAGGGCCAAACCAGAAGTATGGGGACAACTGGGTGCAACGGAGAACCTCAAATTCCTACAGCCTGAACGACTCGGGAATGAAGCATTCCCGCTACTTTCTCCATTTAGATTTATCCGTTTTAGCTGTAGAGTGCGGAACCACGCTCATCTGCGGAACCATTGCCACACAGCACCGAGGATAATTTTAACCCCCCAGACATATGGAGAACACTCCTTTCACCCTCCTCTGCAGAGAAAAGGAAAGATGATCTGAGCCTACAGACTTCCAACAGGGAAAAAAAAAATCTTCTCCAGATATTTCAGATCAAAAAAATTCACTGAAACAATAATAATAATACTTGTTTATATTTAGAGCATAAGAACACGCACTACATTTTAGTCACCTACTATGCAGTGATAAATACAAGAACGCAGGGGGGAATCAGTTTATGCTGCTTGCAAAATTTATTTTTTTATTTCAAACGACTAATTTCTATGACTTTAATTACTCTGATTATAAAGTACAGTTGTTAGACACGTACAAGTACCCTTTTACAACCTATCATTGTAACCATACTTTTTAAAAACCAATAATGAAAGTGTATGTCTAAAGTAAAAAGCAGTAGGAAGCCGCTGTGCGTGCCACGCGACTGCACTTCGCCGCATTAACCCAGGTGCAGCTTGTTTGCTCCCAAAGACACAGTATCAACAACGAAAGCCAAAATAGGTATTGTTTCCTGAAAAGCATAAGCTTTCTCAAAGAAAACCTGTTTTATACAACCACAAAGTAATGGGTGCAAATGTAGAAATAGAAGGAATGTGCTCTGGATTAAAAGCGCTCTGGCACAACAATGGGAATAATTACCAAGCGTGTTATGTTTTCATCCTGAAGTACTGGAGATGGGACTACGGCGGCTCTGGGGAGAAGCAGGGAGACCTTAAGAACGTTTATAACTATCACTTGTGGTTTCCCAAATCCACAGCTAATCTGCAGCTCTGGTGTAGAGGCTTCCATTTCAGTTAGCATTTCCTCACTGGTTTTACATGGTTATACTGGAAAGCAAGTGCTGGTGCCTCCCAACATGCAGGTCCCCGATCCAGCCACAAGACCTACCAAGTAAAGATGCAATTAGACATCTCTGCGGCGTAAAATGGGAAAAGCAGTAATTACTCCAGGGAGCGCGCCCTACTGCAGTCTGATCATGCAGTCAGTTATGGGAAAGGAGAAGGGCACGCTTTCTTGGGGGCCGGTGGCAAAGGCTTTCCCTGACGCATTCAACCCCAGCATAGGAAAGAGGTTTCCGAAAAGATGAGTGCTACAGGAGGAACATCACTGTCACTACCCCAAGGTGAAGCAGAAGAGGAGCACGTGCATAAGCCATTCCATGGAGAGGAGTTCGGAAGATGTCTCCTGCTTTTTCCTTGTTTTATAAAGAAAAACATGGCGCTCACAAAAAAAAGACCCGCAGCCAGCATCAGTTCCTCCTGGTAATAAGAGCAACAAGCAAACTCCACACCAGTAATACCTCAGGTCAAAGAAGAGAAGCAATGTTTAATCTAGAAAAATCCATCAAAGATATCTACTGATGTGCACAAAATCAGTAGGAGTTTGCTCAGGGCTAAGTTACTATTTTTTATGGTAAAGCTTCTCTATTTTGACATGAGTCTAAACAAATACCTTATCTTTTGCTTACCAAGAACTTCCCAACTTTCACTGCGCGTAACTGAATTGGGGAATTAATTTCATTATAACTGCGTTACGTGCCAGGAGACTTGCACCAGAACAGTACTAGTCTTGTAGAGACTACTAGTCTTGCAGACTAGTACTTGTACAAAATATTTTTTCCACTGAGAGCGGATGATTAAGCAATGGTCAAAGATGCTAAAAAATGTATCTTTCTGCTTCCTTCCAGCTAGCTACTTGCCTGTGACCTAATTATTTTTCCTTTTTAAAAAAGGTGTGTTTTTCTGTGAATATGCCAATAGGCTCCAGAAGAAAACCAACCATTAGGTAAACAAGTATTTATTTTTGTAGTTCTTATGCCTGACTTCATTTGAACACTGCCTTGTTCTTGCCTTTCTGAGAAAAGGCATTTAAAGTCTTCAATTTATATTTGAATTGATTCATCAGTGACCCACAAGCAGCTAGGAAACAAATGGTCCTGTGACTCCTCCAAAAATTACAGAAATGAATGAAAATGAAACGAAAAATGTGAAAAGGCACCCAGGCTCAATTCACCTATGGAACAGGGGAAACATTGGACACGTGGCAAGTAACAGATCAAACCTTTAACAGTGTAGGCAGGGGATTTCAGGATACCCACACTTTATGCTTATGCTGAAAGAAATCAAAAGCTCAGAATGGGGAAAGATCACCAGCTTCGTAACAGTGCCAGGCTTCTAATCCTCCTGCTTATCCAAGAATTTTTCTTATGTTAACGGTTTTCAGCCAAAGGTCTGTAAGTTACATATATACATAATTCACGCGGGAAGTGCAGTGAAGAAGGACTATAATAGAAATTTCTGAATGAATTCTAAAAAGGAAATGCAAAATTGAGACAGAGAAAAGACAGACAGACAGACAAAAAAACCCAACTGAGGCGTATTCACTTCTCCCAACGCTGCATACCTGTGAAAAAACAGTGGGGAATGGTATCCTAAGACCTATTACAGCGGAATATTAATTGTTATGATAGCAGTAGACCACTTGCCTAGAGCTTCTTGATGATCTGACTCTTTTGAAGTTGTCTCAAGCAAGAATCCATCATGAAATCCTCAGGGTTAGCAGGCAAGGATGGTGCTACACCCCATCTCACCCTCCAGCTCTCTTCTTCTCGCACTGTGCCTCACCACCGAGGCTCCCTGGAGAAGCTTCCAGGACCTTCAAGGATGACAATGCTGGGACAGGCTTCCCGGTCTCTTTTGAGGATCCCCAAAAATACACCCAGGATGCCCTGAGAGTTTTCTCCAGCGGGAAAAGGAGCACCTCTGGCAGAAGCGGTGATCTGAATCCAAGCTCTCAAAATCCTGCTCCTAAATGCTCTTTGTCTCCCGCCCCAGAATGGCCAGTGTTATTGCGAACCCCAAACACCACTAGCCATTCTCAGATGAAAAAAGGAGAATCCTATGCTATTTCAGTGACTATTTTCCAAGCTGATGCCTACAGCGACTGCAAATGCTGTACGTGGACACGTTTTCTTCAAGTGGAATAACCAAAATAGGCGGTAGTGGGTTTAGCTCTTGCACCAGACACAGGCACTGTGAGATTTCTGATTAGTATTCCTGAGCACACTGTGCCTCCTGAGAATATGATTTTCTTTGAACAGAATCCCATCAAACAGAGCAGCTTCACCCTGAAGGTTTCCATATGTTTTATACTTATTTTCTTCTCAAGAGCTCTTGTAAGGTTGGATCATTTTCTGTTTCTTATTTGGGCTTCTAGTTTCAGAAACGGTTACTACTGAGGATTAATCATTTCGGATTCCTCTCTTCCTGAAGTTCCCGTTTTCACTGTTTATAAGCACTCTTGAAAGTATCCCTGTCGCAAGGAGCTCCACTCCAGATTTATCTTTCGCGTTTAAAGAGTGCTCTGGCAATTTCAGAAGATTTTTTTGGGTACTGTTTATTCAAGTGGTATGCAATCTATTTCTTCCTTAAGCAATTACTGAATTACAAAAGCATGAACGAAACGACAATCAATTGCAAGAATTTATTCTTCAATCTGAGCATAGTACTCTTCCTTCAACCAATGCTCTGACGTAGTTTTTCACTCAGTGACCATCTCGCAGGCAGAAAGTGTTCGATCCAACATCAGTCTGCGTGACTCAGATGTTAAGCTTTGTCTAGCAACAAGAAGGTTAGAGAAGGTTCTCCCCCATCAAGGGAAATTTCTCCCCTTTTTTCTTGACGTTTCATAGTTTACATCCCAAAACTGATTCTTATAAGTCAGTGAGAAAACACTGCGGCTCCAACAACTCCCAGACTCCTTTTATGCTGCAGACAGTCGTTTTATTTGGATTAGTTTCCAGAAGAGACACTGTTTTTCATTTATGTCAGTGGCACCTGAGTTCACTCAGGACCCCAGGCAAAAACAAAAATTAAAATATCATGGTTATCTATTCTAGCAAAGGAAAGGGACAACTCCTTGTTTACAAGTCTAGAAACATTGTTATAAAAGAAAAACATCTAAAAGAATACTGAGGAGAAAATTCCAGCATTAAGCTCTCTCTCTCCATCTTTTGCTGCTTCCCTCAGGTGTCTTTGTAAAAAAAAAAAAAAAAAAAAAAAAAAAAAAAACAACCAAACAAAAAACCATAAACACCTCAGCAGAATATTGTCTCTAAGACATGGCCAACAGGTTCCTTGTGGGTTTAGGAGAGCAGAGATTACTTACAAAGCCACCCTACGGCATCAGCTTGTTAGCTGCTCCTCACCTTGCCGTTCCCCAGCTCTCTGTAGACTTCAAGACCATATTGTTTCCTTGAATTTATTTTAGATGACCTCTCTTTCCCCCTCTCTCTCTTCCTACTTCTCAACTTGTAGAACAGAGCTCCTGCTCTCTGCGTTCTTCTGCAACAGACGCCTTGAATATCTCGTGCAAAATAATTCTTCCATTGCAAACTTCACACCAACAATCCCTCTCCTACTTCGTTCAAGTTGAAAAGTATTTGATAAAAAAAGGCGTTAGTACCTGCTGCCTGGTTACCCTTTTACTCAACCTTTTGTTACCTGTTATGTCTTAACGGTAGTCATGCTAGTTCTGCCGCTGCTCACTAACACTTCATGCCTGGACGGCACACATTTTAACACAAATAGCTGCTGTTCCCTGCAAAATCTGCTGCTTACAGTCAGGTCAGAAGTCGGGTATTATCAGCTGTGCTGCAAATAATTACAGAGAAAATGAGTACGTATTGACTGCTTAGCAGCTAAGTCGGGTCAGTTTAACGTTCTCAACGGGCAGCTGTTTGCAAGTGAAGCGCATTTCAGCAACTGACATTCAAACTTTTTCTCAAAAATGCCATCTAATAGTTCGCATCCCTGCACTCCCACTGAACTGTGACCTCGACCTTCAACATAACGCAAAACTGCTGAGGAGGTTTTCCATCCTCTTCTAGGCAAGAAACAAAGAGAACACCAGCCACCTCAACTTCTCCCGTGCGTTGCAAAGGATCCTGGGGGCTTCCGCTGCTTTTCTGCTATCAGAAACTCATTTAAGATACGATAAAGCACATCGTACGCTGCAATACGGCTATTTCATCAAATTACCTACAGCCCACAGGAAACAGAACTGCTGCAAGATTTCTTGGTCAGCCAACAGCAAAATCACAGAGGATTTTGAGGAGGAAAGGTCCTCTGAATTAACCAGTGTTCCAGTTATAAAGAGAAACTTAAAAAGACTCAATCAGCTTAGTGCTTTCATTTTCAGAGAACGGAATGCAAAGAGAGGGGGAAATATCTCCGAGGAGCAGTAATAAGGTTTTAAAGTTTTCAACGATACAAAAATTCATGAAGCTTGCAGCCCTTTTTGGTCAAGCTCACCCTTCCTGTACATGGACAGACAGGACATTCCTTGGGCTCTTGCTTCCCCAGGACGGCCTCCGCAGCCTGGTCTGAAGGAACCTCTGGTGTAGGGCATGAAAGGCGCTGAGACGCTCTGTTTAATGTTGGACAGTGAACGTCCCACAGGGGTAGGGCTGATCTAATTAAACTTTTGATTTGGGTCTCTGGAAGGAGCATCGACGCTTATCTCTAGGGCTAAAGCCAGCCAGGCAAGGGGCAAATGGCTTGGTTTACTGGAAGGGTCAGTATGGCTACGCCAAGGGTTGGACAGAATCCTTCATGGAGTGAAGGCTCAAAAAACGTCAGAGCTGACTCCAGCTGCTGGGACAGGAAAGCAGTCCCGACATTGCAGGTGGCAAGGGTGACAGCCTGGCAGGAAACGTCTAAGCGTAGCAAGTTTTAATGGAAACCTGGATCTTAGCTCCAGCTCAGGAAGGCTGCTCACCTCCAGAGCCCATCAAAAGACATTTGCCTACTTGGCTCCAGCCATCACAGTTTAAGGACCACAATTCAGCACATTTCTTAGTGTGTTTGCTGCTCCCATTTCCAAATCCAAGCCCAGAAACTCAAGCCTAGCCCTATCTGTGGCTTTAACCACCATCTAGTCAAGACTCATCCTTCAACACATTTCCCCCTGTTAGTATCAGGCCTCAGTGGTGTTACAGAAAGAAAAAGTCATCAGCCCACTGCTTGCCAATCCCTAACCCTAATTTTAGTCACACTACTACACGTAGCATTTCTACACATGGAGAAAAACACCTAAGCTCATGACAGACCTCATCCCTTTTCCAGTGGCTTTTTATGCCATGTTGCACTGAACGCTCAGCTGCTTCCACCCCACCAAACTCTACAGTAACTTCACATAAACCAACAGTAACTCCATATCACCCACCCACGTCACCCTGAGCCCAAACGCCAAATCCAATCCAGCCTCATTTCACTGTGCCACAGCCCATCATAAACCATTTGTTTGTGCTAGCACCAACTCTTTCCCGTCTCTCAACTCTTTTAACGATTTAACAGTAAAGATGTTCAGCCCATAAGGTACCAAGCTTTATAATTCTACCCCAGACAAACTACCTTTTTTTTTCCTGTATGAAACAACTCAGTCTATACTTTTGGTCTACACTGTCCCAGTTCCCAGCCTACGTTTTCAGTGCCACCAAGACTGTCCTTAATCCTTCCAGGCCCTGAACCTGCACAGACGCCTCCAGATCCTCCATCTCGGTTTGTCATAGCTTGGGTTCACGGCTGCCCTACCAACAAAAAACAACCCTGGTTGCCCTCAGGGAGATTATCAGTGTCCTACCCGCCCCTGATAACACTTCCCCCATAATGAGACATCTTCCCTCCCCTCTCCCTGCCTGCGGGCCACCTGTCTGCGGGTGAAAGAGAAGGCATCTGTTGAAAGAAGCAGTCAAAGACCACCACGTGCACAAAGCACTACCCGGCCCAAGACATCGCTTTTGGTTCCACTTGTCTCCTCATTCTCCACTGGCAAAAATATACATAGCGCTCCTTGCTTGGCTTCCAAAAGGAGAGAATATTCGGGAAAGAGAGATGGATGGAGGGGAGGAAAAAAAAATCTCACAAACCACACACACAAAAAACCCACACAGACAGAAAGAGGAGAAGCAAAGACAACCACAGGGGAATTTTCTGGATCTTCTTCCCTTGACTTATTAATAAAATAAACAAAGCGTACTGTTAAATGCACAAACGTGAGGAAGTGCAAACGCAGGGGGCACACATGCACTTACAGAATTACACTTTATAAGCATCTGAATAGTCACAGATCTAATCCATCATCATCCGCTAATCTATTTTCTCATCACTGACAGTAACGCCAGATGCTTCAACGGCAAGTGCAAGAAATCCCACTGCAGGCAGACGTAGAATAATCTGCTCTCCTAGAAAGTTTCCTCCAAGCCTTATTTCTCAGAGACTGGCTTAAGCTATGAAGGATAAACATTTACATCTTTTCTGCGGCTCTCCAAAATTGTCTTTTTAGTATTTGCACAGTTTTTCACACTTCTGGATATTTCTGTGATCTACAGAAATTATTTTGGATCTAGCCAAGTTCTGTGCATCAAGAACGCCCTGGCAAATAGTCCCTCAGTCTATTTATACATCTAATGAAAAAAAAAAAAAAAAAGTAATTTAACAGCCTTGAATTTTTCAATTTCATTGCATGTCTACTTGTTCTTATGTATGATCAGGAAAAAAGTTCTTGATTTACCTGCTCTGGACCATGCGTCACACTCTCTTAACATATGTTGACCTGAATAAGGGATATACTCTTAAACTATTTGAGATGTAATGGCACGCAGGGCTTCCAGACGAACGGAACCAGTGGCATTTTACGCTCACAGAGCGGCACTAACCGCAAAGAGAAACGGGCCTTTCATGCATGTTTTAAGCAAGGAACGTGATACTATCAATTTGTCCTTTTATTGTACAAACAAGTTTTTAAAGACGAAAAATATTTTCATAATTAAAGAAATTCAGCTAACATGCTCTACCTAAACCAGCTAAGTAACCATTCCTCTGCACTGCCTGAAACCAAAACACTGCAGCAGCAAGAATCTGAAAGTGAAGCTGACAAATTATTTTAATTCTCTAAACTAAGAGAAATACGGGGGGAGGGACCAGAGCATGAGTAGTAACATCAGATTAATATCCTTTTGCTTTAGAAACAATATTTAATGCCTGTAGACACACATTCATTTGCCTTCAAGTTTCGGGGAGTTCTTTCACATCGTCATTCGTTCTACGCCTTTCTGATATTTTTTTTTCCATCTGCTAAGGCTATATTTATCCTACTGCCATAACTGTACAATTTCATTTACTGATGGAACTGGTGGAAAGATTTACATGCTTTGTTTTCTGCATAACAGACATCTAATTTAAACAAATAAAGGTATCTCTGCATGCCATTTTGTCACTATTTCTCTCAAGGCGTAAGAACTACCCGCACCTACACTGGGACAGCTTGGCTCACTCCAGGGCAGGGTTGTTTGGGTAAAACAAATCACCCCAACCGGCCCAACCTGTCAGCATTTAAAATCGTCATTTTAGGAAGGATTTTACAAATCTACCCATGGCTACCTATTTCAAATATGGAAATGCAAGGTAGCTGACTGGAACGATTTTTTAAACAAGACTACTGTTTACAGAGACGATTAGTCAGCTAATCTGTTCTAAGCTTCCCGATAGAGAAGTCAGACTCATGAGCAAAGATTTGAATGGTGAATAAGGAGAGGTGGGCAGAGCCGGGAGGTACGTACAGGGGTGGTCGGGGAAGACCAGGAAGGTCTGGGACACCCAGCTGCCAGCGCTGGGCAAACAGAGGGGCTGGTGAACGCCCAGAAAAGCGAGAGGGAAGACGACGAACAAAGCAGGACAACTCTCTGTAGCACCTTCACAGCCCTTCACGGCAGCAAGCGAGGCAGCAGCAGAAGGATCCGGTGATTCCGTTCAGCATGGTCAGACCAACAGGTGCAGGGAATGGTCTGGACAGTGAGATTTCCATCAGATATACAAAGGCACATACTGTCACAAAAATAACTGCGAATAAGGGAAGTGCAGTAATCAGAAGGCACAAAGATCAATGAAGAGTTTTTGCAACCCAGCTAGGAATAGGAGAGGCTGTATGTGCAGAAGGTAGCGCGCTGTTTACTACGAGAAAATGAGAAAAGGGTCCTACCTATAAATATCGATCAGGATTTGGTATACCGCTTATCTCCATGACACAGAGTAGGCTTGGCTTGAATTTTTGCACCTGGATGCAAATTCAACCTGAATATGTTTTTGGAAGAAGCAGCCAACAAGGCTGAATCTTACTTCAGGACCATGTTTAAGCATTACAGTAAAAATGGTTTACTGGAATCTAAAATGTCTAAAGATAAGAATAAAGTAAGATATCGGTGTACCTGGAGTACCTCAGCAGGCACACGGCAACATATTAAAATAGATGAAATGACAAGAGAAACAGATAATTACAATGAATAACCTGCTATATACGGCCAGTTTACTGAACAGTGTACTAGAAAAGCACCCTTTGTACTAAAAAGCTTTAGATTCTAGACGACTTATAAGTCAGAGATTTGTTTACAATCGGGTCACCATCTCTGGAGCCCACAGTGAGGGAAGCAGCACGCAAGTGTCTCTCTCAAAGCGGTATAAAAAAGTTCTCTGTTTCATTGGATTTAAAACACGCAAATGCAATTATTCAACTTACTCACTGCTGCTTTGTCTGGACATCAGAATTTCAGAGGAAAAAAAAAGCGTTGCACTAATTCTGCTGTTAAGACAACTTACAAATCTATCAGGAATTCTCTCTTTGGTGTAGGTGACCTCTTGGGATATTTTCCACTGCTGAGCACCACAGAAGACAACTCCTTAGCTCCATGGCTACGTTCCACCCTGACAGACCTCGAGTAAATAGCTGGTTGTCTATCAGAACCGATTTATTGCTCCTCAACCTTCACCCAGGGAGGTGAAGGGAGCACCGCTCCCTGCAGTCCTGCCCGGCACCCCTCGGAGCTGACGCGGAGCTCCGCAGAGGAAACGCTCAACTTCCAGATCCTCTCTAAACTCCCACCAGGCGCCCAAGTGAGAAAAGGAGAATCAGAGGAAAAAAAAAAACAACCAAAAAAAAAAAAAACCCCACCAAACAACTGACTCAAACCACACGTTAAGGAACATGATGCATTGCTGTGATGCCTGGAAGAGAAAATGTCACCGAGAAATTGGCGTTGGGAGGGCTGACCCGAGACGGAGCGGGAAGGATGAGCGGGAGGGCCAGCCGATGGCTGCCCCCTTGCAGAGGTGGTACCACCGCGGGGGGAACACGACTCCCAGACGTGATGCTGCCACAAGACAGCCTTGACCAGCCCAAAATGAGCACTTCTGACAGAAATTTGGAAAAAATGGAAGAAAATAATTTAGAAAAAAAAAAAAAAAATCCAACATCATTTAAAGTACATCTTCCCTCTTTGGAAAGACAAACACCACCCCCCCCACCCCACCCCCAAATTATTTATTTGGTTTTTAAACTATTAGTTCTTAATGCCATGTGATTCACTACGACGAAACTTACTGAAACCACCGAAACAACCCACAAGTGACGAAGATGTTTTCCTCAACCCAACCTGCTGCGCGCAGGTGGCGGTGCCGCGCACCCCCTGCCCAGCCCCGGCCACCCAGCGGCTCCCGG